>CAUOFW020000001.1:1237304-1514088 GCA_963454935.2 Ilex paraguariensis
CCCCCCCCCCCCCCCCCCACACATATATATAAGTTATTTATTTAGCATATAAATTACATAGTTTTCCACTTTAATTTTCATTTATATACAAGTGAAGAGCCCACTACCTCTCCCTCTAACCATCACCTCCCTCCTCCCTCTCAATCCCATCCACTCACTTTCTTAAGTGGAAATTCCATCATTATGTATGCATATATATATATATATAACATATATCTCCCTTAGCGGAGAGTCCACTATATATATATAGACACACTTGTTTGTACTAGTTGATGTACATGTGTGTTGCGTGTGAATCATTTTGAATATAAAATATTACATATTAAATCTTTGGAGCACTTTCTTAGAAATTCACATATTTGATAAATATTGATTAAACTTGTTAATAATGACGTTTCATAAGAAATCCAAAAATTGAATAAACCAATGTAATCTTATCCTAGCGATGACAAATGGTTAAGAGAAAACAATTGTGCTAACTTTTTTTTTAAACAGAATTGTGCTGACTTTGAAGTCCATGTATGTGAACCTAAGGTCAGTGTCCATGTATGTGAACCTAAGGAGACACTCCAGTGTTGAATTAATGGGCCGTTTCACCATGAGAAATGGAGGAAATTTTTTTCCCATATATATTAAATTGCAAATGAATGCAGCAGAAGACGAAAGTCTAAATATGCTAAAAGTCAAAAAATATTGATGATGACTAATTTAAGATATCAACAACCCAATTAGGTGTTTGAATCTTATCTTTGTTGTTTACACCTTTTATCCTCGTAAATATTGATGCTCATTCCATTCTAAATTTGTATTGTGCCCAATAAAAGATAAAATAAATGCCAACCTAAGAATGAATGCTTGTGTGAGACATTATAGTTTACCCACAGTCCATGTTACTGGAGTCAATTTAAGAATATGGGACCAAAAAAAAAATGAAACTATTCATGCAAAATAACTCTGAATCTAGCAACCTTTGACGATCATGAAATTTCTCTTGGACAAAAAGGGTGAAAACTACATTAAGTTTTACAATGCATTATTAATATGTTTAGAACTAGGTCACTTTTCCAAGAGAGAATTATCATGGCGCTAGAAAAAATATTTCAACTTCTCTTGAAAGCAGCACAATTTATCTTCAAAGCCAAGACAAAATTAATTGCACAACACCACTTGTATAAAATTCTGCCACTTTTCATTCAGCTTTTAAATGCCTAAGTAAAAAAATTTTAAAACCCTTTTTGTTGAAGTCTCCAAAGTTCCATTTTTGGTGAAGTCTCCAAATTAAAGAGACTTGAGAAACAGTTAGACGATTTATGCAATTCTAAACATCATAATTTATTTTTATTACCAAAAAAATTAAGGAAACATAACTTGTTGTAGGAAGCTCATATATATAGGTTCATTAGAAACTACTATCATTTGGACAAGGTAGGGAAAAGTTTTCAAAGCTACACTTTTACCAATATATTTGCTTACGTTTTGTGGTGCTTGATGATAAGGTAATCTAACTTAAACGAAAAGTATTCATGCTGGATTCCCAATCTTACTTGAGAATCTTATTTTCTAACTGAGTTCATTTCCCAACCGAGCCAAGTATGAGCCAAAAAAAAAAAGCTCACAGTTGACCTTGAGCCAAGCATGAGCACTTTAACAATAAGTTGATTAGAGCCCAAAAATAATTGAGCTCAATATGTTTGGCTCGATTAATACTCTTATTTACAAACAATCATATCACTAAAAAAATATTAATCAAGAAGAAAACATCGAAGAAGATTTTAATGATGTTGAATTTCTTTCAAACACCAATTAGTCATGCCTACAAAACACTACTAATCAAACTCGAATTAGCAAAGTGGTGCCCAACTATATACACTTAGCCACCAATTAATCACATCAACAACAAAAAATGAATTAAAACAAGTTTCCTGGGCAAAGGAACAATCACATGACATTATAAAGTCCACTATGTCAACCGGCACATTAAAGAGACAGAAGTGTAAGAGAAATCCAAATGGCGAGTGTCATCCTGCAGGAACTTCTTAGAAACATAAATAATATGCAACCAAAAGCCACACCAAGTATACACAATATTCTTGGTAACAACAATTAGATTACCAATAGGACATAAAATCCAATAAGTTCATATAAGTGGACACATCCAGGATGTCAAAAAAAAAAAATTAGAACACAAGCAATCAAAAATGTGACTGTGCAAAGGTTTTGTATGAACACCACATTCCCAATTGGCTCCAATAATATGATGGTAGTTATTTTGGTAGTAAATGCATAAAAAAAAGTTATTTACTTTTGTACTAAAATTATGCGAACACTCAATGAGAAACTTTAGGCAAAACGACCAAGCGAACACTCAATGAGAAACTTTAGGCAAAACGACCTACGTATCACTATACTCTTTGTACAAGAATATACTTCTCATGTTTAGGGACAATTAGATTAGCAAAGATAGTCCTTTATCTTCTCAAATGAAGACCATGAAATGGATAAAAAACAACTATGATGAATCACGAATTAATACAAACACCTGAACAACTTATGTTGCTTAATTAGTCACAAGAGAGAACAATTGATTGTTTTTAATGAACTTTTGTTGCTACAATCACCTTCTTTTTTACCTCCATTGACGTGGTCACGCCTTTACAATCTCCAATCCCAAATTCAACTCATAGCATTGTCCTAAACCATACATCCTTGAAATGCTAAAAATCTTTAACAAACGCCAATCGCAATCAAATGGTTCACTGGAAAAAAAAAATTGATCATGGTTAAAATCTCTCCCAAATTACACAACTGCAAGCTTGAAGACTACTGTTATGTTCACCACGTATTTCTAAATTGAAATTCAGAGTAAATTAGATAGAAATCTCTCAGTTTTTCACTCTATAGATAGCTGGAAAGAATGTGACCAATAGTAAAATTATAAAATTAGATCAGCTATAAATTGTAGAAACAAAAAAAAAATCATGTCAACTTACATCCAAAATCCAAACAATAATAGTAATTCACAATGATTTTCATACCTGATGAGGTCTCGTTTCGCAAGACAATGATCATATTGAAGTAACTCAATGTATGTAAGACGCGGCCATTCTTGAAACTATACTAATTCAGTTGACTTGCAGGTTTATGTTCGTCGCCCTCGCTCTCTTCCCCTACTGATATCCCTTCTACCTCAGGCGATGTAGGTAATACTTCTCAGTTCGTTGAGTTTATTGATGCACCTGTTGTTAGTACTGATGAGATTGCAAGTTCTGAGCCAGTTACTTCCCTAATGCGACATTGTCAGTGGAGGATGATGATTCAGGGCGTCATTATCCACAGCATGATCACCGTCCAGTTGTTCGTTACGGTTGGACCGCCAAGACTTTATATCCGATCTCTGCTTATATTTGTTATGATGATCTTTCTCCTACATTTCAAGCTTATAGTATGGCCTTATCAGATACGCCAGTTCCTCACTCTATTTCAGAGGCTATGCGGGGTCCCAAGTGGGTTCTTGCCATGCAGACGTAGATGGACGATGTTCAGCGTAATCATACATGAGATCTTGTCTCTTTACCTTTAGGGGTGAAGCCTATTGGCTGTTGCTGGGTTTACACTCTGAAGTTTATTGCAAATGGTACTATTGATCGTCACAAGACTAGGCTTGTGGCGAAGGGCTTTACTTAGGTACCAAGTCATGATTTTGGTGCTACCTTTGCCCTCGTGGAAAGATTGACTACTGTTCAATTGATTATTTCTCTGGTTGCAGAATACTCTTGGCCTCTTCATCAGTCGGATGTGAAGAATGCATTTCTTCACGGTGATCTAGACGAGATTATTTTTATGGATGCACCACCGGACTTTCGTGGTGAGGGGGAGTATGTTGGAAAGGTATGTCGGTTGCGTAAGTATCTTTATGGACTGAAACAGTCACCACGAGCCTGGTTCTTTCACTTTAGTGATGTAGTCTTACATTTAGGGTTCACCAGATGTCATTTTGATAATACCTGCTTCATTCGGCGGAATACTTCTAGACAGTGTGTCATTCTTTTGGTATATGTTGATGATATTATTATTACTAAAGATGGTGTTTCTGGGACTGCACAGGTCAAGGTAGACCTCGATAAGGCCTTTGATGTGAAGGACCTTGAATTTTTGCGATATTTTCTTAGGATTAAGGTTGCCCGTAGCAGCAGAGGTATTTTTCTTTCTCAGAGAAAGTACGTTATGGATCTTCTCTTAGACACTGAGATGCTAGGGTGCAAACCGGCATCATCACCCATGATTCCAAACCTGAAGCTTACTGCTGAAGGTGAGGAGTTGAGAGATCCGAATGTCTATCAGAGGTTAGTAGGTAGACTTATCTACCTAGCCAACACTAGGCCAGACATTTCATTCGCTGTCAGCCGAGTTAGTTAGTTCATGCACAGACCATGTCAACCACATCTTGATGTAGTTTATCATATTCTTTAATACCTCAAGTCTTGTCCTGGACTTGGGTTGTTCTATGCATCAGGATCTCAGACTGGTTTTCTAGCCTGTTATTTAGATTCAAATTATGGGGGAGCGTGTGACGGTCGATCTACTATGGGCTTCTGTGTTTTTTGAAAAACTCATCTTATCTCTTGGAAGAGCAAGAAGCAGTCAGTTGTCTCTCGATCGTCAGCAGAGGCAGAGTATCGGGCACTAGCACTTGGCACATGTGAGATTATTTGGATACGATCGATTCTTGGCGAGTTGGGATTTTCAGTGACTTTTTCATCTACATTATATTGTGATAATCAATCTGCTATTCAACTCGCTTCTGACTCTGTATTACACGAGAGGATGAAGCATATAGAGATCAATGTTCACTTTCTTCGAAAGAAGGTTAGCAGTGGTATTGTCACTCCATCATTTGTGAGAAACAGTGATTAGGTTGCAGATATTTTCACCAAACCTGACACTCTATCCATTCTACGGGACTCCGTTGTCAAGCTTGACTTAATTGACATTTTTGCGCCTAACTTGAGGGGGAGTGTTGGAGATATAGTAGCCTAGTTTATTAGGGTTTATTAAAGTTCTCCTTTTTACTTTTTTATCCTTATTGTATTTTTCATTGGCTATATATACTGGGCTCTACACTTAGTTTGTATCCCATTCACTCACAAATATTTCTAGTATGAGAAACCCCAAAACACATGGATCCCATGGAGGATCTAATTAAACTTGTTTAAAGTTGATCAAACCCTTTCTTATCTATAAGTTGTCTCTTCTTATCTTTTGTTGATTGAGTCATTTGTGCTTTTCCTGGTGTAAACACTTGTCAACCAAGTTTCCTCATAAAAAAAAAACACATATGAACCAAACAAAATCAACGCTTACTCAAATTCAAAAGAAAAAAAAGCCATAATCTCTATATATCAATCCAACAAAACATTCATAACTTCTACCATATATGTACATTCTTCAATTAATAAGCAATTATAGATATTACATCTTGAAATAATACACACAAACGTGGAGCGAATGCTTGGACAAAGAAAATGAGACGCCCCTAAAATCGGGGGTCCCGTTGACGACACGAAAATGCCCATGAGTGCCGGTTGATTCGACATCACGCTAATGTCATTCCTTGAACCAGAATAATAACTCAGACGAGAATCCGTATTCTTTTATCACATAATTCTATCGAGATTCAATGTACCTCAATATATCTCATTTAAGGTCCATTTGTATCATTGGAACCAAAGAACCCAAAGTCCATAGGCATAGCAAAACAATTTCAAAATTTCTGGTTTTTGAAAAGTGCACCGGTACGCGTACCAGTATGGGTTGCCTACTGGACTTCGCCATACTGATACACGTACCGGTACAGTTTGCCTTCTGGTCCTCGCCGTATCGGTACACCTGGCCAGTTTATCCCTGTTTCACCTGTAGCGCATTTCAAATCCATTCCAAACCTTTCCAAATTCATCCCACACATGTATAAAGATGTTTATCACATAAAACTTGACCCATACATGTTCTATTACAACCCATTCAATACATTTACATGTCAATTGGAATATAACAAAAGTTTTACAAAAACTTCTTTTCAAAAGCCACAACCCGAATTTTTCTTCAACATTGAGGCCCCAAATACGAGTCCTCTACCAGTACAAACCCCGCACCTAAAATGTATTCCCGTATAGGGTAAGCCAACGCCTAGTATAATATTTGCTATAGAGGCTAATCCCCAACCTAAGTGCATATGAGTGTACATATGCAACAATCCACAATTATATAACCATGTAATCATTCCAATCAAGAATATATGTGTTCCATGTCGAAATTTACAATGTCATGACATGAATGAAATGAGATTCACTCCCGCATTTTAACCCCAAGCCTTTCCCAGCTCCTCAACACATGCAAATACCAATGTATATAAAACCAAGCCCTTCTAGCTCCCGCCATTTATATTATCTTCTAAATGGCTATTTAAAATCTTCGGGTCTTTATTAGGGGTGGATATTTATGGGCTTACACCAATGACACCCAACCGATGCAGAATTCATGGACTTCCACAAACGGTTCCGAGTACACCAACACACTTCATAGACTTTTATACCAACGGAGTGCATATCCAATCCCCGGGCCTCTCACTCGAGGGATAGTCTAGCCCTTCTTGCTACCCCAACCCAATTTTTCTTTCATGTGTTCATGAGACTCATGTCGGATCTTCAGTCCAACTTTCCCAAGCCCACTCATCAATTACCAAATATGGTGTTTGGTTCAACCATGCACCCACACACCCACACTCATGCATATGGATGTGTTTCCCCCATGCAAATGCAATGTAGTGCACCATTGCAATATCCATGTTATGCTCTATATGTAATGAGTGCCAATTGAGCAATTTAACCACATATCTCCACATATGTCATGGCAATCTATAGCAATTACATATAATTACCATAAATCAACATGATGCTAATATATTAACATATATATAGCAATTCATTCATCCTCAACAAATTTCACAAACTTGTTATACATAATCCATGCTATAACAACTTAATTTCCTCTTAGGCAATTAACAAAATATCTTAGGGCACAATTCATGTTATCACACAAGAATCTCTACCTCATTCGCAAGGCATAATATAAAACATATAGCATGCCCAAAATATCAAGTTCCAAGGAAATCCCACAAGTAATTTCCTATGCCAACATAACTAGGAATTGGTCTAGGCCAAATTCCATACCCATTTCCTCATTTCCATAACCATAGTCAAGTGACTTAGGTTATTTTATACCCTTACCCCTTTCATAATATGCCCTAGGTAAGAAAGTGAATCAAAGTATGAGAAACCCTACCTCTTGGAGCATGATACAAGTGGTAGACGCCTCAAGAACACAACACCACCTTCAAATCTTTGATTTCCCTAAAATCCTCCCCTTGAATTTTCAGTGAAATCCTTCATTCTTGGTATGTACGCATAGCCCTCATCGCGTAGACCAATTTTAAGTCTTGGTTTGACGGATTCCAACCGACGGAGCTCTTTGGATCATCAAGAGAAATGTAGAATTTTGAGTTTTTTTCTCTTTTTTCTCTTTTCTCTCATCCAACATCTGAACCCAGCTGAATAGGAGTGAGAATATCTAATTTTTCAGATATTTAGCCCTATTTATACTTTTTAATTGCGCGGTCCATCGCCCAGCACGTTTACTACTTCCGGGTCCGTTTTTTGCCCCGAAATGATTCATTTTAATCCGATTTAAGTCTAAATTAATTTTATTTAAAATTTTATTACATTATAAGGAAATTTTTTTAAATCCATTTTTGGGGACCTTTGAAAGGTCATTTGTCATCCAATTGTCTTGTAAAATGTGCAAAATCCGACTATTTTGGAATTTGACAAAAATTGACAGGGTAGCTCGATTTCGCAATATGAATCCCACGGTGAGGTCCGTTGCGTCATCCAAGCTCTAGAAAAAAATGGATTTTAAACCCGCATTATAGTGGTAAATTATCATTTTGCCATTTTTTCAAAAAATTTAAATTTTTTCCCGGATTTTACAGAAAAAACCTCTAATAACTCTATATATTCTTAAAGTGCCAATACAGTAAGCCAAAAAAAAAAAAACAAACAAGAACACATATAAAAAACAAACCAATTGAAACTTCGGCCATAAATTGAACCATTTTAATTTGACAAAAGAAATCATACGATGTGATCACCATTGAATTATTTCAAACAAAATCTATAATACATAGATTTTGCCCAATTCGTTGCAGTTAAAAACCTCTTCTTGTCCACCTCTGATTTTGTAACACCCCGCATTTTATTTTATATATGTATATAGATATATAGTAAATATTTGTGGTAAAAAAGTGGATATGTGTAGTGATGTGTGTTTGAATTTGGTAGATTGGAAAAATAGAGATTTAAAATGTTAGCGGAAATAATAGTTGAAATTTGGTTTTAATAAGTGAAAATATGAAATTTTAGGTCCTAGAATTTGTATTAAATAAGTTTGGTGTAGAAATATGTGTTGGAGAGGTTTGAGATGGATTTGGGTGGCTTAGGAATGGATTGGAAATGGAAAAGGGATGAAACAGGACGTGAACAGTGCACTACTGCAATGTCAAGCCCAATTTCGACCTTGATGCAGTCGATATCTCTCAAAACTCAAAACATTAAAGTTGTAGATATCTTTCTTATAATTCCATAGCATCTTGAATCATCTCAATCGGAGCACGGATAAGAGAGTTATGCCCAGATAACGAAGTGATGTCAAAACAGCCTAATTAGCTTGAACAGTGCACTGGCAGCAACTTCAAACCCGATTTAGACCTTGATACAGTCAATATCTCTCAAAATGCAAAACATGAAAGTTTTAGGGCTCTTTCGTATCATTCCATAGAATCTTAAATCATCTCAATCGGAGCTCGGATGAGAGAGTTATGCCTAGATAACAAAGCGATGTCAAAACAGTCCAATTAACTTCGTTTTGCATTTAACGTCTCCATTTGCATCCTAAATCAAACTATAAGAATCATGAGTACATTTAGGCTTCAAATAAGTATAAAATTCTTTAAGAAGCACCCTTTATCACATTTTATTTGCAAACAACGCAAAACTTCATTAATAGCCGGTTCGGATGGGTAAAATAGAAACTTTAGTGTTTCGGGTGTACGTTAATTTTGGTTTTGCGATAAATCATAAAAATAAATGTTTTTAAGTTAAAATAATTTTAAAAATGAATCCAGAACGTCAAAAAATCTTAGGGTAGTCATATGGATCAAATTGGAGATTCTTAGTGGTAAAACCGTAATTTTGGAGAAAACTAAAACAAGCTGTGAATAGTGAATTTCGGGGCTGAGGTGTTTTAAACCCCATTTTCATCCCAATTGCCCTCATTTCTTTCACTCCACTCTCACCCCACACCTGTTTGAACCCTAGAGAGCATTAGAGAGGAAAAAGGAAGGAAAAATCAAGAGATTTAAGGGTAGATTCAAGATCAAAACTTAAATTCTTCCTACAAACTAAGGATTCAAGGTAAGGGTTTTCTCTCATTCACTTACATTGAGGCTAGGGTATTTATATATGTATGTTTTGGCTATCAATGGTATATATATATGCTATGAAATCATCATCTCTTAGGCTTTTTGCAAGGATTACCTGTTTTGAACAAAGTAGGGTTTAATACCCATGAAATCTCCTTTCTAGTTTTAAAACCCTAATTTTTGGAGAGTGATGTATTTTCTTCCTAAATGCTTTCTTTATTATGGATTTCGAAACCTTAGTGCTTTGTGTGGGGTAGAAAAATGATGTTATTGTGATCTCTTGTATTTTCTTAGTTGGTTGTGGAATTGTTACATGATATATTTTGGGGATTTTGGATAGATGCTAATAAATTGAGATAAATGTTAGAATTGTATGCTTGGTTGGGTTGTTTGTGATGCACATGAGTGAGAGGTTCATTGTAAGGATGCTCACCCCTTCCCAAGAGATTCTCGGTAAGGATGCTTGGAAAACAAGGTAGTGATTGGTGAGAGGTTCCATGCAAGGATGCTCATCCATTCTCAAGAGGTTTCCCGGTAAGGATGCTTGAGAATCAAAGGTGACCTAAAGGGGGTTGGAGGTTACCACAAAGTATGCCACCTACTGAAAGAATTGTTGGGAATTGGTTATGACAATTAATGGTTATTATTTGTATATGGTGCTCGTTTGTTGATTTAAGTAATGTTTTTAAATGAACTTGAGATCCTTTTTAAATGTTACTGCTTTATTTCAAATTATGTATCTATGTTAAGTTAAAATTGAGACCGATCGTTTTAAATGCTTTTCTAAACCTTGTATGGGTTTAGGAGAATTTTTCTACAGAGCATCGTGCTCACCCCTTATCACTAACATTTTTCAAATTACCCGCTTGAGGAGGAGGACGTAAGGGTCGAGGAGCCTGCTACTTGGGAGACTCCACTGGACGGGAGTGTGGATCCCAAGGTGGATGCATCGAGTGACCTCCTTTCCATTTGTACTAGACTAGGACATTCTTTTGGAACATTGTGTAGTCTAGCTTCTTTTGTTTATTCTATTGCGCTTCTTTAATTAATTTTTGAGATGTAATAGCCATGACTTGGGTTTATTCTTTTAGATAATGTTGTAAATATTCGAGAATGACAAAGAAAGTCTTGTTTCTTAAGGGATTATATTAGTGCTCTCCTGATATGATTGGTTTTAGAATGTAATGTCATACAGGGTGTGTTTTGGGGTGTTACAAAGTTGGTATCAGAGCTTAGGCTTTAGGTCTTATATGGGAGCTGTAGGTTATGGAATCACCTCTAGAGCTTTAGGATTAGGGTGAATCAAATCCTTGAGTGAAATTTTATACACATTCTATGCCTTAGCTTAACCTAATATTTAGGCTGTCCTATACATCCATGAACTAAGTTGTGAATTGATGTGCAGGATGAACGACGAACAAGGACGGGGATGCGGATGTAAGCGTGGCCGTGGAGGTCAAGCAAATCCACCACCACCACCTCCGGATGCCATGCAAGACATTTACCAATGCTTGAGGGAGCTCACCACTTTGGTACAAAACCAAAATGGTAACAACAATCACAATGGTGGAGCTTATCCTCTCGCTCAAGTACCGGGCAATGGGAACGAAGACCGAAGGATGATAGCTCTTCCGAAATTCTTAAGAGAACGACCACTCAATTTCCAAGGGAGCTCTAATCCTTTGGAGGCGGATAGATGGATTCGCTGAGTGAAGAAGATCTGTGACGGGATGGGAGATGTCGAGGAGTTGAGAGTTGGTTTGGTGACCTACCTGTTTGAGGGGGAGGCCGACTATTGGTGGGATGCCATGAACAGGAGAAGGGACACCGACACACTCACTTGGGAAGAGTTCGATCAACTTTTCCAAGATAAGTACTTCCCTGAATTGGTCAAAGACCGAATGAAGGCAGATTTTCTTGCACTACGACATGGTAGTATGACTGTGGCTGAGTATGAGAGGAGGTTTGACGAGCTCTCCCGTTATGCTACGAGATTTATATCTACTGAGGCCGACAGGGCCAAGCGCTTCGAGCAGGTTCTGAGGCCGATCATTAGGGAGAAGTTGGTGGCTCTCAGGATCCATGATTTTGGGGACTTGGTGGACAGAGCTGCACTAGTAGAGAGAGACATAGAGGATAGCCAGCGACAACCGGGCTTCTCGAGATGAGGTCTGATCTCGACGGATGCTAGCACTAGTGAGGCACAAAGACCGACACCATATCGTCGCTCAGACCAGATAGGTGGACAACGACTTTTGACAGCCCGAGAGGAGGGAGACACTCAGACTAAAGCCGGTATTATCCCACGATCCTGCTTTGCATGCGGAGGTGTGGGACATATTCGGATGCATTGTCCAGTTTTTCCACCTCAGGGGCCTATCCAGATCGTCAGACAGGTACCAGCAGCCCAATCACCACCACCGAGGCCTACACCGCAGCGACCGATACATGCTTAAGCCCCCGGTGGCGCCAACCAAAGGCGAGTATTTGCTTTGACTAAGCCAGAGGAGGACATTGCCAATGCCGTTGTGGAAGGTATCGTCCTTATTTACAATTCTTGGGCCCGAATATTATTTGACCCCAGTGCAACACACTCATTTGTACACACAACATATGCACTTGATTTGGGATTGAGTTTTGTGAAATTAGAGCATGTTATAAACATTAGCTTGCCCATGGGAGAACGCTTAGATACTAGCCGAGTCTGCAAGGGTTGCGTGCGTCACATTGGGGAGCACAAATTGATTGTGGATTTGATTGCTTTAGAGATAAAGGGTTATGATGTGATTTTCGGGATGAACTTGTTGTCCGCTTTCCGGGAGGTAATTGATTGTTTTCGCAAGCGGATTATATTTCAGTTGCCGGGAGGAGTCATTTTCAGTTTTGAGAATAACCGNTTTTTGGGATGAACTTGTTATCCACTTTTCGTGCGGTACTGGATTGTTTCCGCAAGCGGATTACATTTCAATTGCCGGGAGGAGTAATTTTCAGTTTTGTGAATAACCGAGATTCTTTCCATCCATTTCCTACTACGGGTAGTAGATTCTTAAAAGCGAAAGCGGGAAGTCATTTGAGTTTCTTAGCTAGCTTGATGGGAGATGACAGGGATAAAATCCATACGGATGTGGTGTTAACTGTATCGGAGTTTCCAGATGTTTTTCCCGAAGAATTACCTGGATTATCATCACATAGGAAAATTGAGTTCAAGATCGATCTCTATCCGGGAACCGAACCCATATCCATTGCTCCCTACCGGATGGCACCTTTGGAGTTGAAGGAGCTAAGGAAGCAGTTAGATCACTTGTTGGTGATTGGGTTTATCCGTCTCAGCACTTCACCTTGGGGAGCCCCGATCCTCTTTGTGAAGAAAACGGATGAGACTCTACGATTGTGCACGGATTACCGGAGGTTGAATTGGGTTACCATGAAGAATAAGTATCCATTGTCGAGAATTGATGACTTCTTTGATTAGTTGAAGGGTTCGAAGTATTACTCCAAGATTGATCTTCGCACGGGGTATCATCAGCTGCAGATTAAGGAGGAGGATATTCCTAAGACTGCTTTTCGTACCCGGTATGGTCATTTCGAGTATACGGTGATGCCATTCGGATTGACTAATGCCCCAGCAGCCTTCATGAATTTGATGCACAGAGTCTTCCAACCTTACCTCGATCAATTTGTCATTGTGTTTATTGATGACATATTGATTTACTCGCAGACTCAAGAGGAACATGCTCGTCATCTCTCTATTGTGCTACAAACATTGAGAGAACATAAGTTATATGCGAAGATGAGCAAGTGTGAGTTTTGGATGAAGGAAGTGAAGTTCCTTGGCCATGTTGTGTCCGAGCAAGGAGTAGCAGTTGATCCCGCAAAGATTGAGGTCGTGATGAACCACCGAAGAACGTAATGGAAGAACGGAGTTTCTTAGGGTTACCTGGCTATTATCGTAGGTTTGTGGAAGGGTTCTCCAAGCTTGTGATGTCGATGACTTGCCTTACAAAGAAGTGGCATAAATTTTTGTGGACTCAAGTGTGTGAACTAGCTTTTTGCACCTTGAAGGAGAAGTTGACAATGACACCTATCCTCATTATTCCGAGCAGTGGGGAAGGCTACGATGTTTACACCGATGCTTCACTACGAGGCTTGGGATGCGTTCTAATGCAAGAAGGGAAGGTAGTGGCTTATGGCTCGAGGCAACTCAAGGTGTATGAGCAAAATTATCCCACACACGACTTGGAGCTGGCTACGGTGGTGTTTGTTCTTAAGTTGTGGAGATGTTATTTATACAGGGAGAAATTTCAAGTGTTCTCGAACCATAAAAGCCTCAAGTATATCTTCACACAGAAAGACTTGAATCTTTGGTAGAGAACGTGGATTGAGTACTTGGAAGATTATGAGTTCACGCTCAACTACCATCCAGGGAAGGCCAATGTAGTTGCTGACACTCTTAGCAGGAAGTCTCGGGGTGAAATCAATTTTCTTGTGGTAAATAGGTGGAAAATGATTGATGCATTGGAGGAGTACGATCTATGGGTGGATGGACCTGAGTATCAACCATATCTATTCAACCTTGTAGCTCAACCGAATCTTCGGCGACGGGTAGTGGGGTTACAATGTCTGGATTCGAAACTCGATTGGATTAGAGCCCGATTGGAGACTGGTGAAGTGATTGAAGGATGGTCTTGGAAGAATGGAGAGTTGAGATATAGGGAGAAACTCTATGTTCCCAATGATTCATCCCTAAAGGAGGAGATACTGGGAGAGTGTCATCACTCCAAGTTTTCTATCCACCCCGGTAGCACAAAGATGTATAGGGACATGAAGCGTCAATACTGGTGGAGGGGAATGAAGCGAGATATGGAAAAGTATGTGGCAAAATGTGCGGTGTGCCAACAGGTGAAGATTGAGTATCAAAGGCCAAGAGGAGTCCTACAGTCTTTGCCTATTCCAGAGTGGAAGTGGGATCACATCACCATGGACTTCGTGTCGGGTTTGCCACAGACGTCGTGCGGGCATAATGCAGTGTGAGTCATTGTGGATAAACTCACCATGTCTGCTCACTTTTTGGGTATGAAGACCACAGATACATTCAAGACTTTGAGCCAGCTGTATATCCGTGAGATAGTGAGGTTACACGGTGTTCCGCTCTCGATTGTGTTGGATCGTGACTCTAGGTTTGTGGCGAGATTCTGGCAGAGTCTATAACAAGTGATGGGGACGGAGTTACACTTCAGTACGGTTTTTCATCCCCAAACGGATGGCCAATCCGAGAGGGTGATACAGATTATGGAGGATATGTTACGCCCTTGCGCGTTGGACTTCAAGGGGAGTTGGAGCAACCACTTACCGTTGGTGGAGTTTGCTTACAAGAACAGCTATCAGGAAAGTATTGGGCTGGCACCGTATGAAGCATTTTATGGAAGACCATGCCGATCACTGACGTGTTGGTTAGAAGCCGGCGAGAGTAGTTTGTTTGGACCGGACATTGTTCAAGAAACTACGGAGAATATTCAACTCATCCGAGAGAGGCTACGGACGGCGCAAAGTAGACAGAAGAGTTATGCGGACCACAGACAAAAACCCTTATAATTCAAGGTAGGAGACTACGTATTTCTCAAGGTGTCACCCAAGAAGGGCATGTTTCGATTCGGCAAGAAGGGGAAGTTAGCACCAAGATATACCGAACCGTTTGAGGTAATCAAAGCGAGAGGCAAGGCAGCATATCAACTTCAACTACCAGCCCAGCTATCCGGAGTACATGATGTGTTCCACGTGTCTATGTTGAGAAGGTGTCACTCGGATGCAACTCCAGTCGTGAACTTGGAGGAGATTGAAATTCAAGACAGAGCAACCTACGAAGAACAACCGGTAGAAATTCTCGACGCCCAGGGAAAAGTGCTTCGCAACAAAGTTATTAGATTGGTGAAAGTTTTGTGGCAACACCATGGAGTGGAGGAAGCTACATGGGAACCGGAGCAAGAAATGCGGGAGAAGTATCCATATTTGTTCGCTACTTGAGGTAAGTTTCGAGGATGAAACTTTCTTTAAGCAGGGTGAATTGTAAGACCCCCCATTTTCTTTTATATATGTGTATAGATATATAGTAAATAATTGTGCTAAAAATGTGGATATGTGTAGTGATGTGTGTTTGAATTTGGTAGATTGAAAAAGTAGAGATTTAAAATGTTAGTGGAAATAATAGTTGAAATTTGGTTTTAATAAGTGAAAATATGACATTTTAGGTCCTAGAACTTGTATTAAACAGGTTTGGTGTAGAAATATGTGTTGTAGAGGTATGGGATGAATTTGGTTGGCCTAGGAATGGATTGGAAATGGAAAAGGGATGAAACATGACGTGAATAGTGCACTGGCTGCAACTTCAAGAGCGATTTCAAACTTGATTCAGTCGATATCTCTTCAAACTCAAAACATGAAAGTTGTAGATATCTTTCTTATCATTCCATAGCAACTTGAATCATCTCAATCGGAGCACGGATGAGAGAGTTACGCCCAGATAACGAAGTGATGTCAAAACAGCCCAATTAGCTTAAACAGTGCACCGGCAGCAACTTCAAGCCCGATTTAGACCTTGATTCAGTCAATATATCTCAAAACTCAAAACATGAAAGTTTTATAGCTCTTTCTTATCATTCCATATCATCTTGAATCATCTCAATCGGAGATCGGATGAGAGATTTATGCCCAGATAACGAAGCGATGTCAAAACAGTCCAATTAGCTTCGTTTTGCATTTAACGTCTCCATTTGCATCCTAAATTAAAATATAAGAATAATTAGTACATTTAGGCTTCAAATAAGTATAAAAGGCTTTAAGAAACACCCTTTATCACATTTTATTTGCAAACAACATAAAACTTCATTAATAGCCGATTCGGATGGGTAAAATAGAAAATTTAGTGTTTTGGGTGTATATTGACTTTGGTTTTGAGATAAATCATTAAAAAAAAAAAATTTAGGTTAAAATAACATTAAAAATGAATCTAGAACGTCGAAAAACCTTTGGGTAGTCATATGGATCAAATTGGAGATTCTTAGTGGAAAAATCGTAATTTTGGAGAAAACCAAAACAGGCTGTGAACAGTGAATTTCGGGGTTGAGGTGTTTTAAACCCCATTTTCATCCCAATTGCCCTCATTTCTTTCACTCCACTCTCACCCCACACCTCTTTGAACCCTAGAGAGCATTAGAGATGAAGAAAGGAAGGGAAAAATAAGAGATTTAAGGGTAGATTCAAGATCAAAGCTCAAGTTCTTCCTACAAACTAAGGATTCAAGGTAGAGGTTTTCTCTCATTCACTTACATTGAGTCGATGGTATTTATATATGTATGCTTTGGCTATCAATGGTATATATATATGCTATGGAATCATCCTCTCTTAGACATTTTACAAGGATTACAGGTTTTGAACAAAGTAAGGTTTAATACCCATGAAATCTCCTTTCTAGTTTTAAAACCCTAATTTTTAGAGAGTGATGTATTTCCTTCCTAAATGCTTTCTTTATTATGAATTTTGAAACCTTAGTGCTTTGTGTGGGGTAGAAAAATGATGTTATTGTGATCTCATGTATTTTCTTAGTTGGTTGTGGAATTGTTACATGATATATTTTGGGGATTTTGGATAGATGCTAATAAATTGAGATAAATGTTGGAATCGTATGCTTGGTTGGGTTGTTTGTGATGCACATGAGTGAGAGGTTCATTGTAAGGATGCTCACCCCTTCCCAAGAGGTTGCTGGTAAGGATGCTTGGGAAACAAGGTAGTGATTGGTGAGAGGTTCCATGTAAGGATGCTCATCCATTCTCAAGAGGTTTCCGATAAGGATGCTTGACAATCAAAGGTGAACTAAAGAGGGGTGGAGGTTACCACAAAGTATGCCACCTACCGGAAGAATTGTTGGGAATTGGTTATGGCAATTAATGGTTATTATTTGTATGTGGTGCTCGTTTATTCATTTAAGTAATGTTTTTAAATAAATTTGAGATCATTTTTAAATATCACTGCTTTATTTCAAATTATGTATCTATGTTATGTTAAAATTGAGACCGACCGTTTTAAATGCTTTTCTAAACCTTGTATGGGTTTGAGAGAATTTTTCTACAGAGCTTCGTGCTCACCCCCTGTAGCTAACATTTTTCAGATTACCCGCTTGAGGAGGAGGACGCAAGGGTCGAGGAGCCCGCTACTTGGGAGACTCCACTGGACGGGAGTGTGGATCCCGAGGTGGACGCATAGAGTGACCCCCTTTCCTTTTGTATTAGACTAGGACATCCTTTTGGAACATTGTGTAGTCTAGCTTCTTTTGTTTATTCCGTTGCGCTTCTTTAATTACTTTTTGAGATGTAATTGCCATGACTTGGGCTTATTCTTTTGGATAATGTTGTAAATATTTGTGGATGACAAATGAAGTCTTATTTCTTAAGGGATTATTTTAGTGCTCTCATGATATGAATAGTTTTAGAATGTAATGACGTTCAAGGTGTGTTTTGGGGTGTTACAGATTTTGTCTACTTCGTTGCCACCACCGTCCCAACGAAAAGGAGGAAAAATAGAAAGCATAAAGAAAGCCAGTGGAAGGTGTGTAGAAATATGGTGTGAATGCTAGATCAATTACGTAAATTTTCTTTTGCCATTGTAATTTATGTGGAATATGAAATGGGTGTGCAGATATATTCAATGAATAAATATTCAGTGTGCATTAAATAAGGATGGATAGAGAAATTAATATTATTTTCTTCACACGGCTTTTAATGGGTAATAATGAATAATTATATTCTAGAAATAATCAATGAAAATATCTGAATGGTCATAGCATTGCTCTTTAATTAATATTGGATAATTAAATATATAAAGATTTGTATTTTTCTTTTTTAATAAAGTCTTAATAGTCAATCAAAATTTTTTTACTTTTATTGACATTTTTAAGTAGAATATATATATATATATAACCATTAATCCACTTCTTGTATACACTAACACCTATATTTATAAACAATAAGTTCATCTCACATGCTTGTCACCCACTTAATCCTATATGCACTAATATGCATCAAACAATTAAATTATGTCACATGCAAGCACACTCATTTAACTTTTAACTTTTAACAAAAGTAATTCCCCTATGGTCATTCAAACCAACTAATTCTCATACCTTATTCATATGTCCTCCTTAAATATTAAAATATTCATCGTACAAGTTTGGGTCTCATATCAATGTTTCTAATTATATATTAATTATCAATCATACACAGTCATATCACATGTGCATATGCTCGTTATAAATGTTTATATGTTCTTCATGCCTATTCGGTCTTACATGAACCCTTAGTTATTTTTAATTTAAGTTGATAAGGACGAAAATGTAATTGGAAGTAAAATGATTGTGAATCTTAGGTGATTTTAAAAAGATAAGATTTTTTTAACCATTAATGAGTTTTGAAAACATAGTTTGAGTCACAATCGGACCCCTCTTTGAGCAACACCTTTTAGTGTTCACGAGTACAAGTTTTTGCATGATTTTATGCTTCAAAACCTATTGGGATTGATCTATGCTCGATAGCCTTCGTTAGAGTGGTCTCTTTATGATTTAGGGAAGGCAAAAAGAAAAGGCAGCACAGGGCTTGCTCTATGTGCTCGCTCGAGCAATCCTTCATGGTCGCTTGAGCAGTCTCATTGTCACTCGAGCGGTGCTGGCCTTAGTCACGATTGGAACGTGTTTTTTATTCCAACCAAAAAAAAAAAACCCCCCCTATAAATGCCCTCCCACAAATTGAACGGTCATTCGCAAATTTGAGTTTTCTTATTTATTAAGACTACCTGTTCGTCCCCTAATGTGGTAAAATTTGAAACTGCTTCCCAAGCGTAGGAATATATATCGTATAGTAACTTGGAAAATACCGAGGTCGTTTCCTTAGAAAAAACGAGGGCAAATTCGAATGGTGACCAGATTAAAATAAAAATAAAAATCCTTTGAATGAAAAGTAGTGGTGATGATCGATAAAAACTAGGAAACAATATTAAAACAAATCGGATAATTATCAAAATTTATCTCACCATGAATAAGAATTTTGACCTAATTTATAACTCATCTAAGATCGTAATCAAACTCATTTGAATAGAGAATATTCAACTAAAACTTAGAATTTAGAAAATATATATTTTGATGATAGAATTAATTCATGAAAGAATTAATATCATGTTGATTGTAGGGACTCTTAACAATTAATTGTGCCAAAATTAATTGTCTACGATTAAGCAAATATGTTTAAAAATTAGCTATATTTTTAGAAGCAATCATTTCAATCAGGAAAAATAACTTTAAACATTGAAATCCAATTCACGAACCAGAATCCCTCAAACCGATTATACAAAAAATAAACTACTCCCTCATAACAAATATCAAATCACAAACAATTATGTAAGATATAGCAATAGAAAGAAAAACTAAGAATTGTATTGAAATAAAAATTTAATCAAACACCATGTATTGAAAATGATTACAAGAATGAAGAATCGAAAATACTTTTTTTTCAGTAAGAAATAAAACAAGTATAACAACAATTCTCTCTGTAATTACTAAAGAAGAAGAGTGAGGAAGAGAACATTGAAGAACCCTAGTAGCCAAACGTTGAAGAAGGAAGAAGCCAATGAGGATGAACTCACCCTCCAAAAATGCTAAAGAGGCAATATATAGGTTCTCTCAAATTTCAGCTTTTCCCCAAAAGAAGTATCAACTGAAAATCCCCTTCTTCCTTTATCTCTCCCCCTCAACCAATGGGAATCTTAGAAGGTATCATTGAAAGTTTAGCGGATAGAATTTCCAAATAAGAGTCCTTGTTAGTTTTGAACTCTTATGAACTAGCAAAACAGTAATGTTGGAATTGGTAGGAAAGTTTTTGTTTTGGATGAACTGAAAGGAAACAATAATGAACTGGTAGGTCTGTCGTCTCCCTATCTACACTTCAAAAGAACCGGTAGGAAGCTAGGAACAAACTGGTATCAAGGTTTCTATTTTAGATTAACTAGTAGGAGAACACTACTATCAATAAACCCTCTGTCTATTGCCTATTGAACTGGTACAACTCTTATCGGTTCAACTGCTTTTTTTTCCAAATTCTTGCTGCGATGCTTTTATTTCAATGTCCACCTCATTTGACTTACTTTCCTAAGACCCAAAAGGCTACCACTAGAGATTTTACTCAGCCTCAAAACTTGGAGAAAACGATCTTGATGGTCTGATAAACTTATTGGTGTGTGCATACCAGAGATCGTTGGCGTGCTCATGATTGCTCAAAGCCTAGACAAACTTTGTGGCGGAGAGGTCCAAGTAAAGCTACACTAGACATTAAAGGAGGGCCTTTGGTAGAGAGATGATTAACCATAATTAGTGTATAAATTAGAATAATTAATTGGTAAGATAAAATAACTAAAAACTATCAATTAGGGTTTTGTGCGAGAATCAGGGTTTTACGTGTTTTATGGTTGAAATTTGAGGGTTTAATGCAGAATTACCAGAGAATATGAGGAACACTACATCAAGGCTTGAAACAATAAAGGACCAAAATGTAATTTAAACAAGGAAGAGTCAGCACACCAAAACAATGAGGATCTAGCAAGACTCCACCATCCAGACGGTGGAGGGGTGTCCGGACGGTCTCTAAAGGCGGATGATGATGATCTTGACACCTCCTGCTTCCTCTCCTCTATATAAAGGCATGTCCTCCTTCGTTTGAACACGGCTAGACATCCAAGAGAATTCCAAAGAGAGAAAAGAGAAAGAAAGAGAGAAAAGAGAAAAAAAGAAAGAGAACTTGCAACTCGATCTGGTCTGTCATACACTTCAATTCAAATCTTGTATTTTTACATTTCTGATGTATCTATCTGTTTGGATAGTTGAACTACCGCCACTTTTTTGTCTTGACTGATAATAAAGGTAGTTGTATATATATATATATATATATATATATATATATATATATGTATGTATTATATGCTTCATGCATGATATAGTGATGTATGTAATTTCGGTGTTGTGCCTAGAATTATGTTATCAGTGCATCATAAACCTACCACTTAAATATCTACGGTGTTCCTATCGGTATAGTTTATCCTCCAGTGGAACGTTGAGGATGTTCTGCTGATGCATGGTGCAAAATCTAAAATGATCCTCATGAATGACTTGTCCTTCGGGATTATCAGGGATTGTTTAACTACTATATATAATTATCAGATTAATGACCTAAGTGATCCTCATGAATGACTTGTCCTTCTGGATTACTAAGATCGTTTATCTGGTATAAATGATAATATTCCCAGTAGAAGATCTACGGCATTCCTATCGGTATGGCTAGTCCTACACCAAAACATTGAGGATGTTTAACTGGTATATATATATCACATATGATCTATTGAATAATTCAAGTATTCCTCATGAATGACTTGTCCTTCTGGTTTGCTTAAATTAATCAATTGTCATGGATACCACCAGTTCACCTGAGAAGTGGCTGTGTGATGGTTAATATACATCAGACCTATCGGTTGATTTGCCAGTAACATGGAAGTTAATTGATATAAGGTTGTATTTCCAGTATTTGACCAATATAACGCCTATGGGATCCTTGAACTGAAGGATACTTTTAATATTATTGTCTCAATTTATCTGCAACATAATTTTTTAATTAAACTAGTTATCAATCTAAGCTCACATCACAAGCTATCACATGTTGTCCTATCTAAAATAACAAATTCACTATTTTTATTTTATTTCCTAATTACACACACTTTTCGTGGGATCAATACTTGGACTTAAAACCGAGAAAACTACAATTCGACCACTTATACTTGGGTGTATAATATAAATATTAGATCATGAAAAAGTGCAAATCAAGTTTTTGGCGCCGTTGCCAGGAAGTTATGGTAAATTGAAATTAAATAAAATACAAAAGTTGTTTATTTGTATTATATGTATAAAAGTGTGTTTTCTTTAGTAGTTTATGTCTGTACATTTATCCATAGGGTCCCTAAATAAGTCATCTCCTTCGTCTTCATCTTCATCTTCATCTACAGCAAAATCATTTGAATTAAGTATGGCTATAAACGTACCTAGGGAAGAACAACCTAGAGAACAAGAAGTAGTTCAAAATATTCGACCATTAAGAGAATATTTACATCCTACATGAACTAATGTCCCTTCATGTTTTGCTTTTCCAACAGATGCTCCAAATCTTAATATTAAACCAGGAACAGTATAGTTATTACCACAGTTTCATGGTTTGGAAACTAAAAATCCTTATGTGCATATGAAAGAATTTGAAGAAGTTTGTGGAACATCGCAAGATGATTATGAAATTGTTAGATTAAAACTTTTTCCTTTCCCTTTAAAAGATAAAGCGAAACAATGGTTGAACTCTTTAAGAGCTAATTCAATCATAAACTGGTAGCTTTACAAGCTGAGTTCTTTAAAAAGTTTTTTCCTATGCATCGTATTAATACATCAAGATGTCAAATAATGAACTTTTCCGTAAAAGAAGGTGAAATTTTTTATCAATGTTGGGAAAGATTTAAAGATCTTCTCCAAGTTTGTCCACATCATGCATTCGAAAACTGGACTTTAGTTAGTTATTTTTATGATGCTCTTCCACCTGCAATGCGACAATTTGTTGAAATGATGGCGTAGGGGGAATTTACGAGTAAAAATCCTGAAGAAGCATTTCAATTTTTTTATACTATTTTTGAAAATTACCAGATGTGGGACTCGACTTCTTCAAATATAGTGGAAACTAAGCTATCTACCTCCGAAAGAGGAAATTATGTGTTAAAAGAAGATGATGATTTAAGAGCTAAAATGACTAATTTATCTCGAAAACTAGAAGACTTAGAGATGAAAAAAATAAAACAAGTGTCTGTTGTTTCAACTACTGATCAAATATGTGAAATTTGTGCGTTGTTAGGACATCCTATAGTGGAATGTCCAACTATAGCTACATTCAAAGAAGTTTTAATTGAACAATCTAATGCAATTCCAACTTATAATAATCGTTGTCACGCCCCGAATTTCCACAAACCTGGGGAGTGAGTGAAAAAGGAGAAGAAAAGTAAATGAAAGGTCATTAGGTTGGAGAAATTGGTTTCTCATTCATTTCCCATGTTTTTCCAAAGTTTTCGAAGCCACTTTCCTTCCTTTTTTTTCACCTATTTCTTCAAGGTTCCTAAACCCCCCTTTTTGACATCATTCCCACCTATTTAAAAGGTGTTTTACACACTTAACAAGTCTTTTAATTTTCCATAAAATTTTGACATAACCTCCTTTGTTTTCAAGCCTTTTTCCCACCTAATATTCACAATAATTCATATGCATTATTATATTACAATCCACCTTCACTCGGTGGCCACAATCTAGTAAATTAAACATACATCCCTTGTTCTCAACATACATATATAATTGTCCCAATATACACATATGATAGTCATTACATAAAAATATCCTACATATCAATTGGGTTTACACCCTTACACTTTAAAATGACCCAAAGTCTATAATCCATTACTTTTCTTAATTGAAGTACAAGTCATTTGATCTTATGCCCATACATAGAAAATATGCCCAAAGGCCAAATATCCATTCAAGTTCCTTTTCCCTCCTTCTTTTAAGACTTCCTCAAGTCTCAAGTATCGGGAGCCTCATCTGTAATATGATATCCCACGAATGGGTCAGCTCAACTGCTGGTATGACAAAGTGCTAAAGCTAGGAACAAATTTGAGGCGTGGCATGTGCAAGTGTGATGCCCCTAAAACTGGGGTCCTTTATCAACCGTTGATAATTCATCAACCTGTGGAAATACCCGTGATTATTGCACAATTCACATCGCATTAATAGCCTCCCCCTTAGCCGAGATCGCAACCCACATGTGCAACCCGTGTACATTTTATCACTTGACCCCAACCAAGGTCCAAAATACCTCAATTTATTCTCCATTATGGTCCATTTACATCATTTAAATAAAAGGACACATAGCCCAAAAGAATGACAAAGCATTCTTAATAATTTCAGATTTTTGGAAAACCTTCCGGAAAGTTTAAGTAGACCTTCCGGAAGGTTTTGCCCACTGGAAAATTTCTTCTGGAAGGTTGAGGTTCCGAAAGGTTTCCCCAACCTTCCAGAAGATCGAGCATACTGGAATCCTATCTTTAAGAAAGATGTGTCGACCTTCCAGAAGGTGTGTTCAACCTTCCGGAAGAAGTTACACACTAAATTCCCTCATTTTAGAAAAACTGTGAATACCTTCCGGAAGGTTAGAATCGACCTTCCAGAAGGTTCACCCACTGTTCAACAATTTTTTCTTGTCTTTGTCCAAACCTTCCGGAAGGTTTGTTGCGACCTTTCGGAAGGTTTTGCCCAGAATTATCTGTTTCACCTATTTTTCATTTCCAATTCATTCCAAACATTCCCACAAACATCCCAAACATGCTTAGTAAGGTTTTTCACATAAAACATGATCCATGCTAGTTCTATTACATACATTTTCACATATTTACACATCAAAATGGAATTTTCATAAAAACTTTACAAAATGAACTATAAAAGCCACTAATCGGCTATCTTTATCCTTGAGGCTCGAAATGGGAGCCATTCGCTGCTTGAAAAAAATTCCTTGTTGTCTCCTAACCTCTAAACATCACTTTTTAGCATGTATAGTATATGGATGAAGGGGAGTGTCACTCTCCTATGGGTGATGTCAAAAGAAAGGGCAAGGAGATGGGTGTAAATGAGATGATGGTAATGTGATGTGTAAATGCACAACAAATGTGTGTGTGTGTACAAAAGTGCTCCCCAAGCGCAAAGACTCTTTTGTGGGTCGTGTTTTACTTGGTGGTATTCCAAGATCGTTTCCACGGGGAAGGAAGTAAACCAAGGGGAAGGTGATTTTGGTAAAAAGAAAGTGTAAAATCTTTGGTTGTTGGAATTTGTTTGGTGAAGTTTGTTTTGATGCAAATAAAATGAGAAACAAATGTTGGCAAATCCAAGAGGTCACTCTAATAGGAATACCGTCTCAACTCAAAACCCTCCTCCAATAGAGCATGAATGAATGATTGATTCGTGGGAAGTTATAGATAAGATTGACGAGTATCTAAGTATAAACTGTGGCTAGGCCTACGGAATATCAAATAATCACCACTTATCCACCCTTAACCTAGTCAAACCGAACCATTGAACTCTGAAAGAAGGGAGGAGAATGAGTTGAAATGGTATACCCAAATCAAGGTTCCCCTTGGTTTTGCCAACTAAAAGATTTAGCTACTCATGCTAAAAATGAAATTGACAATGTAATAAGAATGCATTGCAAAGATTTGAAGTTCTAGAGTAACTAGATACAAGAAAACATAAGCTATAAAAGAGTGTATTGAATACCCATTTGAAAACTACGAAATTGAAGAACCTTCAAGCATTAATGGTGAAAGCTTTAAAAGAGCATTCAAATTGCATTCAACTTGAAAGAAAACAATGTTAATGACATTAAATGAAGTTCTACATATTCATACCAGAGATTGCAAGACAATGTATTAGAGGAAATGCAAAAATCTCAATTTTCTCTCACTAGACACTATATTTTCTCTTCTCCAGACTCTCTTTCTCTCTATATCTCTGTGTATCCTAGAATAATGAACAATGGAGTAATTTTCCCCCAAAAACATGCTTGGAGTTCCCTCTCAACTGAGTGATGTGATTTTCATCCATAGGGGCTGCATGGTGCAGACTAGGACCAGCCCCCATTCTTCTCTCTGCCAAGTTTCATCTCTCTCCCCTCATTAATGCAAAAGCCATCATAGTCCAAGTAGAGGTGAGGGGAGGCTCCTAGACGTGCAGGGGATACCAAGGGGTCTGTTGGAGAAGTGCAAGTGGGGCCCCCAAGCTGCAGAGTTGAGTTATAGTCTGTCTAGGAAGTTTAGCAAAAACCTTCCGGAAGGTTTGTGCAGGAACAGTTAAATGAAAGGGTCAGCAGGCAAAACCTTCTGGAAGGTTCATTCCAGTAGACAAAACCTTCAGGACTGTTTCACTCCAGTAGACAAAACCTTCCGGAAGGTTCATTCTGGTAGACAAAACCTTTCGGAAGTTTTTGGCAGTGAAAAAGAAATCTAAGGCAACACCTTCTAGAAGGTTTTTACCCAAACCTTCCGGAAGGTCTTCAACCCAATTCCATTTTCTTGGTTTCTTCTCCCTCCAAACCTTCCTTTAAGCTACCCCCTCTTCTTCATTGACTTCAACCACTTCAATGGAGGTATAACTCATACCATTTATATTGTTTTACCTACATTCACACAAACTCCATCAAAACAAAAGTTAAGCACATTTCTCCCAAAATTCATGACTATAAACAAGTACAAAAGGCATATTAGCACACAATATATGTCATATTTTTGTGCTAATCATCCACTGGTATGAACCCCGTACCTGAAATGTTTTTCCCACAAAGGGTGAGCTACGCTCAATAAAGTATCTCCTAAATAGGCTACTCCTTAACCTAAATGCATATGAAATGTTTGCTTGCTAACAATCCACAATTTCATAACATTCCAAGCAATAATATGCCTCTAATGTTGGAATTTAAGATGTGACGTCATGGAATGAGATGAGACTCACTCATGCACATCAACCCGAGCCCTTTCCGACTCCTCAACACATTCAAGTGCTAATGTGCGCGAATGTTTCATTTATGTTGCACATCAAATGACATTCGCTAATCTAGGGTCTTTGTAGGGGTGGATGTTTATGAACTCACACCAAGGGTCACCCAACCCACACGGAATTCACGGACTTCCACCGAGGGTTCCACGTACACCCACACACTTCATGGACTGAACCAAGGGAGTGCATATCCCATCACCGGGCCTTGCACCCGAGGGATCTTCTAGCCCTTCTTGCTAACCCCAACTCTAATCACCATGTAATCCGTGAGACTCGGCCAGGTCTTCGACCAAGCATACTCGAGCCCACCAGTCATCCACCGAGCGTGGTGTTGACAAACAACTATGCACACACACGCCCAAATAGTGTGATGTCCCCGTGCATATGCATTGTGATGCCTTATTTCGACAACAATACGATGTTCGATATGCTATGGATGACATATGAACAATCTCAATACATACTATGGATAATTTCATTCTAGACATATAATTTTCATAATCCATCAATTCCAATATATTATAAGCATGTGTATATACAACAACTATTTTCACAACATCACTTCCAAGCATGTTATCACACAATCATGCTATCAATATTTTGAATTCATCAGAGCATAATGTAAACACATAGCATGCCCACATATCACACTTCTCAAAGAAATTTCATTATGTTATTCCCATATACTCAAGTTCAAGATAGAGTTTGCCCTACCTATTTCCTATACCCATTTCACCAAACCACCAACAATAGGCAAGTGATATTTAAATCTATCAACCTACCCATTTCATATAAACATCCTAGGTTTGGAATATACCTAAGTAGGAGGGAACCCTACCTCTTGAAGCGTGGAGAACACCCGTAGGAGGTTCCAAGAATCCGCTTTTAGCCCAAATCCTCACTTTTCCAAAAAACCGTTCTTTGATCTTCGGTAAAACTCGGCCTCCTTGGTATGGTTTTATAGCTCTCGACGAGGAAAACAACATTTGTTCTTCGCTCGAGTGGATTGGAGCACTCAATCTCCGTAGATCATAGAGAGAAGGTGATGAATCCAAGCTCTTTCCCTCTCTTCCTCTCTCACGTATAACCGGCTGAAGAAATGGGGGAGAAATCAGATTTTTTCCCCTATTTATACCCTTTAAATACTTAGCCTACAACGCATCACACGGCCCTTTATTTTTTGATCCGTTTTCGTCCCGAAACGATTAGATTTCGTCTCGGTTCAAGTTCAAAAAGTTTTTATTTTAACTCGCCTTTAATTATTTCCCAACTTTCACAATTGTATTTAAAAATTTCGTCCTTGGGTCACCTGAAGCCCGATCACGTCGTAAAACGCAACAAATCTGACTATTTCAGAATTCGACGAAAATTGACAAGGTAACAAGATTTCACGAGACGAATCGAATGGTGAAGTTCGTTTCATTATCCGAGATCTAAAAAAATTCAGGTTTGTAACCCACACCACAGTGGCAAATTACCATTTTGCCCCTTTGTACAAAAAATTCAAATTTACCCGAGTTTTACAGCAAGTGTACATTTTTAAAAGCTACAACCCTGTAAACCCCCACACTCTAATCTTTATATAGCACATAATTATATTTTTGAAATACTAATTTAAGTAATGGAGTATGCATGAACTAAGTGGATTGTAAGACCCTGTATTAAAAAAATTAAATAAGAATAATATTATCTTAATAGTTTCCCTAAGATTAAGAAGATGATGGTAGAAACCTTGAATCATTGTTAAAAGAGTGATCATGAAATTTGAGTTTCGAACGAATAGACTTTAGGGTCAAACATAGTTTCGAATGTGTGTTAGCTTAAAAGGGGTGATTAGATAAGTTTTTAAATGCTTTCAGGTCAAAATAATGCCTCAATTGAATCTGGAAGGTCAAAAAATATTGGGAGAGATAATATGGAGTGTATTAGAAGTTACGAAGTATTTTGAAGTTAAAACCTATTTCAGAAAGGATTTGGGTAGAAAAGAATTTGATACTACCATAGTATTTTGGCCATAATGTTCTATTCATAACTCTGATTGATCTGATTTCTGGACAGTAGACACTAGACTTCGATGGCTACAAAAAAGTATTTCACGGTAATTTTCCAAATCGACCTCTAAATAGGCCAAAATTGTGCTAGACGTTTCAGCAGACAAAGTGTACTGGTACTTCGAACTCCAGAAGCTAAATAGTACCGGTACGCTCGGTAAAACCAAGTTTGACCCGATTTCAGGTTTTGTCTCTGTTTCTCACTCTATAAATACATAATGACGACTCCCTTAGCCCCATTTCAACACTTATAACCCTAGAAAGTCCTAGAGAGGAAGAAAGGAGGAGAAAAATAAGAGATTAAGAGTGGATTGAACTTGGGGAAAGATCAAATCTCAAGTTGTTCACACAAAAACCAAGGAAGAAGAAGGTAGGGGGTTTTCTTCCATTCTTCTCCATTGATGTTGGGGTTACTATATATGTATTCTTTGACTCTAAATCGTATATATTTGCTATGAAATCATCTTTTCTTGGTCTTCTTGCAATTATTACCATGTTTTACCCAAGTTAGGGTTGAATACCCATGAAATCTCATTTTCTTGATATACAACCCTAGTTTTGAGATGAACTTTGTTCTTGATTCTTCCTTTGTTCTTGACTTAGAAAACTTTAGTGCTTTGAGTTGAGTACTAAAATGATATTGATGATGATCTCTTGCATTTTCTTCACGTGCTCTATTGAAATACTACATGTGAAATTGGGGATGTATGGAATTGTGTGTTATTTGAGAAAATTATTGGTATTGTATCTCTTGTGTGGTTGTTGGATAAACATGGGCTACTATTGACCAGGTTTCTTGGAGTGTGTAGACGTCTTCTTACTCCGTGTGGGTTTGAACTTTTTCTACCACTCGTAATGGGGTTAGTGCCTTGTGAAGACTAAACCATTATCGCTTACGGGTTATCATGGAAAAAGGGGTTAGTATACTACTCTTTGGTTGGATATGTCACTGTCATGGTATTGACATACGCCCTTCCTAAAGGTTGGACATCCTTGCGAGGATTTGTGTGAATTGTACGTGGGCCATGATATTTTTGATGGTATGCATGGGAGGTCTTACTTCATACCAGAGATACGAATACAGTGGTGGGTTATTGTTCATTATACCAGAAATAGTTTCTACAAGAATTTTGGGAATTATGGGATTCCGCAAGAACTTGGAAGAAACGATTTATGATGGAATGAATTATTAGTTGTATATTGGTTTCACTTATGCATTTAATTATTACTGTTGTTAAAACTTGAGATCTGTTTAAATGTCCCAATTTTCTTTTGAAATTCATATATGCAATTTGTGAAAGGTGACCAACCATTTTTATAGGCTTTTCTAAACCTTGTTCGAGTTTGGAAGAAATGTTGCTTCAGAGCTTAGTGCTCACCCCCCTACAAACTACATTTTTTAGATTATGTACTGGAGGAGAATTTGGAAATTGAGGAATCGACACACTAGGAGATTCCCATAGATGGGCATGTTGATCCTGAGGTGGACGCTTAAAACAACATTACTTTTTATTCTAGATAAGAAAATTTACTTTGGAAATATTGTGAAGTCTATACTCTTTTGTAATTCCGCTGTGAGTTTATGTTTAATTCTTTTGGGATGTAATTGTCATAGCTTGGCATATTCTTTTGGATATAGTGGTCATGGTTGGCCTATTCTTTTGGAATGATATTGTAAATGATATATTTGATGAATGAAATTTCTTTATGGATGAATTATTTTGTTGCTCTCATGATGTACATGATTTTTAGTTTGTAATGTCGTCTAGGGTGGGTTTTGGGGTGTTAAAAGATTTTGGTATCAGAGCTTAGGCTTTAGGTCTTACATGGGAGCTGTAGGTTATGGATTACCATTAGAGTGTAGGACTAGGTGGAATAGAATTGTTGATATAAATTCTACACACATCTAATGCTTTAGATTAAAAGTATAGTTAGGATGTCTTGTACATCAATGAAACTAAATTGTGAATTGATGTGCAGGATGGACGCTAGGCCTGGACGTTGATGAGGTCGTGGTGGCCAAGCAAACCCACCACCACCACCACCTCCCAATGCCATGAATGGTATCTGTCAATGCTTAAGGGAGCTCACCACTCTAATACAAAACTAGAATGGAAACAACAATAACTACAATGGGGGAGCTCATCCACTAGCCCAAGTACCGGGCAACGGGAATGAGAATCAGAGAATGGTCATTCTTTGAGAGTTTCTAAGACAATGCCCACCCACTTTCTAAGAATGCTCCAATCCCTTGGATGTGGATGGATGGTTTTGCCGAGTGAAGAAGATTTGTGACAGCATGGGTATGGCCGATGACCTTAGGGTCGACTTGGCGACATATCTATAAGAGGGAGAGGCCGACCATTGGTGGGATTTCGTAAAGAGAAGGAGGAACACTAATGCACTCATTTGGGAGGAGTTCGACCAAATCTTCCAAGACAAGTATTTTCCAAAATCAGTTAGAGACAGAATGAAGGCAGATTTTATTGCTCTACGACAGGGCAGTATGACGGTGACCGAGTATGAGAGGAGGTTTGACGAGCTATCCCGTTATGCTATGGATTTTATATCTACTGAGGCTAGCAGGGCCAAGCGCTTTGAGCAGGGATTAAGGCCTATTATTCGGGAGACGTTGGTGGCCCTTAAGATCAGGGAGTATGGGGATATGGTTGACAAAGTTGTACTGGTGGAGAGAGACACCGAGGACACTCAGAGGCGACAGAGTTTCTCGAGGGGAGGTCCGAGCAGGACAGGTGCTAGCAGCAGTGGAGGGTAGAGAGCAGCACCATAATGTCACCCAGATCAGGCGGGTGGACAGAGACTTCAGACCGTTCGAGGAGCTGGAGGTGTACCAGAGAGGACGGGCACGAACCCGTATCAGTGCTTTGCATGTGGAAAGTTTATACCGAGGACCAATCAAGCAATCGGGCAGGCGAATGGAAACAAGCCACCCCTACAAAGGCCAGCACAACAAAGACATGCCAATTAAGGGAGAGTTTTTGCTTTGACTCAACTAGAGGAGGATGCTTCTAATACCGTAGTGGAAGGTATTTGTTTCTTTAAAACTCTTGGGCCCGAATCTTATTTGATCCTGGTGCTACACACTCATTTATACGTAGTGCATATGCTTTTAATTTTGGATTGGGATTTGAGAAGCTAGAACATGCACTTAGTATTGACATGCCCATGGGAGAACGGTTGGATACAACAAGGGTGTGTGCTTCGCATTGGAGAGCAAGAGTTGGTTGTCGATTTGGTTGCGTTAGATATGAAGGGGTACAACGTTATATTTGGGATGAACTTGTCCGTTTTCCATGAGGTGATGGATTGTTTTTGCAAGCGAATTTCCTTTCAACTACCAGGATGAGTAGTTTTTACTTTCATGAATGATCACAAATTTTTCCATCCATTTCCTACTACGGGTAGTAAATTCTTGAAAGCTAAGGCGGGAAGTAAGTTGAGTTTCTTGGCTAGCTTAATGGGGGATGATCGGGATAAATTTCATGTGAACGTGGTGTTGATAGTATCAGATTTTTTGGATGTCTTCCTAGATGAACAACTCGGGTTACCCCTATAGAGAGAGATTGAGTTTACAATTGATCTCTATCCAGGAATAGAACCCATATCCATTGCTCTCTATCGGATGACACCTTTGGAGTTAAAGGAGCTAAGGAAGCAGTTGGACAACCTCTTGACAATTGGGTTTATCTATTTGAGTACTTCACCTTGGGGAGCCCCCGTCCTCTTTGTGAAGAAGCATGACGAGACACTTCGGTTATGTACGGATTACCGAAGGTTAAATTGAGTAACAGTGAAGAACAAATATCCATTGCCAAGGATTGATAATTTGTTTGACCAGTTGAGGGGTTCTAAGTATTACTCCAAGATTGATCTTCGCACAGGGTATCATCAATTGCGAATCAAGGAGGAAGATATTCCTAAGACTGCTTTTTGTACCCGGTATGGTCATTTCGAGTATACGGTGTTGCCGTTCGAATTGACTAATGCTCTAGCAGCCATCATGGATTTAATGCACCGGATATTTTGACCATATCTATATCAGTTCGTCACCGCGTTTATTGATGACATACTAATCTATTCCCGGACTCATGAGGAACATGGACGCCATCTCTCTATTGTGCTACAGATATTGAGAGAACATAAGTTATATGCGAAGATGAGTAAGTGTGAGTTTTGGATGAAGGAAGTGAAATTCCTTAGCCATGTTGTGTCGGAACAAGGGGTAGTTGTTGACCTGACAGAAGTAAGTAGCTTCTTGGGTTTAGCAAGCTACTATCAGAGGTTTGTGGAAGGGTTTTCTAAACTAGCGATGCTAATGACTCGCCTTACGAAGAAGGGAGAAAAGTTCTTGTGGACTCAAGCGTGTGAACTAGTCTTTCGCACCTTGAAGGAGAAGTTGACAACAGCTCCTGTTCTCATTATTTCACGTAGTGGGGAAGGATACGATGTATACACTGATGCTTTGTTACGAGGCTTGGGATGTGTGCTAATGCAAGGTGGTAAGGTGGTTGATTATAGCTCGAGGCAACTCAAGATTCATAAGCAGAACTATCCCACCCATGACTTGGAGGTTGCCACTGTGGTTTTTGCTCTTAAGTTGTGAAGGTGTTACACATACGGGAGAAAGTTTCAAGTGTTTTCTGATTATAAGAGCCTTAAGTATGTGTTCACACAGAAGGACTTGAATCTTCAGCAAAGAAGGTGGGTTGAGTATCTAGAAGATTATGATTTCACACTCAACTACCATCAGAGGAAGGCCAATGTAGTCGCCAATGCACTTAGCCGAAAGTCTTGGGGTGAACTCAATGTTCTTGCAAGTAAATGGAAGATGAGGGATGCCCTTGGAGACTATGATCTATGGGTTAGAGAAGATAGATCTCGGCTATGCCTATTCAACCTTGTGGCCCAACCTACCCTTCAACGTAGGGTTGTGGAATTGCAATGCTTAGATCTTGACTTAGCGTTGATTCGAGCTAAATTAGAGAATGGAGAAACAATGGAGGGTTGGTCTTTCAGAAATGGAGAACTGAGATATGGGGAGAAGCTATGTGTTCCCGATGATTCGTCCCTAAAGGAGGAGATACTTGGAGAGTGTCATCGCTCTAAGTTTGTTATCTACCCTGGTAGCACAAAAATGTATAGGGACATAAAGCGCCAATATTGGAGGAAGGGAACGAAGAAGGATGTGGCAAGGTTCATAGCACGATGTGCGATGTGCCAGCAGGTGAAGATCGAACATCAAAAGCGGGGAGGATTACTACAATTTTTGGCTATCCCAGAGTGGAAGAGAGATCACATCACCATGAATTTCGTGTCAGGTTTACCACGGACGTTGCGTGGGCATAATGCAGTATGGGTTATAGTTGATAGACTCACCAAGTCCGCACATTTCTTGAGTATAAAGACCACGGACACTCTAGAGACCTTGAGCAAGTTGTATATCTGCGAGATCATGAGATTGCATGGAGTTCCACTCTCTATCGTATCGGATCGTGATTCCCGTTTTCTGGCAAAATTTTGGCAAAGTCTACAACGAGCTATGGGGACAGAGTTACGCTTTAGCACCGCTTTTCATCCTCAAACGATTGGCCAATTCGAGAGGGTGATATAGATTTTGGAAGACATGTTGCGTGCTTGTGTGTTGGACTTCAAGGGAAGTTGGAGTGAGCATTTGCTGTTGGTGGAATTTGCATACAACAACAGCTATCAAGCAAGTATTGGGATGGCACCTTATGAAGCATTGTATGGAAGACCATGTAGATCATCGACTTGCTGGCTAGAAGCGGGAGAGAGTAGTTTGTTTAGGCCAGAGATTGTTCAGGAGACTACGGAGAAAATTCAACTCATCCGGGAGAGGCTACGCACGGCACAGAGTAGACAGAAAAGCTATGCGGATCGACGATGAAGACCTTTGGAATTCAAGGTGGGAGATCACATGTTTCTTAAAGTATCACCCAAGAAGGGAGTGCTGCGATTTGGCAAGAAAGGAAAGTTAGCTCCAAGATACATCGGACCTTTTGAAGTGATCAAGGTAATAGGCGAAGTGGCATATCAACTTCGACTATCAGCTTAGTTGTCAGGGGTACATAACATATTCCATGTGTCGATGTTGAGGAAGTGTCAGTCGGAGACCACGCATAAGATAGATTTGGAAGATATCGAAGTTCAAGACGGAGCAACGTATGAAGAATAACCGGTGAAGATTCTTGATAGCAAAGAGAAGGTGCTCTGCAACAAAGTCATCTGACTAGTGAAGGTTTTGTGGCAACATCACGGAATGGAGGAAGCTACTTGGGAATTTGAGCTACAGATGCAAGAGAAGTATCCTTATTTATTCGCTACTTGAGGTAATTTTCGAGGACGAAACTTGCTTTAAGGGGGATAGATTGTAAACCTCCACACTCTTATCTTTTTATAGCACGTAATTATGTTTGTGAAATACTAATTTAAGTAATGGAGTATGCATGAACTAAGTGGATTGTAAGACCCTTTATTAAAAAAATTAAATAAGAATAATATTATCTTAATAGTTCCTCTAAGATTAAGAAGATGATGGTAGAAACCTTGAATCATTGTTAAAAGAGTGTTCATGAAATTTGAGTTTCGAACGAATTGACTTTAGGGTCAAACTTAGTTTCGAAGGTGTGTTAGCTTAAGAAGGGTGATTAGATAAGTTTTTAAATGCTTTCAGGTAAAAATAATGCCTCCATTGAATCCGGAAGGTCAAAAAATATTGGGAGAGATAATATGGGGTGTATTAGAAGTTAGGAAGTATTTTGAAGTTAAAACCTATTTTAGAGAGGATTTGGGTAGAAAGGAATTTGATACTACCATAGTATTTTGGTCATAACGTTCCATTCATAACTCTGATTGATCTAATTGTTTAACAGTAGAAACTAGACTTCAAAGGCTACAAAAATGTATTTCACGGCAATTTTCCAAAGCAACCTCTAAATAGGCCAAAACTGTGCTGGACGTTTTAGCAGACAATGTGTACCGGTACTGCGTACTGGTACTCGAACTCCATAAGCTAAATAGTACCGGTACGCTCGGTAAAACCAAGTTTGACCCGATTTCGGGTTTTGTCTCCCTTTCTCACCCTATAAATACATAATGACGCCTCCCTTAGCCCCATTTCAACAATTATAACCCTAGAAAGTCCTAGAGAGGAAGAAAGGAGGAGAAAAACAAGAGATTAAGAGTGGATTCAACTTGGGGAAAGATCAAATCTCAAGTTGTTCACACAAAAACCAAGGAAGAAGAAGGTTGGGGGTTTTCTTCCATTCTTGTCCATTGATGGTAGGGCTACTATATATGTATTTTTTGACTCTAAATCTTATATATTTGCTATGAAATCATCTTTTCTTGGTCTTCTTGTAATTATTACCATGTTTTAAACAAGTTAGGGTTGAATACCCATGAAATCTCATTTTCTTGGTATAAAACCCTAGTTTTCAAAAGAGATGGACTTTGTTCTTGATTCTTCCTTTGTTCTTGACTTAGAAAACTTTAGTGCTTTGAGTTGAGTACTAAAATGATATTGATGACGATCTCTTGCATTTTTTTCACGTGCTCTATTGAAATACTACATGTGAAATTGGGGATGTATGAAATTGTGTGTTATTTGAGGAAATTATTGGTATTGTATCTCTTGTGTGGTTGTTGGATAAACATGGACTACTATTGACCAGGTATCTTGGAGTGTTTACACGTCTTCTTACTCCGTGTGGCTTAAAACTTTTCCTACCATTCGTAATGGGGTTACTGCCTTGCGAGGATTAAACCATTATCGCTTACGGGTTATCGTGGATAAAGGGGTTAGTATACTACTCGTTGCTTGGATACGTCACTGCCATGGTGTTGGCATACACCCTTCCTAAATGTTGGACATCCTTGCGAGGATTTGTGTGAATTGTATGTGGGCCATGATATTTTCGATGGTATCCATGTGAGATCTTATTTCATACCAGAGATACGAATACAGTGGTGGGTTATTGTTCATTGTACCAGAAATAGTTTCTACAAGAATTTTGAGAAGTATGGGATTCCGCAAGAACTTGGGAGAAACGGTTTATGATGGAATGGATTATTAGTTGTATATTGGTTTCACTTATGCATTAAATTATTACTATTGTTAAAATTTGAGATCTGTTTAAATGTCCCGATTTTTTTTCGAATTTCATATATGCTATTTGTGAAAGGTGACCAACCATTTTTATATGTTTTTCTAAACCTTGTTCAAGTTTGGGAGGAATGTTGCTACAGAGCTTAGTGCTCACCCCCCTACAAACTACATTTTTCAGATTATGTACTAGAGGAGGATTTGGGAATTGAGGAACCGGCACATTGGGAGATTCCCGTAGACAGGCATGTTGATCCCGAGTTGGACGCTTAAAACAACATTACTTTTTATTCTAGACAAGGAAATTTACTTTGGAAATATTGTGAAGTCTAGACTCTTTTGTAATTCCGCTGCAAGTTTATGTTTAATTCTTTTTTATGTAATTGTAATAGCTTGGCATATTCTTTTGGATATAGTGACCATGGTTGGCCTATTCGTTTGGAATGATATATTTGATGAATGAAATTTTTTTATGGATGAATTATTTAGTTGCTCTCATGATGTAAATGATTTTTAGTTTGTAATGTCGTCCAGGGTGGGTTTTGGGGCGTTACAAACCCCGTAATCCCTCAATGCTATACAATGTCAATATGCATGAGACTCATGCAACTCTATGCCACCAATGTCTTGCTTCACGGTCCGCCCCCGTCAGCCCGTGAGTACTGTCATTGGCCAGATTTTGAATTTTTCACCATAGGATCTATACCCTCATAATGCATAGCACCAAGTGCTCAACCCACACTATGTTTCAAGGATTCATGTATGCCAAGATGCCTTGATTTTTCTCAATGTTAATTCTATGAAACATTTCATCAAACACCTTATCTACATGAATGTGAAGCAACATTCAATGGATTGAACATATGATCAAGCTTCATATTCATTACTTTCACAATTTCTCAAAGAAACTACAAATACACAAACTACCAACTCATGTAATAAATCATAACTCTCAAACCACAAGAGTTTCTCTACATGGACATAAGTTAGAATATAATAATCTAACACATAAGCAGTATACACCTTTACCATAGCAACAAATTATCAAGAAACTCAAAAAACAAAAAAGTATTTAAACCACTAATTCTAAGTATTCAAAGCAAATACCAACTAAATAATTTTCTAACATCAAGTAAACACCTAAATCATTCAATCAACACATAGAAAGACAAGAAAGCTTAAATCAATTTTCAACTTAGCAAAATATCATACCTAAAATAGTTTTTCTCAAACAAAGAGAATTGTGTTTGCTTTATAGCCGAACTGATTGGTGAGAATATAGCCCTTATTGAGAGGAACAACTTCTTAGAAGGAAGTCTTGCAAGAATCTTGGCCTAGGAATGATTTTTTACACTAAGGGGGATGTATTTATAGTGGAGGGGCAAAGATGTAAAATAACCCTTTTGCCCTTCATGAATCCGGGACCCCGTTACACTACAACTCATCCCGAAATGCCTCAATTCGATATTTTATTTTAACCAAAGTTCTTAAAATTATTTTAAATGAAAGTTTTCAAAAATATAAATTTTCACTAATGGCCGAGTTTGGCCGGTCCCACCCGGGATACCTTTTTTGTCCAATTTTTGAAATTATTTTTGTTTTGACTCAAATTCGCACAGTAGGTGTATTTTAACATTCTAAACATGTTTCTCTTCTATAACATACTCAAAATATGCTCCTAAACATGACTGATGTCTAAATGATGCATATGTAATGCCCTATCGGCAAATGGTGCATGAATAGTGCCCTACCGGCAAAACTGAAAAATGTATTCTCACTTTTTTAGATCTCTACAAACCTTATCTAAACCCATATTCTGAAATTTACAATCCAGAATGGAGGAATCATCCAAATTTTAGTTGAAAAAACACACAACCTACAAATCAAACACAAGGTCCACCGCGGTTACAAAATCAACAACACTATCCACCATATCAACCTCCACAAAGAAGAACTCTGGAAGATACTATGAATCAATTCATTCAAAGTCAAATGAGTTTTAATAATCAAACAACTCAAGCTTTAAATGTTTTTAAAGCCCAAACTTCTCAGAGTATTGAAGATATCAAGAGTCATCTAGCTAAGTTGACTCAGTCCCTCAGTATGCTAAAAAAGGAAAAATTTTCATCTCAGCCAAAACCTCCACAAAGTCAAGCTTATTCTGTGTCATCTGAATCTTCCACAAGTCAAGTACAAGCAATCACCACGTTAAGAAGTGGTAAAATCATTGATAAAACTATTAAACCTAAAATTTTAAAAAAATTACGAAAGTCAATTCCAATTAATGAACCACTTGAACCTGAACCTTCAATTGAAAAGCTACCAGAAGTACAAAATGAAAAAGATCAACCATGTCCTATTCTGTTACCTTTTCCTCAAAGGGTTAAGAAACCTATATCTAAAAAAGATCAATCTGAAATTTTTGACCTATTTAAACAAGTGAAGATTAACATTCCTTTGTTAGATGCTATAAAAAGAGTTCCAGCTTATGCGAAGTTTTTAAAGATCTTTGCATAATAAAAAGAAAAACAAGTGTACCAAATAAAGCATTTCTCATTGAACAAGTCAGTGTTATAATACAACATAATACTCTTCTTAAGTACAAAGATCCAGGAAGTCCAATAGTCTCATGCATCATTGGAAATTTTTGAATTGAAGAAGCTCTGCTAGATCTTGGAGCCAATTGTAATTTAATGTCATATTCAGTGTATACACAATTAGGATTAAGTGAACTAAAACTCACCAACGTTACACTACAATTAGCAAACCAATCAATAAAAACTCCATGAGGGATTGTGAAAGATGTTATCATCCAAGTTGATAAATTCTATTTTCCAACAGATTTTATCGCAATAGATATACAACCAATTTTTCATGCATCCGCATACATACCTATTATTCTAGGTCGACTGTTCCTAGCTACATCAAATGCATTGATTAATTGTAGAAATGGAATCACAAAACTTTCATTTAGAAACATGACATTGGAAATAAATGTTTTTAAAAGTGCAAAACAACCTAGAGAAGAGAATGAAGTGCATCAAATAAATTGTGTTGAGTTATTAACTAAAAGTTTTTTTGAGAAAGCTTTTCTAGAAAAAGAATTATATACATTAGAATCTATATCTAATAATGAATATGAAATTATAGTGAAACCAGAATGTGAAAGTTTGTTATCTAAAACTGTAGAATCCAATGTCAAAGTCTTTAAATTAGATTTAAAACCACTTCCAACCAATCTAAAATATATTTTTTTAGAAAAAAATGAAATTCATCTTGTAATCATATCATCGAATTTATCTGAAAGTCGAGAAAAAGAATTAACAAGAGTATTGAAAGATCATCAAAGTGTTATTGGATGGACAATAGCTGACATAAAAGGTATAAGTCCACTTGTGTATACTCGTTGTATATATTTAGAAGAAAATGTTAAACCATCTCATCAAATGCAAAGAAGATTAAATCCACACTTGAAAGAGGTAGTTCGCAATGAAGTACTTCAACTATTAGATGCAAATATTATCTATCCTATATCTAATAGTAAATGGGTTAGTCATACACAAGTAGTTCTAAAGAAGTCTAGTGTTACTGTAATACAAAATAAAGAAAATGAGTTAGTTCCAATGCGTACAGTCACAGATTGGCGTGTATGTATTGACTACCGCAAGCTAAATTCGCTCACCATAAAATATCACTCTCCATTGCCTTTTCTTGATCAAGTGTTAGAAAGAATAGTTGGTCATGCATTCTATTATTTTTTAGATGGATAATCAGGTTATAATCAAATTGAAATTGCAATAGATGATCAAGAAAAAACTACATTTACATGTTCTTTTGGCACTTTTGTATATAAAAGAATGTCTTTTGGATTGTGCAACACTCCAGCTACCTTTCAACGTTGTATACTAAGTATATTCAGTGATGTGGTAGAACGATATCTAGAAGTCTTTATGGACGATTTTCAGTATATGGGGATTCATTTCATATATATTTGGAAAATCTTGAAAAAGTGCTCATTCAATGTGAAGAAACAAACCTTGTCTTAAATTGAGAAAAATGTCATTTTATGGTTACACAAGGTATTGTTTTAGGTCATGTAGTGTCCAAAAAAGGAATCAGAGTTGATAAATCAAAAATTGATCTGATAGCTAATCTGCCTTCACTAAAAACAGTAAAAGATATTCGCTCGTTTCTAGGTCATGTAGGATTTTACAGAAGATTCATAAAAAATTTTAGTTCGATATCTAAGCCTATATGTAATCTTTTATGTCATGATACATTATTTGAATGAAATAATACATGTCAATTAGCATTTGACAAATTAAAAAACATGTTTATTTCTACACCTATCATTCAACCTCCTAACTGGTCATTACCTTTTGAAGAAATGTGTGATGCAAGTGATTATGCAGTAGGAGCTGTATTAGGGCAAAGAAAAGATAAAAAAATCTTATGTTATTTACTATGCAAGTAAAACTCTAAATGATGCGCAAATGAATTATTCAACTACGGAAAAAGAACTACTTGTTGTTGTATTTGCATTCGATAAATTCCGTTCATATATGGTTGTATTGTTAATTATTGTATTTACAGATCATGCAACTTTAAAATACTTACTTACCAAGAAAGATGCTAAACCACGTCTCCTACATTGGATATTGTTACTACAAGAATTTGATTTAATCATTAAAGATAAGAAATGAATAGAGAATGTGGTAGCAGATCACTTGTCAATACTAAATTATGAAATAAAAAAAGAATCAACTTCGATTAAAGAAATCTTTCCAGATGAACAATGGTTCCGTTGCCGGGAATCACACCCAGATCTCCTGGGTGAAAGCCAGATATCCCAATCGGTGAAATGACAACAGATTTTCGGGTTTATTATCAATGTTTACTATCACTATTTTTACATTACAGCTAATGTTTAAATTAAGTTGGGGAGGTATGAGTGTGAATTTATTATTTGTCTTTAGAATAGTAATTATGTTTTAAATTTGTTTGTCTTTGTGACTGGCAAACGTTAAAGAGCTGGATAGTGAGTCAGGAAAAAAAACTATTTTGGTTATGTACAATTGACGAAAAACTATTTTGGTTAAGTTTAATTATAGGGCGTCATCTTCCAAAAGATATTCATGCATTAATCATTCACAAAGCCAGAAGAGTTAGAAATTTAGAAATTTTTGAAAGTCAACCAAGACCCCTGTGTGAAAAAAGTACATTTTCAAACACCGACGAGCAAATCGTCTCGGTGGTTGTGTAAGATGTGGTTGTTTAGAACATTTAAGACAATATAATCAATGTGCGGAATCAATTTCAGGTCGAGCACTAGATCGTCTCCAGTGGATTAGGTATGGACAGAGTAAGGAGTACCTTGAGACGCCATCCTATTCTATCCTAATGTTAATAAGCTACGTAAGAAATGAAGTCAGTCACTGGTACTATTGATCCAGACAGTTCTGACTCTGAGTCAATATGATCAAAATGATATATGATTTTTGGAAGAATTATACATAATTGTAAAAAATAAATGTACATGATTGTACATAATTGTGAATAACTATAAATAAATATAAATAACTATAAATTAATTAGGATAATTAGGAAAACCAGTAAATAATTCATGACAAATAAAAAATTAAAAACAACCAATTTTTGACAAGAAAAAAAGAGTGGTTAGCAAAGTTTTGTAAAATACAAAATTATATTTGATTTTGTGTATTGCAGGAATTTGAAAGAACAAATTGCAGGAAATCAAAATTACAAAATACAATTGAAAACCCAAAGAAGCCAAAACATTGGACTGTCCAACCGGTGGTCCAAGCGTCCGGACGGTAGTATTCAATATAAATACATCCTCCTTTGCCAAAACCGATCAAATGCTCTCCCTCGCAATTAGAATTCGAACATACCCGAAACTCTCCAAGAAATCTCTCTCAAACTTGCAATATTTCACCATTTTTCTTCAATTTTGTTCCAGTTATTCATTTACCCATCACATTTTGAAGGTAACTACCGATTGGAATCAGTTGAAACGAAGCATTTGAGAAGAAATCAAGAAAAAGATGGATTTGAGATAAAGAACAAGGAGATCTTCAAGTCAGGCACATAAAGATCAACTCGAGCAACCTCATGCACCTCCAAAACAACCAGGATCGAAAAATATCTTCAACAAGGTGATGTTTGAAAATTTTGAGCAGAACCCCTGGTATGATGCTAACTTTCTGATTAAAACCATTATTTCTGAAAGGCTAGTTATTTGTGAGGATTTTGAGAACATAGGAATCAAACAAATTCTTAATCCATGAGGATGGTTACATTATGTTAGATTATTTGCTCCTGCTTATGACTGCCTAGTTCGTGAATTTTATAGTGATGCTCAGATAATTGGAGAAAGGAAATTGCATGCATTCGTACGGGGTATGGTTTTTAAAGTTACACCGACTACTAGAGCCGATTATTTTTGACCCATGCCTAGACTAGAGAACCCATAATATCCCTACACTGAATTACCTGATTTGAGTGTTATAGGGAGAGAAGTAACTGGTAACCCAAAATTTGCTTGGGGTAGACCTAACTAACAAATACTGCATCCTGAATTTGATAACAGTGAACAATTTACTGCCCCGAGCCCAGAAAAATCAAATCTATATTGAGCAAGCTTATTTCTTATATGCATTTGGTATGGGATACACAATTGACTTTCCAAATTTGATTATGGACCAAATGTTACTTACAGTAGATCGAAAAAAACCCTCACTTTCCTATGCTATGTTAGTCTCAACTATGTAGGAACGAAGGTGTGATCATTGATCCTATATGGAAGATAGTGTAAACTCCCACATTCATATTATCAAATATAGTAACGAAATTATGTTTTTAAAATGCTAATATACGTAATGGAATATGCATGACCTAAGTAGATTGTAAGAGTAGAGATAGAAATGTTAATAGTGTAGAATCGGGTAAATATTTAGTTCAAACTTAGTTTTGACTCGTAAAAATATGAAAATTTTTGCAATAGAACTTATACCAACTATGTTTGATGGACAAATGTATGTTGTATAAGATTGGGTTGGTTTTGAAAGGGTTTGGAATGGGTTTGAAATGAAAAATAGAGGAAATAGGCAAATCTGGATAAGACCTACCGGTAGTAAGCTGTCCAGTGGATCCGAACTACCGGTAGTCAACAGGTATTAAATTTCTAGTAGATCCGAACTACCGGTAGTCAACAGGTAGTAAGTGGCCAGTGGACCCGAACTACTGGTAGATCATTTAAAAAATCAAGATTTTTATGTTTTAAAACCTCATTTTCACTCTATTTGCTCCCATTCTTTCACCCCACTCTCACCCCAAACCTCTTAGAACCCAAATAGAAAGCCTTAGAAAGGAAGAGAGACAGGGAAAACAAGAGTTTTAAGGGTGATTCAAGATCAAATCTTCTTGTCCTTCACACAAAGCCAAGGACAAAGGTAGGGGTTTCTCCTATTATCTTACATTGAGGCTAGGGCTTATATATATGTATTCTTTAGACTCTAAATCATATATGTATGCTATAAAATCTTCGAATCTTGCTATTCTTGCAATTATTATCATGTTTTCAGCAAAGTAATGGTGGGATAGCCATTAAATCTCTTTTCTTGGCTTGAAACCCTAGTTTTCATGATAAATGGATTTTTCTCTTAATTTTTCCTTTATTCTTGATTTCAAAACCCTAGTGCTTTGTGTTGAGAAATAAAATGGTATTTATGATGATCTCTTGCTTAATTTCTTAAATTGCTCTATTGGAAAAAATGTTGATGAAATTGGGAATTTATTATTTACTTATGATTTGAGAATTTGGTTGGAATTGCATCTCTAGTATGGTTGTTGTGAGGGACTTGAATTGCATTCGAGCACTGCCGTAGAGTGTTAGAGGTTAGTCTATCCCAGTGGGGGTGAGATGGTTGCCTAACACTTGTAGTAGTTTGTTGTTTCTGAGAGCAACCACTATTATTCATGTAGATTCGAACTTAGGGATGCTATACCTTTCCTGGGAAGGATTTGTCGATGCCATGGGAGACGGTATACGCCCTTCCTAAAGGGGTTTGTGTGGTTATGATTGGGTGAATGAGGTAGAGTCGTTGTGCAGATTCATGGGAAGCAACCAACATACTTGAGAATATGTGATGAGACTATTGAACGATTATGGTTATTGTTCATTGTACCAGAAATAGTTTCTACAAGAATTTTCGGAAGTATGGAATTTCGCAAGAACTTGGGAGAAACGGTTTATGGTGGAATGGATTATTAGTAGTATATTGGTTTCCTACAAGAGCTTGTGGAGGTATGGGACTCTACAAGAACTAGTGGAAAATGGTTTATGGTTGAAAATGGTTTATTGTTTGGAAATTCATTTTACTGTTCATTTAAATTATTGTGATTGCGTAAACTTGAGATCTATTGAAATGTTCCTGTTTTCTTTCAAAATTAATATATGATATTTGCAAAATGAGACTGACTTGTTTTACATGTTTTCTAAACCTTGTATGAATTTGGAAGGAATGTTGCTACAGATCTTAGTGTTCACCGCCTACAAACAATATATTTTTCAGATTACGTGTTAGATGAAGAGCTCGGAGTTGATGAGTAGGTACATTGGGAAGCTCCGCTAGACAGGCACATGGATCCCGAGGTGGATGCTTAGGGTAATACTCTCCTAGGTGCTAGACTAGGAAATTTCTTTTAAGATCATGTAAAGACTAATCATTTGTTAAATTCCGCTACGAGAAAATAGTTGATTCTTTTGGAATGTAATGGCCATGGTTGGTCTATTCTTTTGGGATAATATTGTTAATGTTATATTTGATGAATGAAATTTCTTTAACGATGAAATTATTTAGTTGCTCTCATGATGTGAATGATTTATAGATTGTAATGCCGTCCAAGGTGGGTTTTGGGGTGTTATAGAAAGTGGATCATTTTGGACCATTAGACAAAACTTCATTAAGAAAGAGTCATGGAGCACAACCTAAAAAACAGCCAGAGGTACCCTCTTCACCACAAGAGAAGCCATTTCAACCTTCCTGAAGAATTCATTCCACCAGAACATTAGCAGCCACAAGAGGATCAATCATACATACTGGTGGATGACAGGACTGACCGAAAAATTATGCTAGGATTGGAGAACACAGTCAATCAACTCAGTCAACGTATGGATGATTATGAACAATATCAAGCAAAAATATTGAGGCTACTTGTGACACCCCAAAATCCGGGGGTCCGTTAATCACCCATTAACCCGCGGAATACCCGTGGATACCGAGTAACTCGATATCGCGTCGTAATGTCCCATTTACCGGGATCTATAATTTAACAAAATTCGGGTACACTCTCCTTTGTACGGGGAGCTCTACCCAAATTCAACCTGTGCAATATGCATTCATATGACCCATCCGAGGCCCAATATGGAACAATGACTGCACTAGGTCCATTTATGAGTAAACATTGACCACACCAGGTCCATTTATCTATACTCATATAAAAACATGCAAAGTTATATTAAAAAGAGTACATATAAGTTCAATTACAACTCTCTTACATAAAATTACATGTCAAAACTAGTTTGCTTCAAAAATTTTACAAAAGGAGTTATAAAAGCCACAAGTTGGTCTTCTTCACCCTTGCGGTCCCGAATGAGAGTCGTCCACCGGCATATATCCCTCAACTGAAATATTTTCCCGTATAGGGTGAGCCACACCCAGTAGAGTATTTCCTACAGAGGCTACTCCCCACCTAAGTGCATGTGCAATATTCACATTCAAATATTCATATTCTCATCAACATTCCAAGTAAGAACACGCAATTTCAGATTGGAATTCTATCATGTCATGCCATGAAATGAGATGAGACTCACTCACGCACATCAACCCGAGCCCTCACCGGCTCTCACCACACTATGCAATGCAAGTGTAAAACCTTTATCATTGATGAAATACATCAAATGATCATTTTTAAAACACCAACTATATATTTATAAAACCACTTCATTCATGGATGTTTTCCATCAAATGAAATCATTATATAATAAAACCATGTGTCTTTGTTTGGGTAATGGATTTTTGGTGTCGCACCACCGGTTCCGCAAATCGATACACTTTTTTGGACTTGCACCGTAGGAAGTGTATAAAACCAGTAGCCGGGCCTTGCACTCGAGGATGTGTCTAGCCCTTCTTGCTGTACCCGACACAAGTTTTTCATGCCATGCAACCGTGCGACTCTGTTGGACCTTGGTCCAACGGTATTGAGCCCACTTATCTCCCACCTACTTGGTGTTTGATATCAACCATGCACTCACACCCATGAAATGCGATGTGTTCCCCGTGCATATGCGATGTAATGAATGTCACATGGACAACTTAAATCACACATTTCATCATGTATCATAGACAATTATATCATATGCATATAACCTCAAAAAACTCATCACAAATGTCAATATATTAATACACATATATCAACATTTCTTTCCAACACAATTCCTAAGCATGTTATTACATAATCAAGCAATAACACCCTTAATTCTCAAGGCATAATGTGGACATATAACAAGCCCACAAAATAGCCCACATAGCAGCCTACAAACAGCCCAAAACAAGCCACACAACGGCCCCAAAATAGGCCACCAAAACAGCCCCTAAACAGCCCATAAAAACAGCATCAAAATAGTTTCATAACAGTGCACAAAACAGACCCATAGCAGTGCACAAAATAGTCCATAAAATCAGTCTAAAACAGTCCATAAAATCAGTCCAAAACATTCTATAAAATCAATCCAAAATAGTCCATAACAACCCCTTTTTTTATCTACACCAAAGGGTAGGAATTAAACCAGAGTATGAAGAACCCTACCTCTTGGCATAGTAGAAATGGTAGGAAGTCTCAAGAACACCTCCTAAGCCCAAAACCTTGATTTCTCCAAAATCCTCTCTTTGGATCTTCCATGAAATTAGTTCTTTTTGGTACGTACGCGTAGCCCTCGTCGAGGAGATGAACTTTAATTTTTGGCTCGACGAATTCCGACCAACGAAACTCCGGGAATCAAAGGAGAAAGCTTGAAGATTGATTTTTCTTTCTTCTCTTCTCTCTCTTCTCTCCCAAATGTGTGAGGCTGAGCAAATGGAGATATTTTCTCCAAAAATCTGATTTAAGTCACAATTTATAATTTTAAAGACTTGGCTCACATCGAGCCACACGCCTCCACTTGTTCAGGTCTGCTTTCACCCCAAAACGATTTATTTCATCCCGATTTAAGTTCAAATTAATTTTATTTGAACTTTCATCTAATTATAAGGAATTTTTATAAAATTCGTTTATGGGGACGTTAGTGAGGTCATCCGCCACTCAGCTGCCAAATTCGACTATCTCAAAATTCGATGAAATTTGGCAGGATAATTGGATTTCGCGATACGAATCCAAGGGTGAAGTCCATTTCCTCACCCAAGGTCTAGAGAAATACTTATTTCAAATCCGCATAGCAGTAAAAAATTATCATTTTGCCCTTTTTCAAAAAAAAGTTTAAATTTACCCTAGTTTTACATTCTTCCCCCCTTAAAAGAATTTCGTACCCGAAATCCACACAAACATACACATACAATCACATGTATATGCAACAATCATTTAATATTAAATGACTATAAGAAAGTACCTCCATCCTCGAACAAGAAAGGATAATTGGTACTTATAGTAGTGTCTTCGCGTTCCCATGTTGCCTCCTCCACTCGTCGGTGCTGCCATAACATCTTCACTAGCCTCACGGTCTTGCCTCACAAAATCTAATACCAATTATCCATGATACGTACTGGTCCCTCCTCTAAGGTTCCATCTGCATTAACAACAAGCTCGCCCCAATCTACCACATGAGTCGGATCTGGGGTGTATTTCCGGAGGATGGAGACATGGAATATCGTATGAACACCTGATAGATTTGGCGGTAATGCCAACCGGTAAGCAACTGCACCCACCCTCTCAAGTATCTCGAAGGGCCCGATATACCTCGACAATAGCTTTCCCCGTTTGCCAAACCTGACCACTCATCTTTTAGGCATCACCTTCAAGAAGATATGATCTCCCACCTCAAACTCTAGAGGTCGCCTTCGTTTGTCAGCGTAGCTCTTCTGCCGGCTCTTAGCCATGAGAAGACGCTTCCGTATCAAGTCCACCTTCTCGGAGGTGTCCCTAACCAGATCCAGACCCGTAGAGGGTCTCTCTCCTACCTCCGTCCAACAAACCGAAGATCAACAAGGCCTTCCATATAGTGCCTTATAGGGTGCCATCTGTATGCTCGTCTGATAACTGTTGTTGTAGGCGAACTCCACTAAAGGTAAGTGCTCTCCCCAGTTACCCTTGAGATCTAGGACGAATGCCCATAACATGTCCTCTAAGGTATGGATGGTCCTCTCCGACTGACCATCCGTCTGGGGATAAAAAGCATCACTCATCATCAACTGTGTCCCCATGACTCGCTAGAAACTCTCCCAAAAATTAGTTGTAAACCTAGGATCCTGATCTAATACTATAGATACGGGCACCCCAAACAACTGGACAATCTCTTTTATATACAACCTGTAAAATTTCTCCACTGTAAAGGTCATCCGCATTGCCAAAAAGTGTGCCGACTTAGTAGGCCGGTCCACTATCACCCACACCGCATCATGCTCTTGTGATGTTCGTGGCAAGTGAGTCACAAAATCCATTGTGACATGCTCCCACTTCCACTCAGGTACCTCCAAAGGCCGGAGTAACCCTGCTGGTCTTTGGTGCTCAGCCTTTACTTGCTGACACGTGAGGCATCTACTAACAAAATTCCCAACGTGTTTCTTCATCCCACTCCAGTAGTACTGGTGACGAAGATCTTAATACATCTTCGTGCCACCAGAATGTATAGCAAAACAGGAGCAATGGAACTCCTTAAGGATCTCCTCTCTCAGCTCTGCAGACTGGGCAACCCCAATCCTTCTCCTAAACCAAAGACTACCATCCGTATGAATGGCCCAGCCCTCGTCACTTGTACCCGACTGTACTCGGTCCTTAATGGACAATATCTCAGGGTCTTGCCCTTGGGACTCAATCACCTGGTTTAATAGGGAAGGCGTAGCCACCAAACTTTTCAAACTACCCTAAGCCTGTCCCATATAGCATAGCCCGAACTGTCCCACAGTCTCAGGCATTTGTCACTCCCGGGAGCCACACTAGCCAAGACTCCCCGTGACTTCCGGCTTAGTGCATCAGCCACCACATTTGCCTTACGGGGATGGTAATGCAAAGTGAAGTCATACTCTTCCAGATACTCCATCCACCTGCATTGCCTCATGTTGAGGTCCTGCTGTGTGGGGTAATTCTGCTTGTGGTTCTTTAACTGTCGAGAACCATAAGCCACTACCCTCCCGGACTGCATCAAAACGCATCTAAGTCCATCCTTAGAGGCATCACAATACACTATGTACCTCTGTCCCCTTTCTGGGACAATCAAAATAGGAGCTGAAGTAAGCCTCCTCTTCAACTCCTAGAATGTCTTCTCACACGAATCGTTCCACTCAAAATTAACCTCTTTCCGGGTTAACTTTTTCATAGGTGCAGCTAATCGGGAGAAGTCCTTAATAAACCGCCGGTAATACCCTGCCAATCCCAAGAAACTGTCTCTCGAAGACTCACTTTGGCCTCTCCCAATTCATGATTGCGTCAACCTTCTCCGGGTCTGCGGATACACCTGAAGTTAACACCACATGTCCCAAAAATTTCACCTTAGTCAGCCAAAATTCACACTTACTGAATTTGGCATACAACTGATGGTCTCTCAAGGTCTGAAGAACAATCTTCAAGTGAACCTCATGCTCCTCCTCAGACTTGGAGTAGATCAAGATGTCGTCAACAAAGACTACAACAAACTATACTAAGTAGGGTTGAAACACCCTATGCATGAGATCCATGAATGCCGCCAGGGAATTCGTTAACACGAATGGCATCACTGTGAACTCGAAATGCCCATACCGCGTTTTGAACGCAGTCTTAGAGATATCTTCCTCCCTAACTCTTAACTGATGGTAACTGGTGTGAAGATCTATCTTGGAGTAGACCCGCGCCCCTCTCAGCTGATCAAACAAGTCATCAATCTTTGGCAAAGGGTACCTATTCTTGATAGTAACCCTATTCAATTGTCGATAATCTATGCATAGTCGAACGGTCTTGTCCTTCTTCTTTGGAAATAATACTGGAGCGCCCCAAGGTAAGGTACTCGGTCTAATGAACCCCCTGTCCAACAATTCTTGTAATTAGACCTTGAGTTCTTGCAACTCAGCAGGCGCCATCCTATGTGGAGTCATAGAAATGGGCGATGTATCGGGATGTAACTCAATGGTAAAGTCTACATCCGTTTGTGGAGGTAATCCCGATTGTTCATCCAAAAAAATATCCTCATAATCACACACAACCCGAGGTAGACCCAACTACTATCTTGCCTCGTCCTCTAGGGTAAGGCTTGCTAGCGAACCCATCAACTGTCCGTGACATCTAGAATCGTATATGGCTTGGGGTAAAGCATCATACTTTTCTCCTTGGAACTTGAAACAAACATCATTTGGTGTGTAAGCAGTGACCCTCTTACGATCACAATCAATGATGACTCGGTGTGCTGTCAACCAATCCATTCCCAGGATTACATCGAACTCCAACATGTCCATGACCCTAAGATCCACAGTGAATAGAATCCCTGAGATCTCCAACTCACAACTCTGACATATCTAGTCAACCCTCATCCTAGCACCTAGGGGAGAACTCACATGCAATGGCTCTTGCAAGGTTTCAACCTCTAAGCCCAAGTCTTGTAGGAGAAGACCTACAATTTTTCCCTGGATGGACAATTTTAGGCCATCCTTAAACTTCGTCACTTTGGCCATGTATGTGGCCAAATACTCATCGGAGAAATAGGCTAATTCAGTGAACTTAGCCACATATTTGAGCACCGTCATCGTCCCTTGTTTCAGGTCTAGGAACTCCCAAGATTTTGCATGTCGGGTAGACGCCGGGAAGTATTTGCCCGTGAAGAGCTCATGGAACTCTTCCCATGTCGTTGCCTCCAAGTTCCTTGAGGTTTTGACCTAATCCCACCACACTTGGGATTCTCCCTCTAGCTAGAATGCAACTAGCTTTATCTTAGTGGCATCGAAGGTGATCGCCATAGCCTCCAAGATCTTGCTGACTTGTCGGAACCAATGATCGACTACCATCGGATCCCCTCCTCCCATGAAGGTTGGAGGATGGTGTGCCTTGAACCTCTGGAGGTTACTTGGCCCTCCTTGGCTCACAGTTGCACTAGCTTGTGCAATGGTAGTAGTCGCAATACCAATAGCCTCTATGAAGGCTTGTTGGTCAAAGGCCGGTGGTGGTTGGTTGTTGTTTCGCCCACTGCCTCAGCATCCTCTTCCTCGATTAGCCATCTACATATGTCAGATAGCAATAGAGTCTTACATAGTATCCCAAAATGGGGATCAAGTTTAAACTTTGAGATTTCTCTCCTTGTCTAACTAGTAGAGCATGTGTCAACCACTAATAGACATCAACGCCCCGAACCATCCTGTTCATTCTTTTTTGAAGCCCAAGGTTATGTTTTCTAACCCTAGTGTTTCCCCTTTCCATATACATTTTACCATGCATATAATTCACATAACAAGTAGCACATAACATGTAGTAAGTAGAGCACATAACATGAAATGCATATGGAATGCAATGGTCTAGACCCATGCCCATCAAGCCCTAAGTTATTCGTATACCTATACTCTGATACCAAGCTATGACACCCCAAAATTCGGGGGTCCGTTAATCACCCATCAACCCGCAAAATACACGTGGATACCGAGTAACTCGATATCACGCTGTAATGTCCCATTTACCAGAATCCATAATTTAATATAGTTCGAGCAGACTCCCTTTTGTACGGGGAGCTTTACCCAAAACCTAACTTGTGCAATATACATTCATATGTCCCCGTGCATATGTGATGTAATGAATGTCACATGGACAACTTAAATCACACATTTCATCATGTATCATGGACAATTATATCATATGCATATAACCTCCAAAAACTCATCACAATGTCAATATATTAATACACATATATCAACATTTCTTTCCAACACAATCCCTAAGCATGTTACTACATAATCAAGCAATAACACCCTTAATTCTCAAGGCATAATGTGGACATATAACAAGCCCACAAAATAGCCCACATAGCAGCCTACAAACAGCCCAAAATAAGCCACATAACGGCCCTGAAATAGGACACCAAAACAGCCCCTAAACAGCCACATAGTAGCCCCAAAACAGGCCACCAAAACTACCCCTAAACAACCACATAGCAGCGCCAAAATAGGCCCTAAACAGCCACATAGCAGCCCCAAAATAGGCCACCAAAATAGCCCCTAAACAGCCCATAAAAATAGCCTCAAAATAGTCCCATAACAGTGCACAAAACAGGCCCATAGCAATGCACAAAATAGTCTCATAACAGTGCAAAAAACAGCCCCCTAGCAGTGCACAAAACAGCCCCATAGCAGTGCACAAAATAGTCCAATATACAGTCCATAAAATTAGTCTAAAATAGTCCATAAAATCAGTCCATAAAATCAGTCCAAAACAATCCATAATAGCCCCCTTTTTTTATCTACACCAAAGGGTAGGAATTAAACCAAAGTAGAAAGAACCCTACCTCTTGGAGCATAGTAGAAATAGTAGGAAGCCTCAAGAACACCTCCTAAGCCCAAAACCTTGATTTCTCCAAAATTCTCTATTTGGATCTTCGGTGAAATTAGTTCTTTTTGGTACGTACACGTAGCCCTTGTCGTGGAGATGAACTATAACTCTTAGCTAGACGAATTTCGACCGACGGAACTCTGGGAATCGAAGGAGAAAGCTTGGAGATTGATTTTTTTTCTTCTTCTCTTCTCTCTTCTCTCCCAAACATGTAAGGCCGAGCAAATGGAGATATTTTCTCAAAAAATCTGATTTAAGGCACTATTTATAATTTTAAAGATTTGGCTCATATCGAGCCACACGCCCCCCACTTGTTCTGGTCTATTTTTGCCCCAAAATGATTTATTTCATCTCGGTTTAAGTTCAAATTAATTTTATTTGAACTTTAATCCAATTATAAGGAATTTTTATAGAATTCATTTATGGGGACATTCGTGAGGTCATCCGCCACCCAGTCGCCTTGAACTATGTGCAGAAATCTGACTATCTCAGAATTCGACGAAATTTGGCAGGGTAATTAGATTTTGCGATACGAATCCAAGGGTGAAGTCTGTTTCCTCATCCAAGGTCTAGAGAAATACTTATTTCAAATCCGCATAACAATGAAAAATTACCATTTTACCCTTTTTCAGAAAAAAGTTCAAATTTACCCGTGTTTTACACTACTGAGAGGACGTTTCGGAGGAGGCCCATCTACTTCTTAAAAGACTGAAGATTCTTCATAAAAATTGTGCTATCTTTCACTCAACTTTTTAAATTATGCACTTGAACTTTAATTTATGTTTTGCACTTGTTTGCTTTAGACTGTTTGTCTTGAACTTATGTGTTTTTAAACTTGTTTGTTTTGAACTAATGTGTGTTTAAGTTTGTTAATCCTTAATGTTGATGTTAAGTTTGTTAATGTTAATTTTGAAACTTATGCTTTTAAATTAGAAAGGCTAGTTCATATGATTCACAACTGAATTAAATTTTTATTCTCATGTCTTGTAAGAATAGTCTCAATCTAATCACGCGGGATTTTTATATCTTAGTTGTGCATTATCTTAATATTTTTTTTAAAACTTATTCTTAGAAGCACAAATAACTATCTTTATTATTGAAAACCTTGTGAAATTTTATACTCTTTACATATGTAGCGAAGATGTAAAACCTAGTGTATATTTTGAACCAATCTTTATTGGAGAGATACTCTACATCTACTCAAATATGAATCTTCGATTTAGCGGTAAACTTTCATGGAATAATCTCATTACCTTTGTTTTGATTAGCACTTATTGAATTATATTGTTAGCATTATCCGTAAACTTTTACTTACAAAGAATACAAATGTACAATTTCTGGAAAATGATCTTACGTCATATTTGACTAATTTTGAGCATTGACCATTTCTTTTACAAAATTATGTCCTTAGTCAACCGTGATTGAGCCTAACAAAATACAAATTATTTTCTTGAAACCAAGAAATACCCGAGCCAAATAAAAATATATTAAACATACCTTGCTATCTAATTTTCTTGCACCCTCTTTTCAAACAACAGAATACAGAAAAGCAGAAGAAGAAGAAGAAGAAGAAGAAGAAGAAGAAGAAGAAAAGGTAGAAAAGAACAAAGAAAGGAAAAAGAAGGATCCCAGTCCAAAGAAAAGGAATTTGTAAAAGAAAATAGAAAGAAAGAAAAGAGCCAAGAAAGTGAAAAATGGAAAAAAAAAATAAAAGAATAAACATGCAAAGTCATACGAGAACTAGAATGAGGTGTGTCATAATACTAAAGATAGCAATTGAATTCCACTAACGTCGTTTCATAAACCTTAAACCCATGGCCACATTACAACCCCAATAAAGTCCCTTTTGATTCCAGAAATCATGCATTTGTATTAATCCTATCATTCTAAAAAGGAAAATGTTAATAATATATGTTTAATATAGTGTTAATATTCTCTCATGAGATTATGTCAAATTCCAAGTTTATTCAAATAACCGCTCTTTTAATTAACTACATGTGAAATTATTTGCTTGGTTAACTGTATTCCAATCACATGTACCTTGTGAGAATAATCACTATAACAAGTGTGTTCTTTTTGCTGAGTGTATTTCAAGAAAGGACTGACATCAAGACTACCATGAAAGAGAGTAATATTTCTTAAGTGATTTTTAAAAAAATAAAGAAATCACTACACACACACAAGTTTTTATAAAAATATATAGATAATGTTACAACTAATGTATTTTACTCTTATAGTGATCAGAAAAGGAAGAATTTAATACAAAAGGAATATTGATTTAATTTTACGTGTGACAAAAATGAATTATTAATTCTTAATTACTAAAGTTTGTAGGTAGCTTAACTGAAAACCTTCACGAGACAGAACTCGTCCGCTAGGAATCACCTAGGAGTTTAAAGGCTTATTGTATATGCTAAATAAAATCATGAAACAATCTATGAAAATTATTTTACCTGTGTTTGTATTCTATTTTTAGTAATAATTTTCATAATTTACTAGGGACTAGTAAAATTTAAGTTGGGGAGTGTGATTAACTCTAATTAGTGTATAAATTAGAATAATTAATTGGTAAGATAAAATAACTAAAAACTATCAATTAGAGTCAATTAGGGTTTTGTGCGGGAATTAGTGTTTTACATGTTTTATGGTTGAAATTTCAGGGTTTAATGCAGAATTACCAGAGAATAGGAGGAACACTGCATCAAGGCTTGAAACAATAAAGGACCAAAATGTAATTTGAATAAGGAAGAGTGAGCACACCAAAACAATGAGGATCCAGCAAGGCTCCACCATCCGGACGGTCCCCAATGGCGGCTGATGATGATCTTGACACCTCCTGCTTCCTCTCCTCTATATAAAGGCATGTCCTCCTTCATTTGAACCCGACCGGATATCCAAGAGAATTCCAAAGAGAGAAAAGAGAAAAAAAGAAAGAGAACTTGCAACTCGATCCGGTCTGTCATAAACTTCAGTCCAAATCCTGTATTTTTACATTTCTGTTGTATCTTTCTATTCGGATAGTTGAACTACCGCCACTTTTTTGTCTTGACTGATAATAAAGGTGGTTGTGTTTCAGTTGTTCCTAGTGACAAAATTTTTAGAGTTAGTACTTTAATTTCAGTTGTAATGAAAACTGCTCGCACTCCTTGCTCATCTGTAGCAATGGGGCGTGAGTAGTTATTTATATACTCCAGTGAGAGGTAAACATATGTACAATATTGGTTAACTTCTCGAAATGCTGATGTTATATGTATATGTATTATATGTTTCATACATGATACGGTGATGTACGTAATTTTGGTGTTGTGCCTAGAATTATGTTATCAGTACATCATGAACCTGTCGGTTAAATATCTATGGTGTTCCTATCGGTATGTTTTATCCTCCACCGGAACGTTGAGGATGCTCTACTGATGCATGGTACAAAACCTAAATGATCCTCTTGAGTGACTTGTTCTTCTAGATTATCAGGGTTGCTTAACTACAATATATAACTATCAGATTAATGACCTAAATGATCCTCATGAATGGCTTGTCCTTCTTGATTACTAAGATCTTTTAACTGGTATAAATAATAATATTCCCAGTCGATGATCTACGACATTCCTATCGGTATGGCTAGTCCTCCACCGGAACGCTAAGGATGTTTAACTGGTATATATATCACAGATAATCTATTGAATAATTCAAGTATTCCTCATGAATGACTTGTCCGTCTGGTTCACTTAAATTAGTCAAATGGCACATCTATAACCAGCTAACCTAAGAAGTTGTTGCGTTATGACTTAATACCACCAATTAACCTAAGAAATAGTTGTGTTATGGTTTATTATGTACGCACCTACTATTATGGAGTTAATTGAATAATTCAAGTATTCCTCATGAATGACTTGTCCTTCTGGTTTGCTTGAATTAATCAAATGTCATGGATACCACCACTTCACCTAAGAAGTGGCTGTGTGATGGTTAATATACATCAGACCTATCGGTTGATTTACCAGTGACATGGAAGTTAATTGATGTAAGGTAGCATTTCCAGTACTTGACCAATATAACGCCTATGTGATCCTTAAACTAAAGGATACTTTTAATATTATTGTCTCAATTTATCTGCAACATAATATTTTAATTAAGCTAGTTATCAATCTAAGCTCACATCACATGATGTCCTGTCTAAAATAACAACTTCACTATTTTTATTTTATTTCCTAATTACACAAACTCTTTGTGGGATTGATACTTGGACTTAAAACCAAGAAAACTACAATTCGACCACTTATACTTTGGTGTATAATATAAATACCAGATCACGAAAAAGTGCGAATCAAGAGACAACAAGGAAATGAGCATCTAAGCATGATACTGATTGAAGTATAAGATTTGAGTACATGAACGTTGATTTAGCGCGTAGTAGTATTAGGTTTTAGTGAATCGAGAAGGTTCTCTGCAATTTTTCTCGAGGAGGGTTTGCGCGTAAACAAATCACTTGTGTTTCTTATTGTTTATTATACACACTGGTGATTATTTGCACACACGTGTACTATGTGTTAGTGAATTTGATTGTTTGAATATTCATCCATACATAGTTGTTCATTTGAGTTTGAGTTTTGGGATCACCAAGAGATTTATTGTAAAGTGAATTAATTGAAAATTAAAATCAATTGTCATAGATAAGTTAATTGTGGTGATAAAAATGAATTCTCATCATTAATTTTCGCATTTAATTGACAAGTGGTAATTGAAGTAGATATAAATTTTTAATTTATAAATCAATTTGGGCTAATATTAAAAAACATATTCACATCGCGTTCCCTCTCCCGGAATAACAGTTAAAAGAAAGTTGTTTTAAAAAATACTGAAAGCTCAATTTACCTTACAGATATGGTGGGCTAGCATCCTTTAACATGTTCACTGTTCCCAATTTTATCACTTTTTGAACTCTGAGACCCTGTTAAAAAGACTCAAAAGCTCTTTAAAGCAAAGTCCTCACTCTTCCACATATTTACTGGAACACCACTGCCACGCTTGGCAGTCGGATCAAAACTGTGAACACCCTTGACAAACTCGCCTTTTTCTCTTCAACAAAATTTTTCCTTTTCTTGGCTTGGGTAATGTCAGAAGAAGATTCAACATCGAATGGGATCACCTTAGAGGGTAAAGTAGGAGAAACCCTTGCTATAGGAGATCTACCTGATCTCAATCTCTTAGCAATAGGAAGAGGAGGACGGGTTATGGCTTCTGAGGATTTGCGAGTCTTGAAATCTCAAGGCCTGCTTATCAATCTTTGGAGGCAGACTTGCAAAATACAGAGAAAATTTTAGACTTACCAATCATGCTGCCTTGTAACTTTAAGAAAGAGGTCTGCAACCTACTTTTCTTAGGAACGATAACTTCAACCATAGTTTTCATAGGGACAGGACAAATTTGATACTTGAAAATGGTAGATTGAGTAACAAGAAGACCAACACCCTTGGTCTTGAAGCTTTGATCTACCTTTACTCTGTTTAAAAATTATTTTGAAAGAGTAATGTTGTCAAATGCAATAGTGAAACAATTATGTCCAAAAATAAAAGTGAGAAAAAGAAGAAAACTCACTAGAAGTGGGCAACAGAGTTTCCTAAGTTTGGCAAAGACCTAGTGGTATTAGCAGTAAGAGGTTCAGAAGGGCTAAATTCTCAACACCAACCTATCCTTCCATTCTTTTGGAGGTGTAGGAATGTTAGTCACCATCTTATTGCTGATAGGCCTCTTAGTAAGATAATTCTAGCCATAACATGCACCCGCACCAGCCTTGATCTAATAATAGCAAAACATCTCTCTCACTGAGGGGAATACACCATCACCAAGGGAGGACCACCATAGAAACCTTAAACTGATCAATATTCTCCAGCTTATTCGCATGAAGGTGGCTAGGGACAAAGGTTGAGGGAATGAAAGTGATGGGCCAAGCCCAAGGGTCCAACTCATGTTATAAGCCTGGTCCGAATTTTAAGGGCCAACTCCAAGAGGTCCACCAAGTTCAGCCTAATGTGATCGGTCTAGTCAAACTCATCAAGCTCAAGGAGTTACGTCAATAAGAAGCATGCAAGGTCATCTGGAAGTCTCCTCTACACCACCAAGGGAGCGTCCAAGAGCCTCACCCCCACCGCTTGGAGAGCACCATAAACTTCCTTGCCGTTGAGGAGAGCAGAGGTCGCCAAGCTATTTAATCACTATTAATGTCACACCAATTCGTTATGACTATTGAACAACCCCAACCCCGTTATGACCATTCGACTAGCTATGCAATTACTACCCTAAGCCACTATAAATTGTAAGTCCCACCAACACTTGAGGGGCATCAGACTCATTTTGAGCATAATCCTCACCTCCCCTCTCAAAGCTTGTAAACCTGTACTCTCCTTCCACATCAGAGATAATAAAATTTTGCCAACCCTTGCCATTCAAAGTGGATATAAGTCATATTGATTGAACCACTATAAACCTTGTCTTCTTTCTCCCTCTTCTTTACTTCATTTTATATTACTTAATTGACAGGAGGTGTACAAACCAATTTTGTGCATCATTAGTTTGGCGCCGTCTATGGGAAACTGCAAAATTCTCACCTAACCATTTTCTTTGCTCAATCAAAGTCAATCACCACAAGAACCATGAGTCAGCATGAAGACAACCTACAAGAAGAGGAGTTTGCTCCTCAACCTGTCAATCCCGTCCAAAATACACAGCAAATGCTGGTCACAATGCAGCAGCTCATAGCTCAAAACCAGTAGATTCTACAATTGATGCTCGAGAAACAAGAAGAAGCGCAGCCTGGACCTCAAGCCAGGGGAGCTCCACTCCCTGGTCATCAGGGAGCGCCTCACCTTGGCACTCCCCATCCACGCGCCCCCTTTTTAGGAGTTCCCTTGGGCGCCCCACATAGGGGGGCCCACCATGAGGGACTTCCTCCTCCAGCTCCTACTCCAGCTCCCCATGGTGGAGACACAACTCTCTAAGAGGACGAGGATGAAAACCAAAGCATGGAGCATGGAGCATGGGAGCCATTTTCGTGGTAATTCTAGAGGCCCTCCTCCCAATCAATGGGACGAAAAAATTAAGGAGGTGCAAAATCAACTGGTTGACGTCTTCAACGCAATGAAGGCGTAGGGCCCCGACACAGTAGACTACCTCGTAAGTCAAATTGACACACCTTTTAAACCTGACGTGGCGAACTACCCACTTCCACAAAAATTTAAGATGTCGTCCGTTGAGACCTTTGACGGTATGAAGGATTCGCTGGACCACCTTGAAACATTTAAAACTTGATGAAACTACACAACGTCCCCGATGAAATCATGTGCAGAGTGTTCCCAACCACCTTGAAGGGATCCTCTAGGCAATGGTTTGCCAAAATTTTCTCAGCCTTCATTGGCACATTTGCTGAGCTGAGCAGGTCTTTCATGTCACACTTCATTGGAGGACACAGCCACCCGAAGCCTGTCACCCACCTACTCAGCATAAAGTAGGAACAAGATGAGAGCCTAAGGAGCTACCTCATTGTTTCAATGAGGAGGTCCTTCAAGTCAAGGAGCTCGATGATAAGGTGAGCATGACCGCCTTCCTAAGGGGCCTCTAGTCATCAAGCTTTCTTTTCACTATAATGAAGCGCCCATTGAAGAACATGCCAGAGTTACCGGCGAAGGCCCAGAAATACATGAATGTTGAGGACATTACAAGGGCCAGACGAGGGGAGTCCTCTAGAGCTGGAGAGAAAAGAAAAGAAAAAGACAAAGACGATAAGAAGGAGAATAATAACAAGTGTAGCAGGACAGAGAGAGTACCTGCCAAAGATCGACTCGGTCCTACTCCCCAGAGAGATCGACAAGCCTTCACTCCCCTCAACACCATCGTTGGGCACATCCTAATATAGATCCAGGATGACCCCGCAATAAAGTGGCTAGGGAGAATGAAGTCTCCCCTAAACCGAAGGAACCAAAACAAGTATTGTCGCTTCCATCATGATCATGACCATGACACCAATGATTGCTATGACCTCAAAAGGCAGATTGAGGAGCTCATCCAACGGGGTTATCTACGTTAGTATGTTGCCGATAGGGGATAGGCGCCAACACCACCCCTGTAATTAGGAAGACCAACAGCCTATCAGGGAAATTCACACCATCTCCAGTGGGCTTGTGGGGGGAGGAGAATCCCTCTCCGTTATAAAGGCTCGTGCCAGAAAAGCTAAGCACCCTGAGGAATTGCGCCCATCTAAGGTGCCCAAGTATGGCAATGGAGAGATCATATCCTTCTTAGACAAAGATTTGGCAGGAATCCAGCACCCCCATGACAACACTCTGGTGCTCACCATGACCGTTGCCAACTTCCAAGTAAGAAGGATTCTCGTGGACAGCAGAAGCTCTGCGGATATCTTGTTCGCAGAAGCTTATGACAAGCTTAACTTGGGCAAAGAAAGATTGTAGCCCATTAGGTCACCCCTCATGGGTTATCAGGGGAGAAGGTGTATCTGCTAGGGTCCATTACACTACCTGTCACTGTCGAAGCGGCACCTCAAAGCTCCACAATCATAGTCAACTTCCTAGTGACAGATTGTCCTTCAGCTTACAACATCAATCTAAGGCGACCAGCTCTTAATACCCTAAGAGCTGTGCCCTTCACCTACCACCTCATCCTCCATTTTCCAACTTCGAATGGAGTTAGAGAGGTGCGAGGAGACCAAGTAGCCGTAAGGGAGTGCTGCTCCTCCATGAAGACGAGGAAGCCACAAGAAGCACTACAAGTGGAGGTCCTTGATCCAAGGGACGACGCCACCATAGAAAGAGGGGAACCAGTTGAAGAGCACACACCAGTAGTCTTAGATAAGAAGTACTCAGACAGAAGAGTGTACATTGGCTCTTCCCTTTCTAAAGATTTGGTCCGCCAGCTAATAGTCTTTTTGATGCTCAACATGGATATTTTTGCATTGTCACATGCGGATCTTGAAGGTATTGATCCTGAGGTCGCCACCATCCGCCTCAATGTCGACCCTCACCACAAACCTGTTAGCCAAAAACTAAGGGGTGCCTTCACTAAAAGGGCCCCAAGCGATGGAAAAGGAGGTGGAAAAATTGATAGAGAACGGGGCGGTCAGAGAAGTAGCCTATCTTGAGTGGCTCTCAAATGTGGTGATGGTGACTAAAGCTAATGGGAAGTGGCGCCTTTACGTCGACGTTATTGAACTCAATAACGTGTGCCAGAAAGATAGCTACCCACTACCACAAATTGACCTCCTCATTGACGCCACCGTAAGACATGAATTTTTTACCTTCTTAGATGCATATTCTAGGTATAACCAGATCAGCATGTACCCCCCAGACTAGGAAAAGACATCATTCATCACTACAAAGGGGACCTATTGCTATAGGGTCATGCCTTTTGGATTGAAGAATGCAGGAGCAACTTATCAACTACTGGTGACAAGTTGTTCCAGTCACAGATCGGAAAAAATGATGGAGGTGTATGTGGACGACATGTTGGTAAAGAGTCTCGCAGCAACAGATCCCATCAACCACCTCCAAGAAACTTTCAATGTTCTTAGGGTATACCGCATGAAGCTGAATCCGGAGAAGTGCGCCTTTGGAGTTGGGTCAGGAAAATTCCTTGGTTTTATGGTTAACCAAAGAGGAATTGAGGCAAACCCGGACAAGATCAAGGCCATCCTAGATATGAAGTTGCCGTCCTCGACCAAAAATCTCCAATGCCTCAATGGGAGGATTGCAGCACTCAACAGGTTCATTTCCAAGTCTGCAGACAAATGTTTACCTTTCTTCAAGATTCTCCAAAAGGTGTTCAAGTGGGGACCTAAGGTAGAGGAGGTCTTTCAAAATCTTAAAGCCTACTTGGTTACACCTCCTCTCCTTTCACATGCCACACCAGGGGAAAAATTATATTTATACCTTTCTACATCCCCATCGGCAGTAAGCTCTGTGCTCATAAGGAACCACGATGGAGTGCAAAACCCTATCTTTTATGTAGGAAGAGCATATCGAGGAGCAGAAATCAGATATTCAAGACTAGAGAAGTTATGTAACGCCCCAAAACCAACCTTGGACGACATTACAATCTAAAAACCATTCACAACACGAGAGCAACTGATAATATGCATAATTAAGATAATTTCATTCATCATTCATAATATCTACAATGTTATCCCAAAAGAATATGCCGAACTACAGCATCTACATCTCAAAATAATATATATAAACTATGACAATTACATCTCAAAAGAATCAAGCTTAATTTTGCAGCGGAATGAACAAAATACATCTATTAGTGTACCAAAATATATCCCCTAATCTAAAATATGGAGAGATCAATTCTAGACATCCCCCTCGGGATCCATGCTTCCATCCAACGACGCTTCCCAAGCTACCTGTTCATCACCTCCGAGTTCTTCTTCCATACCAAAATCTGAGAATAAATATTGTTTGTAGGGGGTGAGCACTAAGCTCTGTAGCAACATTCTGTCAAACTCAAACAAAGTTTAGAAAACATGTAAAATAAGTCGGTCTCATTTCGCAAATACCATATATTAAGTTTTGAAAGAAAATAGGAAAATTTCAATAGATCTCAGGTTTACACAATAGCAATAAATTAAGTGAAGTAATAATGCCAAATTACAATTAACAAATCATTTACAAATATAAACTATTTTTCACAAGTTCTTGTAGAATCTCATACTTCCACAAACTCTTGTAGAAAACCATTTCTGGTACAATAAACCATAAACCCAAACTTGTATTCGTATCTCAGGTATGTTGCATGATTTGCATGAATAAAGACATCGAGAATATCCTGGCCCACACACACACACACACCCAAATCCTCGCAAGGATATCTAACCTTTAGGAAGGGCATATACCAACTCCTGGCAGTGATGAATACAACCCAGGAATAGTATACTACCCCTTCTCCTCGGTACCCGTGAGCAAATAGTAGTTTGGTCCTCACAAGGCACCAACCCCACTACGAGTGGTAAGAAAAAATTCAAACCCACATGGAGTAGGAAATGCATCTACCCACTCTACGATACCCAGTCAACGACCACCCATGGTTATCCAAACACGCACAAGAGATACCATAACCAACCAATTTCTTCAAATCACAAGTCAATCCAAAATTCCCAAATCTCACATATAATATTACAATAAAACCATTTTAGAAAATATGCAAGAGATCATCACAAATACCATTTTATGGTTCAATATAAAGCACTAAAGTTTTGAAATCAAGAAAAAAGGAAAAATCAAGAGAAACATCCCTTTCTCTTGAAAACTAGGGTTTGAAGATAAGAGAAAGAGCTTTAATGGTTACCCAACCATAACATTGTTTAAAACATGATAATAATTGCAAGAATATCAAGAATCAAAGATTTCATAACATACATACAAGATTTAGAGTCAAAAGAATACATATGTATAAGCCCTAGCCTCAATGTAAGAGAATAGGAGAAACCCCTACCTTGTTTTGTAGTTTGGGTAGAATGGTAGAAGATTTGATCTTTCCCACTTGAATCAACACTTGGATGTCTTGTGTTTTCCCTTCTTTCTTCCTCTTCAAGGTTTCCTAGGGTAAAAAAGGTTGAAATGGGGCTAAAGGAGGCGTCATTATGTGTTTATAGGGTGAAAAATGGACCCCAGATCGCGACTTAAAATTTTTAGAACTTATAGAGCGTACCAGTATGCAGTACCGGTACGGTAAACTCTCTGGACAGTAGCGTACCAATACGGTAAATTTCGGGCGTACCGGTACGGTCTGTTCAATTTTGTTTGTTTCCTTTATTTTTCATTTTCAATCCATTCCAAATCCTTCCAAAACCAACCCAAACTTATACAACATACATTTGGACATCAAATATAGTTGGGACAAGTTTTATTACAAATGATTTCATATATTTACCTGGGTTTTACCATATTAACATTTCAACAACAAATGATTACTTGCTATATAAAGATAAGAGTGTGGGGGTTTACAAGTTAGCTCTCGCCCTCATCTCAACAGCAAGGCACTTACGACATTACTTTCAAAGTCCCAACATTGTTGTCATCATCGACCAGCCTCTAAAAAGAGTACTGGGAAAGTCGGACGTGTCTGGTAGACTTTTTAAGTGGTCAGGGGAACTTGGCGAATTCAATATTCAGTACCAACCAAGGGCAACCATCAAGGTAGAAGCCCTGATAGATTTCATTGCTGAGCATACACCAGCACAGGAAGGGAGCAACGTGTCTTCCACCCCAGCTAGCGAGGATACCCAAACGCCTGGCAGGGACCCTTAAGCACCCAAATTGGGTGCTCAGGACATCCTAGGCGCCCAGCCTTCGTCCTTAGGAGCCCACACATCCCCAGGCACCAAGCTTTTGTCCTTAGGCGCCCAGAGTTCTCTCTAGGTGCCTAACCTTCCTCCTCAGGCACCCAGACATCCGCAGGCACCCAACTCTTCTCCTTATACGCCCAGGCACTCCAAGGTGCACAGCCTGGTGTCCAGGCTCCCCATCCTTGTGCCCAGGCTCCCACAGTGATCTCCAAGCCTTCCTCTCTACCACTCTGGATGCTTTACGTGGATGGCTCCTCGACTAGTGAGGTTGGTGGAGTAGGCCTGATCTTGATCAGCCTCGATGGAACTTTCCTCAAATATGCAGTGAAACTCCACTTTACTGCTTCCAACAATGAGGCAGAATACGAAGCCCTCATCTCTAGATTAAGATTGCCAACTGAAATGGAAGCCCAACACCTTGCCACTTACAGTGATTCTCAACTGATTGTTAATCAAGTAAAGGGCAAGTTCGAAGAAAAAGGAACCAGAATGCAGGAATACCTCGACTTGGTGAAAAGCTTGATCACAAAGTTTCAATACTTCCAAATTTGTCACATCCCGAGAGAAGACAGCATGACCACTGATGCACTCGCTAGACTCATCATATTCTTGGAAGCCCCACTAGGAGGACCAGCATTCATTGGTCACCAGTTTGGACCAAGCAAATTAGACACAAAAGCCATAAATGTCAACTGTGCATCGGCTGAGTCGAATTGGATGACCCCGATAAGGGCATACCTCCAAGAAGGTGCGTTGCCAAAGGATCCTCTAGAAGCCAAGAAGCTTAGGATGAGAGCCTCCAAGTTTACTATCCTACAAGACACCCTGTACAAGAGAGGCTACTCCTTGCAATTACTAAGATGTCTCTCCCCTGAAGAAGCAGACTATGTCATACGGGAGATCCATGAAGGGGTTTGTGGAAATCACTCTAGAGGATGCTCCCTCACCCACAAGGCACTTAGATAAGGCTACTTCTAGCCTAGCATGATGAGGAATGACATCCTAGGCCCCCTACCTCTCAGCAGAGGACAGTGTAAGTTTGTGGTGGTAGGGGTGGACTACTTCACTAAATCGGCAGAGGCCGAACCCTTGGCTAAAATAACAGATGCGAAGGTCAAATATTTTATCTGGAAGAACTTGGTCTGCTACTTCGGGATATCCCATACCATTGTAAGCAACAACGCCAAGCAATTTGACAACAAGATCCTGATGCTCTAACCTTCAAATAAAGCAGCCTCATTCAAGCTTGGGGCACCCGCAGGCAAACGGACAAGCAAACGTTGTGGTGAGAACGGTGCTACGCAACCTAAACAAGGCTTGAAAAGGTGAAGGGTCTTTGGGTTAATGAGCTCCCAAGTGTTTTATGGGCCTACTGCACCACACCATGAGCTCCAACTAGAGAAACTCCATTCTCCCTTGATTTTGGAACTGAGGCAGTCATCCCTGTTAAAATCAAGGTGCACTCTCTAAGGGTCCAACACCACAACCTCGTCACCAATGAGGAAGGACTCTGTATCAACCTCGACTTGGTAGAGGAGGCAAGGGAGATGATTGTGTTCTGCAATTCGGAGTACATGTGTCGCATGGCAAAGTACTACAACTTGAATTTAAAGCCTCGTTCCTTCCAACTAGGAAACTGGGTCCTCAAGAAAGTGATCCTCGCCACAAAGGATTCATGAGAAAGAAAGATGAGACCAAACTGGGAGGGACCCTACCTCATAACAGAAACTGGTGAGGCCAGGTATTTACAAGATACAAAGTTCTGAGGGGAAGGTTTTTCCCCATCCATGGAATGCTGAGCACCTAAAGAGGTACTATCAGTGACACCTTGAGAAAGTAGAAAAGTTGGGGACTTGATTTTATTTTTTGTACTCTTTTGTGGGCCTATTACCCGATATGGCTTTATATAAGCAGAAAAATGAATAAAAATTCTAGATTTACTTCAAAAAGATCTTTGCATTTTCATATTCAACTTCTCAATTTCAAAGTAGTATCAGTGGCAAAAATCACTTTTACAAAAATATGGCTACAAAATAATTTTAAAAAAAAAAACCAAAAAAGTCTCTAGCACGCTAACTACTTATGGTCGTCATCCTCCTCCTCATCATCACCCTCAGCATCGTCAGAATCTCAATCATTATCATCAGGTGCCTCAGTTGGCAAGAAGCCTGAGACATCAATATTAGGAAAAATAGCAGAAATCTTTCCTCGAAACTCCTCATAGCCGTCAATGAAGGCATCTGCAAAGCCACTCTCGAAGTCCCTCTCAACTATCACAGCCCTCTCCTCAGCTTGCGAAGCTCTCTCATGAGTTGCCTTCACCTCTGCCTCTACAGTAGCCTCTCTGAGCATGGCCCTCTCACGGACCTCCGCATGCTCAGCCTCGAGCTTGGCCTCCCTCCCATGGGTTGCTGAAAGCTCAACCTCACTGTGTGTGGCCCTCTCACCGACCTCTACAAGCTCAGCCTCAAGCTTGGCCGTCCTCCCACGGGACGCCGAAAGCTCAGCCTCACTGAGCCTGGCCCTTTCACGGGCCTCCACAAGCTCATCCTCGAGCTTGACCATCCTCTCATGGGTCGCCAAAAGCTCAGTCTCAAGACCAACCACCCTTTCGCGGTTGCCACAAGGTCAGCATCAGAAATCCTGCCAGTAGCTTCAAGCTCGGTGATCCTCCTCTAAGCAGCAAGAATCTCATTTTGCACCACTTTATGATCGTGTTTCAGGTTGTGATAAAGGAGGTTCCTTGAAAATAAACACAAAGCTACAGTGGAGGCCTGAAGAGAAACAGAAGGCAAAAGAATGTCAGAAACTTATGGAAGGAAGGGAGAAAGGGGATAGAACAAACCCTTACCTGAGCCCAGCCTTCTAGGAAAGAGTTAAGGATCCCCTCGGTGCCCAAGGTACTAATCTCATTCACATTGTTGGTGAACAAAAAATTCCCAAGACGATCCCTGATAACCTGCGTATTGCCCAACATGGAGTTAATATGAGAAGGTGTCATAGAAGAAGTCCCCACATGAGGAGTGGATGAATGGGGGCAGAAGGTGTGGCCAACAAATGAGACTCTAGACGAGATTTTGGGGTAGGAGAAGCAGCTGTGGGAGCCTTTAACCGAGGAGGCACCTCTAGATTGGTCATTTGATGGGAAGGCGCTCGAGGTGCCAGTAGAGGGGTTGATTGAGGAGAGCTTATCTTAGGCAGCATAGTTGGAGAAGCCACCTGGGAGGCATCCTTCATCCTCGCCATCTTAGAAGGAGGAGGACTCCTACTAGAAAGGCAGGACCCAATCATCTCCCCTATCTATTGCTCCAAAGAAAATAAAGTGTCACCAAGATAAAAATAAAAACACCAAGTGGAGGAGAAAAATACAGAAGAATCAACATACCTTTCATTTTCAAAGAGGGACCACTAGACCTTGGAGAGGGACCACTGGCATCTAAAAAAGAGGAACCAATAACTTCTCCACCCTTGGGCATGGGAGCTTCAAAGTCCCTTGTGGAGTAACACTTCACAGCCTATAGCTTCCACTCTTGGTCTTTGGAGAGCACAGGAGCACCTGTAAGGAATATAGTGAGTACACTGCCTACAAAGAATGTGGTAAGACAAGAGTAAGAATGTAGGGCGTACCAACTTTCTTTGGAGCATCCCATCATGTTAGTACCAATGCCTTATTGGCATCCGAAGCCCACTCTCCACCGACGAATAGGAAACGAGACTTCTAACCATGACATTTGGAGGCCAGTCCGGTAATTAACTTGCCTCCCCTTGGGGTAAAATAATACCAGCCTCGGTTAGTAGTAGGAGTCTCACTCGGGTAATAGGCTACATGAAATTCCTCAGGAGAGGCATTCTCATAGTGCACCCTCTTCCAGAATGCTAAGAAACTCAACAACACTCTCCAACTGTTGGGCGCCAACCGCCCAGGTGTCAGGGAAAAATAGTTCAGGATGTCGCAAACGGTAGAAGGCATTGGAAGCCTAAGCCCAGCCTCAAGCATCTTCTCATAAATAACAATGTCACCAGAGGAGTCATCATAAGCAGGCTTATCCATCTTAGCTCAACGACATAGTACAGTCGGAGGAATATGATAAGTGGAGACAATCCGTAAAATATCAGCATCTGAATTTAAAGTGCTGGAAATTGTACTTACTTTGGACCCAACATCATCAACAACTACCTTGCCTTGATGCTTTTTGACGCGAGGGAGAAAAGCTCTGTCCGAGCCAGAAAGGTCTGTAGCAGAATGATTTTGAGAAGCTACACTTAGAAAAACTCGAACAAGCTGCTCACCCAAGCTGCCCAGCGCAGCAGGCTGCTAGCCTAGTTTGCTCAGCACAGTAGGCTGCTCGCCCAGATCTGACTCCCTCACGTTTAGCAGCATGCAGATAGCCGCCTCAACACACAGATTGGCACTGAAATCAGTGCTCTACTCGCCCAAATCAGCCTGCTCAACACCACGCACAGTAGCCTGCTCAGTGCCCAGAACTCCCACTGCATGCACAGCAGGTGCGAGCCCAACGGAGGTGTCCCACGATGGCTCCACTTCCCTCAAGCCTTGCACCTCCATCTCCCCTCCAAGGACAATGCCAACTCCTTCGAGTTCCTTACCGAGATTTGTAGAACTTCGAACATCCTCACCACTAGCTGACATTGTTCAAAATGCTAAACTCGAAAGTCTCACCAATGGGTTCTTGAAAGATCTCAAGAAAAAGCTCTCCTTCTCTCTCAAGAATGAATGAAATGGATGGAATGAAGAAGAAAGTTACTATTTATAACTTAGGGTTTCAAAATCTCCTTGGAAAAGCAAAAAACCCAAAAGCCCCAAATTGCAACTAGGGTTTCCTAAAAATCCAATAAAAGGAAGGAAAAAAGGAGTTTATATAGTCAATGGGTCCCTACAAGCAAAAGGAATCTACCGGAAAGGATGGGGTTGCCAATCAAGAGAATTTTTTGAAAAATTCATATTTTAAGATGTGTACGCTATTTTGACCATAACTCCAAACGGAGCCCATAATATGTCAAATCGAAGCTCCCAAAGAACTCTACAATAGTCATTCCCTTTGGCAATGAATGATGTTGAAAAAAGCCTAAAAAAGGCCTGGAAGTATATGTTTTGGCCTCCCAAAGTTTTTCCAATTTTTTCGTTCGGTCAAAAATTCAAACTCAACTGAATGCCTTCCTTTCTAAGTTCTTTAAATGCAAGGCATTGGGGGCAAATGATGGGCCAAGCCCAAGGGTCCAACTCATGTTATAAGCCTGGTCCGAGTTTTAAGGCCCAACTCCAAAANAAGCAGGCTTATCCATCTTAGCTCAACGACATAGTACAGTCGGAGGAATATGATAAGTGGAGACAATCCGTAAAATATCAGCATCTGAATTTAAAGTGCTGGAAATTGTACTTACTTTGGACCCAACATCATCAACAACTACCTTGCCTTGATGCTTTTTGACGCGAGGGAGAAAAGCTCTGTCCGAGCCAGAAAGGTCTGTAGCAGAATGATTTTGAGAAGCTACACTTAGAAAAACTCGAACAAGCTGCTCACCCAAGCTGCCCAGCGCAGCAGGCTGCTAGCCTAGTTTGCTCAGCACAGTAGGCTGCTCGCCCAGATCTGACTCCCTCACGTTTAGCAGCATGCAGATAGCCGCCTCAACACACAGATTGGCACTGAAATCAGTGCTCTACTCGCCCAAATCAGCCTGCTCAACACCACGCACAGTAGCCTGCTCAGTGCCCAGAACTCCCACTGCATGCACAGCAGGTGCGAGCCCAACGGAGGTGTCCCACGATGGCTCCACTTCCCTCAAGCCTTGCACCTCCATCTCCCCTCCAAGGACAATGCCAACTCCTTCGAGTTCCTTACCGAGATTTGTAGAACTTCGAACATCCTCACCACTAGCTGACATTGTTCAAAATGCTAAACTCGAAAGTCTCACCAATGGGTTCTTGAAAGATCTCAAGAAAAAGCTCTCCTTCTCTCTCAAGAATGAATGAAATGGATGGAATGAAGAAGAAAGTTACTATTTATAACTTAGGGTTTCAAAATCTCCTTGGAAAAGCAAAAAACCCAAAAGCCCCAAATTGCAACTAGGGTTTCCTAAAAATCCAATAAAAGGAAGGAAAAAAGGAGTTTATATAGTCAATGGGTCCCTACAAGCAAAAGGAATCTACCGGAAAGGATGGGGTTGCCAATCAAGAGAATTTTTTGAAAAATTCATATTTTAAGATGTGTACGCTATTTTGACCATAACTCCAAACGGAGCCCATAATATGTCAAATCGAAGCTCCCAAAGAACTCTACAATAGTCATTCCCTTTGGCAATGAATGATGTTGAAAAAAGCCTAAAAAAGGCCTGGAAGTATATGTTTTGGCCTCCCAAAGTTTTTCCAATTTTTTCGTTCGGTCAAAAATTCAAACTCAACTGAATGCCTTCCTTTCTAAGTTCTTTAAATGCAAGGCATTGGGGGCAAATGATGGGCCAAGCCCAAGGGTCCAACTCATGTTATAAGCCTGGTCCGAGTTTTAAGGCCCAACTCCAAAAGGTCCACCAAGTTCAGCCCAATGTGATCGGTCTAGTCAAACTCATCAAGCTCAAGGAGTTACGTCAACAAGGAGCATGCAAGGTCATCTGGGAGTCTCCTCTACACCACCAAGGGAGAGTCTAGGAGCCTCACCCCCTAGGATATTCTTATAATCTAATGCTCCCCCTCAAGTTGGTGCATAGATATCGCTGATGCCCAACTTGCAGACAATAAGATTAAAAACCTTACTAAGATCCTTGGTCAACACATCAACCTATTGTTCTTTAAAGGTCACGAAGGGCATACAAATCGATCCCTCATTAAACTTTTTCTTAATTAAATGTATGTCAATCTCAATATGTTTCATTCGATCATGTTGAACTACATTATGAGCAGTATTGATGATTACTTTTATTGTCACCATACAGTTTGATTGGTTTGTAACTAACAATTCCTAGATCGTTCAGCAGTGTCTGAAGCCACATAAGTTCATAGACTCCATGTGCCATAGCGCTATATTCAGTTTCTGCACTAGATCTAGCAACCATGGGTTATTTCTTGCTTCTCCAGATGACTAAATTTCCTCCCAAGAAGGTACAATAGCCTGAGGTAGAATGCCTATAATCAAGTGAACTTGCTCAATTTGCATCTGTAAAGACTTCCAATTTCAAGTGACCTTGATCAGAAAACAATATTCCCTTTCCTAGAGCAAATTTCAGGTATCTCAGAATACAGTGGTCGGTCTGCTTCTGGATGTGGATTGTGGGGATCATGCATGAATTGACCAACACCTGCTATAGATAGGCTATATTTGGACTCGTGTGAGGGAGATAATAAAGGCTTCCCACAAGCCTTTGATATCTTCGGTTATTCACCTAATCACCTTCATCACTTCTAAGGTGATGACTAGCTTTAATAGGAGAGTCTATTGGCATAAAACCTAACATACCAGTTTCTTCTAGCAAATCAGGAATCTACTTTCTTTGACTGATGGAAATGCCTTTGTGAGATTTGGACACTTCAATCCCAAGAAAATAACGCAAATTTTGCTAAGTCTTTAATTTTGAATTTGTTGACTTGGTTACCTTTCAGGTTTGGCACTTCAATTGGGTCATTGCGTGTCACAACTATACTGTCTACATACAGAATGAGGATTGTGACCTTATCATGCACCCGCTTGATGAACATATGTAATTTGCATGACCCTATTTATACCCAAACTTTATCATAGCATTTTGAAATTTGTCAAACCAAGCTTTGGGAATTGCTTCAACCTATAAAGAGTTTTTTTCAACTTACATGCCTTCAATTGCCAGAGACGAGAAGCCTGATGGGATTTCCATGTATACTTCCTCTTCAAGATCCCCATGAAGAAAGACATTTTTCACATCTGTTATTGCAAAGTCCAACCCAAATTTGTTGCACAGGAAAGTAGAGTACGGATGGAATTCATTTAGCAAGAGGGGCAAATATCTCTTGATAGTCTATGCCATGTCTGAGTGAACCCTTTGACAACCAACCTCATCTTATATTTGTCTAAGGTTCCATCAGCTTTTTGTTTGATTACAAACACCCACTAGCAGCATAAATTTTTTTTCCCATTTGGAATAGTTACCAATTCCCAAGTTTCATTTTTGTTCAAAGCTCTCATATCTTCGACCATTGTTTCTGTTAGAGTTCTTATTTTATGTATTAAGTCATAATTCTATTAGTATAGGGTAATATTGTAATTATTCAAAATATTGCTCAGTTATAAATAAAATGGCGTTGGGCAACATAACTAATACTCAACTGATTCTTTATTCTCTGTCTCTTCTTTTCTTTCCTCTATATTTTTCTAACCCTAATATCAATTTATTGTATTTAATTTGGTATCATAGTAATTATTTATTAATTACAAAAATCAGATCAAGCCAAACGAAAGTTACTCGCGACTATTCAGTCATTGGAGAGATTGTTGGAAAAGTGACGTCATGTTGTCATCAACAATTTTCGGCGTCTGAAACCCACCTCCTGTATCGATTCATTGTTCCAAGATTAATGGTGATTTTTTAAAATTTTTTTGAGGCCATCTAGGTCGACTTTGCATTTTTTGAATATTTTTCATAAATCTTGACTATTTTTTGCGATCTGGACTCTAGAGACAACCCAATTTTTTTCGGATGCTTCCTTCTATCACAGACAAGTCCAACTAACACCTTAGGAGGCTCCAGTGGTAGACCCATGCATTTGTGAGTGGTTTGTTTATTTTTTTTTGGTGGTTGGGCAGAAGTCTACACTACACAGTGTCTGCATTTCTCACTGTTCCGATGCTCCTGGTTGGGGACTTCTTCGTCTGTGATGTGTGGCTTAGTTTAGGTGTGTTTCCTTTCAAGTCTTCATATTTCTTGGTGTTGGGTCTGGTTGAATCTTGTAAACAAAGGCACTACACACTGTTCAAACAATATAATGTTTTAATTACCCCAAACAATTTTTTTTTCCATGTGTTTTGTGGTCTCTATATTTGTTGTTTGGAGATCTAGTTGTGTGTTTTTGGTTGGTCTTGGTGGCGTGAACTGTGTGGTTTGGGCAAAATTCCTAGTTTTTTTTTTGTGATTGTGTTGGTACAAACTATAGGTGCAATTATTATCACCTAGTTATTTGATTTTTTTTTTAACTACGACGACTTCGGATGATGTCAAAGATACTTCTGTTGATAATCAAGCTTGACAGGTTCACTCTTTGGATGCTTAGGTTTGACAAATTACTTCTGTAAAATTAAATGGGCACAATAATTATTCTTGGACTCATGCTATTAAGGTTTTCTTACGGGCTAAGAGGAAAGTTAAATATTTGACTGGCAGCCCTCCTAGGGAAGGGTCTAACGGTTTTGAAGACTGGTGGAGTAGAAATTCCTTAGTGATGACCTGGTTGCGGTTTAGTATGGAACCATATATTGCCTGTAATGTTCAACTTCTTGATACCGCCAAGAAGATATGATACTCCCTTGTAGAGATGCACTCCCAAGAATATAATGTATTCACAATCTATGAATTCTTTGAGCGTCTATTTAATACCAAGTAAGGAAATAAATCCTTGGTTGAACACTATGGCACCTTGAAACGATTATGGGAAGAACTTATATTGTATTAGCCTCTGAGTGCAGATCTAGAGGTTCAGCATCGACAATGGGAAGAGTTTCAGGTTGCGTTGCTTTTGTCAAGCCTTAATTTTTGAGTATGGTATTTTTAAAGATCAGATTTTGGCTAGTGAGAAACTTTCTAATGTTGCCAATGCTTATTCTCGCCTTCAACGAGTTTCTCTTACTTTCTAATGGCAGTCGTGGTGTATAACGGGGAGGACATAGTCATGGTGGTGGTTGTTATCCGACCTAAGGTGGTAACCATGGTGGTAGAAGTTCTGGTCATGGTGGCCGAGGTGATCGTAGTGGTCGAGGTAATCGCTCTGAATATAAATGTTCGTTCTGTAGGCCTGCTAGACATACAAAGGATTATTGCTGGGATAAGCATGGGAGGTCGGCCTATGCTAATCTGGCCTCTGATGATTTGGCTCCACCTGTGTCTCAGCCATCGACCGCTGTTTCTCTTGGATCTCCATCTAGCTCTAATGATGCCCTTACTTCTTAGCTCAGTCAGCTTATCTAGTAGTTATTTTCATTTTCTCCTCATTTGTCTACTTACATAGTTGGTTTGGCTAAATGCAGGTAATTCTGCATATATGGCAGCTCAATTAGCTTCATCATCTTGGATTATTGATTCAGGAGTTAGTGCCCACATGTCTGGTATTTCTTCCTTATTTTTTAACTTTCGTTCTTCTAACTCTCGTATTATGTTAGCTGATGGTTCTTTTAGACCAGTTCATAGAAATGGTGATCTCCATCCTACAGACTCTATGACTTTATGGTTTATTTGTCTCTTAGTTTTCCTTTAACTTATTATTTGTGAGTTGGTTAACCAAGTCTTTACAGTGTTGAGTGACTTTTTATCCATCTTCTTGTGTTTTTCAAGACCTACGGACGAAGAAGGTGATTAGTTTGGGGCATGAGCGGAATGAACTTTATTTTTTAGATTTTAGAGTAGCAATTTCTGCCTTGAGTGCTACCATGTCTCACCTCCAGTGGCATTTTCGATTGGGTCATTCATCCAAGCAAAAGATTCGTCAAGTCATTTCTAGTTTGAGTCCTTCTGTTATATTAGAATGTGAAACTTGTCAATTAGGCAAGCATCATCGTAATTCTTTTCTTTCTAGTAGTACGAGTCATCAATCTAGTCCTTTTGTTTTTGTTCATTATGACATCTGGGATCCTTCAAGAATAAAAAGCATTTCTAAATTTTATTATTTTGTGATCTTTGTTGATGATTATTCCCGTTTGACTTGGTTTTTTCTTATGAAGGATTGCTTTGAGTTGATGAAATTCTTGTACAATTTGATACACGTATTAAGATATTTCCTTCTGATAATGCTTTTGAGTATGTACAATACTTTATGCGTACATTTTGGGGCAAACATGTTATCATTCATCAGACTACATGCCTACATACATCCCAGCAAAATGGTGTTGCAGAACGTAAACATCGTCATATATTGGATGTTGTTCGTACTCTCATATTTAACATGCATATACCTAAACCTTATTGGGTAGATGCTATTCTTACTACAATTTATCTTATTAATTGAATGCCTTCACCCATCCTCGGTAACAGGTCTGTATTCTCATTGCTCTATACTGATACATCACCCTTTAGTCTAACTCTTCGGGTCTTTGGATGTGTGACATTTGTTCACGTCCTTGGTTCGTGTTGGGATAAACTCTCACCGCGTGCAGTAAAGTGTGTCTTTTTGGGATACTCTCGTACTCAAAAAGAATATCATTTCTCGTCAATACTATGTCAATGTCGATATCACATTTTTTGAGCCATCCTCTTTTTCTCTGCCTCGAGAACTACTCTATCTCTAGATTTAATTATTTACTAGTCAAGGGGAGCTCATATTGCCCCTTGTATCTGATTGTGTACCTTCTTCCACTCTGGCTCCCTTACGCATTTATTGCCCTTCCACGAATAGACAGGTTGTTCCATATGCTCTAGTTCCCGACCAATGCAAACTTCTACTGAGTTCTTTTCTCCTGATCCACTTATTACATCATCCTCTTCTGATTTGCTTATTGTATTGCGGAAAGGTACTCGTACTTGTACCCAACATACTATTCTTCGTGGACATGCCTATGTCGAGGATTATGGTAACGCGGAGGGGGAGACCTATGGTATCTGGCACGTGGGCAAAAGGACTCACGATAACCATCCATATCATCCTCTGCTGAGTAGTCAGACATGACTACCTCAGCGGGATCCTCCTGAACATTCCTACGACCTATGTTTCGTCCAAAAGCGATATTAGGAGGTGTCTTCCTATCTGGACGCTGTATTCGGCTCCCCTGAGCTACTTGCGGAGTGGGTAAGACACCTTAACATGAGTTAGTAGGATCTATCGGGAGAGGCAGGTGCCGAACATTGGGTACTTGGTTAGACTTAGGTGAAACTTGTGACTCACTTTGGTCATAGTCTATTGGTCGTTTTTCCATAAACTTAGTCAATTGGGCTAGTTGAGTAGTAACTTGAGAAAGTTGTTGCCCCATTCCTTTAACTTCCTCACGTAACAAGTCGACTGATTGTTTAGTATCGGTCATATCAATGGTGAGGGTCTCAAATTTTTGTTCTAATGCAGTATGGGATTCTGAAAGCTCACGAAGGGTCATAGTGAATGTAATGTAAAATTTAGGCTAATGTAAATGGCCGACTAGACTAATAATTAAATCAAGTAATAAAAATTATAAATCAATGCAAATGGTCACACATAAGAACAAACTTATTGTAAAGAGGCTTAAATAAACGTGAGACAAGCAACACTGGAATTAACAAGAAATTGGGTAAGCTAAGTTATGAAGGTGGTGTGTGGGAACAACAAACAAAGAAGGTTATAAAGGTGGTATGCGGGAACAACAAACAAAGAAAGTTTAGGTTTGTTTTTTTTTGTTTGACTTACCAACAAATATAAATACTAGTCACCAATTCTCAACCAAAAGAACTCATACCTAGTGTTAGATGCAACTCCAAGAGGATGCTTGACAAGTTAGGGGATGATCCTACAAAGTGTAGAACTTTTTGGGGTGTTTTTGAAATTTTTGGAACTTCTAGGGTGATGTTTCTGTAATTTTTTGAACCTATTGGGACGTTTCTATAATACTAGAATTTTTGGATGATACTTCTGTAATTTACAAGAACTTCTGGGGTGATTCTGTAACTTTTGAAAATTTCTGGGGAGGTTCCTGTAATTCTAGAGCTTTATGGGGGTGAAAGGGTTAAAATCAATGTCTTCTTCCTTAACATGATGGAACGAGGAAGAAGATGGGCAGCGATGAAATCGAAGCAGCACAGGTCAACGACGATAACAGGCGCAATGAACAGTGCACAATTATTTTATTTTTGTATGGATCAAGACCAGAACAGTGCACACGATGAATTTTTATTTTTTATTTTTTTATGGAACGAGACCAGAACAGTGCTCAAGATGAAATTTTATTTTTTTTTAATTTTTTTTTTCTAGAACAGGAACGATGAACAATAAGAATCTGTCAAAGTTTTTTTTTTTTTTCCTTGGATAGCCGGTGAACAGTTTTTTTTTCGATGAATGGTGTTGTTGAGATTTTTTGTGATTTATACGAATCGAAATTAGGCTTTAATGTCAAATTGATGTAGATCGTATTAGGGAAGAATTAGAGATGAGAAAAGAAGAAAAAAGTGAAGAGAATAGAGATAATTTTAGAAATAATATTCAATATCAATAATCAATAATCAAAGTCTACTANTAGCTCAAATATAATAAAATACTTACTTGGTGATTTAGAGTTTGATATAGTAATTAGCAGTGTTTTAAAATTCGGCCCGGCCCGACGAGTCAATCCAGTGACCTGGCAAACCGGTCCCCTAACCGGGCCAATTCTAATAAAAAACCGTTTGTGTACAGAATTCGGCATAAACTCGTTGAACCGGCCATAACCCGGNATGACAAATAACTCCTAATCCTTACGCCTACGCCTACTATAACGAAATATAATCCGATTCCTATCAATTAGCTTGTTAAGTTGAGAGAATTAACACAATATTAGAGAGAAATAAAATGGTCAAAACTTAACCTACCTTTCATAAATCACTTATATTTATAGTTAACTTGTAATAATACAAAAGACGTAGATACCCTCTAGTAGTTACATATAGTACCCTAATACTCTTAACATTCTCCCTCCAGTTAGACTATATATATCAAATAATCTAAACTTAGAACAAATGACTGTAAGACGTGTACGACTCAATGCTTTGATAAACATATCTTCAAGCTGATCTTCAAATCTCACAAATGGAGTTGTAATATCTCCAGCTACTATCTTGTTTCAAATAAAATGACAATCAACCTTAATATATTTAGTTTTCTTATAAAATATTGGATTAACAGCGATATGGATAGCTGTCTAGTTGTCACAGAATAACTGTAAAAGAGGTGGAATTAGAAAGTCAATTTCCTTGAGAAAGTGTAGTAGCCACGTCAACTCACTCGTTGTTTATGCCATTGCTCTATTCTCAGCCTTAGCACTGGATCTCACTATTACGGTTTATTTCTTACTTTTCCATGAGGCAACATTACCTCCTAAGAAAGTACAATAACCAATGGTTGATCTCTAACCAGAAGGAGAGTCAACCTAATCAGCATTTGAAAAATCTTCCACTCTAAGATATCCATTAGCTCGATATAACAGCCTAAGGTCAGGAACACGTTTGAGATATCGCAGAATACGAGTAACTGGCTCCCAATGTGGTACCCTAGGACATCCCATAAACTAACTTACTATACTAACTGCATAGGAAATATCCGATCGAGTAATAGTGAGATAATTGAGCTTCCTAACCAATTTGCGATACTGACCCAGATTCTTAAACAATGTACCATCCCATCAATAATTTCTGATTTAGATCCATAGGAACATCAATTGGTCTGCTACCAAGCAAACCTGCTTCCTCTAGCATATCAATTACATATTTTTTCTGGGATAAACAAATACCCTATTTAGATCTGGCCACCTTAATACTCAAGAAATACCTGAATTTTCCTAAATCTTTAATATGAAATCGGTCTTGTAGAAAGATTTTTAACTTGACAATATCTTCAGAATCATTTTTAGTAATCACAATATCATTTACATAAACCACCAATAGAACATACTCGACATTCGTCTGTCTATGAAATACAGAGTGGTCTGTCTGACATCGAAGAAGACTAAACTCTAAAACTGCATCTGAAAACTTATCAAACCATGCTCTCGGTGACTGTTTTAAACCATACAAAGCTTTCTTTAACCAACATACATACTTACAGTAGTCCCCCTGAGTTGTAAACTCAGGTGACTGTTGCATGTAGACCTCTTCGACCAGGTCACCTTATAGGAAGACATTCTTGACATCTAATTAAAACAAGGGTCAATCAAGATTAGCAACTAAAGAAATCAATATACGAACAAAAGAGATTTTGACAACTAGAGAGAAAGTTTCCTTATAATCAACACCATGGTCTAAGTAAAGCCCTTGGCAACAAGATGGGTTTTGAGACTTTCCACAGAACCATCCGGATTAAATTTAATAGTATACACCCAACGACAACCAACAATTCGTTTACCAGGAGGTAAAGGAACAAGATCCTAAGTCTTATTATGATGTAAGGCATTCATCTCTAACTCCATAGCTTTCCTCTAACCCGGATCAGACAATGTATCTTGTAAGTGCTTAGGGATAGAGATAGTAGATAATTGAGAGGTAAAACAAGAGAAGACATGAGACAAAACATTATATTAAACAAAATGAGCAATAGGATGGTTAGTAACACACAAGCGAGTACCTTTTCGAAGAGCAATAGGTAAAGAGTCTAAATTACCTGATGAACCAAGATCAGGAGAAGGGAAGGAAGACGGTACAGACACCTGAGTCGATGGTTGAGGACGACAAGAGTATACACAAAGTGGTGAAGTAGATTATAGTACAGTAGGCAGTACAATATCTGACAGTAAGGGAAGAGACAGTGGTATAAGAGAAGACCCAAAATCTAGATCCAAAGGCCGAGTTGGTGCCAGAAAATACATAACAGATTCATTGAAAGTGACATCAATAATAGTGAAGTACTGATGAAGGGAAGGACTATAACAACGATACCCTTTCTGTATGCGGGAGTAATTAAGAAATACATATTTGGTAGCCCGAGGGTCGAGTTTATCAAACCCAAGGCCCAAGTTGTGAACACAATAGACACATCTAAAAACCTTAGGAGTTAAGAAAAATAAGGACTTACTAGGAAAAATAAAAGAATATGGAATTTGTTCATTTAACACAGAGGATGACTTACGATTAAATAAGATGACAAGTAGTGAGAACAACATCACTCCAAAAACATCAGAAACAACAGTGCACGGGTAACTTCCAACAAATAACAATTCTTGCACTCGGCAACACTATTTTGCTGAGAGATGTAACCAAAGAAAGTTTGATGAATAATACTGGTTTTACTAAGATAAGCTGAAAAAAGATCAAATTCATATTTTTAAGCATTATCAGAACTTAAAATATGTCTATGACAACCATACTGAGCTTTTATTTTCTCACGGAAGGTCTCAAATATAGAGAATAATTCAGAATGAGCTTTCATAAGAAACAACTAGGTTACACGAGAATAATCATCTACAAATGACACAAAATAAGGATATTTATTAGATGAAATATTTTTTATTGCATCCCATACATTAGAATGTACTAACTCCAATGGACTAGATATACGATTATTGAATCTAGACTAAAAAGACACACGGTGATGCTTACTAAGTTGACAGGCTTCACAAGACACAGACGACACATGACTAAGACTTTGAGCATGGCATTTCAAATTCTGGAGAGAGGGATGTCTAAGGTGACAATGCCATTGAAAAGGAGACAACGAGGTCTGTAGAGCTCGAGTAGGTGAATCAAGGTCAAAGTAATATAGTCCACCAACTTCATGTCCTGTACCTATTTTTCTCTTCGTCTTGAGATTCTGAAACATACAATAAGAGGGATAAAAAATTACGGAACAATTAAGGGAACGGGTAATGTTGTTAATGGAAAGTAAACTAAAAGGAAACTGAGGAACAAATAATACAGAGGATAGGGACATATCAGGACTCAAGTGAGTAGTCTCCAAACCTAAAACTTTAGAGCAAGTACTATTAGCAAGAGTAACACTGTGTTTGGAAGTAGTAGATTGATAAGTAGAAAAGACACCAGACGCACCAGTCATGTGGTCAGAAGTGCTAGAGTCTATGATCCAGGGACTACGAGTGGAGAACACTAAACAAGTAGAAGCGGTACCTGAGTGGGCAAAAATAGTAGTGGAGAAAGATGGAACAGCCTGTTGCGGGGATAAGAACTGAGTATATCCATCTCGTGTAATAGTAACTAATCTAGAGTCAAGTCGTATTGATCGAGATATAGAAGCAACAATCGAGGTGTCATCCTGATAAAAAACCTGATTAGCAGCACTGAAAGGCTTTCCATGTACATTCAAACAAAAATCAACAGTATGTTCTCCATGATCACAGTGAATACTGGAACGAGATCCACTACGGCCCCCACGATTACCAGTACGGCCTCAAGTATGACCTCCTCGACCACCACGATTACCACGTCCACCTCGATGATCATCACTGTGGCTACTAGGAACCACGAGAGCTGAACGGTCAGTGGAAATACCATGATCAATGCCTGAAGGGCTAGTAGACAAAGTAGCATGCTGTAAACAGGAGAATACCTCAAGTAGAGAAGGAAGACTAGAGCTACCCAAAATTTGAAAGCGAATAGACTCATATTTTGCCAAGCCGCTGTATCAATAGTGAACGGATGGTAGAGTTTGAACTCCTCACAAACTCCCAGAACATGAGAGTAATAATTCTCAAGACTGAGAGTACCCTACTCCTGGCGGAAATACTGTTTGCCCATCTCATAAGCACGGGTAAAATTACTTGTGACCGAATAGAGAGTGGTCAAGTGATCCCATATGTCGTTGGTAGTATCAAGATAGAGCAGAGTAGAGCTAATACTGGGCTCATATGTTATTCAACATTAAAGAGATAATTTGAGCATCCTTATGTTCTCACTGAACATGCCCAGAAGTACTTTCTTGGGTTTAGGATTTACAAAAATATTTCTTAAATCCTTTGCCTCTAAGAAAGACTAGAATGGATCATGACCATAAAATATAATTAGTCTCATTGAGCTTAACAGAAGTCATGGGACCATTAAGGAGAACTGCGGGAGCAGAGGCAGGTGGCAATGATGAAGTAAGAGAGGTAGCATCTTGCTTGGGTTCTATAATAGTATGACAAATAGTAAAAGGGACTTACTGGATAACTAAACTGAATAAGAGGGACTTACTGGACCACTGAACCAAGCAAAGATTCGGTGCTAGACTATTGAACTGGACAAGAAGAGCTTGGTGGATTGCTAAACCCAACAAGAGAAGTTCGCTGGACCACTGAACTGGACAAGAGAAGTTCGTTGCACCACTGAACCGGACAGAAAGAGCTCGTTGAACCATTGAACAAATGAAAAAGCCGATGGAATTGGTCTGAACCGGTGCAAAACTAACTGAACCGGGACTGAATCAGTGCAAACTTATTAAACTGGGTTTGAATCGGCTTGGAGTGGATCAAACCGGGATTGGACCGGTCTGGTTTGAAGTGGGTTAGATCTACTGGATCTAGATCTAAACTTGAATTTGAAATAGGTTGGATCTGGATCTGGGCTGGCCTTGAGAATAGTTTAAGCCCGTGGACTTGGATCCGTTACTCAAACCCGCAACTGACCCAGTTCTATTGGGTTGTCTTCTTTACTAATTTGGGTTTCAACCAAACCCTATTTTTCTTCGATGTCAACGACACCAAAAAACAACCAGCGGCCACACTACCAAAGACGCCACCGATGTTGATGACCAGCAGCCACACCACCACGATTGCCCTAGAAGCCATCACCGTTGACGGCACCTCACAGCCAACCGACGATGACAACCACGACGAGGGACTTCGACACCACGACAAGGGACTTTGACACTAACACCACACCACCACCACGATATGTCACCACACAATTGTGGAGACCTGGTTAATATTTGTATTTAGGATCGTAATACTTTGGTACTATGTTAAGTTGAGAGAATTAACATAATATTAGAGAGAAACAGATAGTGATCAAAACTTAAGCTACCTCTCACAAATCACTTGTATTTATAGTTAACTTGTAATAATACAAAAGATGTATATACTCTCTAGTATTTACATATCGTACCCTAATACTCTTAACAATAGTAAGGATTAGCTCATCACTTAAAGGTAGGACACAAGGATGGTGGAATTGGAGTTGAAGACTGAGATTGACTTGAGGGCACAAGTGGTGATCTACTTCTCTTGGTATTTGGATCTAACATGTCTAGATCTGGTATATCTCCGTTGATCTTCCCTATCTAGCCTCCCACATTGATCAAGATTAGTTCCTTGCTCCTCATCATGCTCTCCCTCACTATTATCCTCGTCATTTGGAATCAACTGCTCCATCTCACCGCGAAGAATAGTTCCATCACCATTTTCCTCGTCATAATTCTCATGTTCATGAAATTTGACATCCATACTAACAAACAATTTCCAAGATGGGGGATGCTAGCACTTATAGCCTTTCTACGTGGGAGAGTAGCCAAAAAACACAAATTGTAATGCTCTGAGACAAGCTTTCCCATGGAATTCCTATAATCATGGACAAAAGCCAAATACATGAGGAGGAATAGAATGACTGGAGGCAATTCCTTGAAGTAACTCAAGTGGAGTTGAGAACACCAAGGATTTTGGTGACATTCTATTAATGAGATATGTTGCTGTCAAAATTGCATCACCCCAAAGAGACTTGGGAACATTGCTAGTGAACATCAGTGATCGAGCCACTTAACAAAGATGGCGATTTTTCCTCTCAGCACTGCCGTTCTACTAGGATGTATTGACAAAACTAGTTTGGTGAATAATCTTATGTTCACCTAGATGTAGAATAGGAAGGCAAAAGATTTGAATTACACGTCATGTGATCAGTAGCTCCAGAATCAATAATCTAAGGAGAAGGAGAGGAATTGATAGTAAGAGCAAGTGTAGGTATATCTGTGTGGGCAAAGTTAGAGGTGACACTAGTGGAAAGAGCAGAGATATCAAGTCGGGGAATTAGACGCTTAAAGGTCTGCACTTTCTCATTAGAGAAAGTGCCAATATTAGTACTAGTAGCAGAAGGCAATGCCCCAGAAATTTCAGACACGGGAACATGCATAAACTCCTCCTTTATTTTATTTTTTTCCCTGTGGCTCCGCGTCTCTTTAAGTCAACTAGAATTTTATGTGTATGGAGCAAAGAAATAAAAGTATATGCTTATGAGGCAAAAAAAAAGAGAGGAGAAACTCTATGGAAATATTGATTTAAGCTTGATTTTGGCTCTTTTCCAGCTGTGAATGAGCATAAGTTAACATAAAGTTTCAATGGACAACTAAAATTTTTCCGTTTATATCTAAATGCTAACGCTGATACCCTTGGTAAATTATCCAGTGGTTGTAAAACGTCAAGTATCTTTGAGGGAATTTAATTGAGCTGCATAGGGAAAATAAATGTATGTCATTTTAAAAAAGATTACAAAAGTAAAGAAAAGCTTTATAGTTGTTGGCTTTTCATAGACATTATCATATTTATACATACATACACACACACACACCCCTATAAACAAATATATGTAACATTAGCTTAGTTAATGTAGTGGATTATTTATTTGTTTCCAGTCAGCAAAGTTGGGTCCTCGGTTTGCCCGTCACACAATTACCTGGCTTTGTCCTCGTTGCTAAGGATCCATGCTCATCTATGGGCTTCATTGTGGTTTAGCATCGTATGTTCTTTGAAGCTTGTAGCAGGCTCGTGTTTGCCATTGCTCTTTGTGGCAGTGGATGAGTTGTTGTTTTGTTTGTTTAGTTTGACAAACCTGTTCTTTAGAAATAATATATCTGCCATGGTTTTGTATGATGTGCAGAGCTTGCTGAAATATCAGGTTTAAGCAATGGAGATATCAGATGAGGCAGTCATTGTCAATACTAGTAGATTGAAATCTCCTGTATGGAATGATTTTGATAGGGTAAAAAAGGGTGACATTTGTGTGGCTATTTGTAGGCATTGTAAAAGGCAACTTTGAGGGTCAAGTACCAGTGGAACATCACATCTGAGAAATCATTTAATCAGATGCCAAAGAAGATCAAATCATGATATAACCCAAGTTTTCGCAGCACGAGAAAGGAAAAAGAAAGGAACCATTGTCCTTGCAAATGTGAGTTCTAATCAAGAACAGAGAAAGGGTGAAACACTCGACCTCATGAATACTAAATTTGAACAAGTGCGGACAAAAGATGTAACCACTATTGGAAATAGTTATTTTGATCATAAACAAAGTCGATTTGATCTTGCTCAAATGATTATCTTACACAGCTATCCATTGGCTATGGTTGAGCATGCTGGCTTCAAAATATTTGTCAGAAATCTTCAGCCCTTGTTTGAGCTTGGGACATGTAATGGAGTCGAGGATGACTGTAAGGAAATTTATGACGGAGAGAAACAAAGGGTGTGTGAGGCGTTGGATAAATTGCCTGGTAAAATCAGCCTTAGTGTTGATATGTGGTCTTCTAAGGGCAATGCTGAGTACTTCTGTTTGTCAGCACATTACATTGATGATGCTTGGCAGTTCAAGAAGAAGATTTTGAATTTAAAAATGATTGATCCATCTGAAACAGAAGACTTGCTCTCGGAGGTTATAATGGCATGTTTATTGGATTGGGATATTGATCGAAAATTATTTTCAGTGACATTAGATAGCTGCTCTGCCCATGACAATATAGTCTGTAGAATTAGAGACCGACTTTCACAGCAGAGGTTTCTTTTGTGCAATGGTCAACTATTTGATTTACGCTGTGCAGCAAATGTTATCAAGCTGATGGTTCAAGATGCCTTGGAAACACTAAATGAGGTGACCCATAAGGTAAGGGAAAGCATTCGGTATGTTAGAAGTTCACAATTATCACAAGAAAAGTTGAATGAGATGGTACAGTTAGCTGGAGTAAATAGTCAGAAGTGCTTATGTCTAGAAAATCCACGGCAATGGAAGTCAACATATAGCATGCTTGAAGTTGCTTTAGAGTTTAAGCTTGCATTTTCCTATCTGCCAGAACATGACCCTATGTACACCATGTGCCCATCTAATTTGGAGTGGGACCGTGCAAGTGCCATTACTGGTTTTTTGAAGCTCTTTTTTGAAGTTTCTAATGTTTTTGCAGGAAGCAAGCAATTAACTGCAAATATATTTTTCTCTGAAATTTGTGATATTCATTTGCAGTTGATGGAATGGTGCCAGATCTCAGATGATTATATTAGTGCTTTAGCATTGAAAATGAAAAAAAAATTCGACGAATATTGGAAGAAATGCAGCTTGGCTTTGGCAATTGCAGCCATCTTAGATCCTCGATTCAAGATGAAGTTGGTAGAGTATTACTATCCTCAAATTTATGGCAGCAGTGCCGCAGAGTGCATCGATATTGTTTCTAATTGTATGAAGGCACTTTACAACGAACATGCTCTCTACTTCCCCTTGGCTTCCCAAGATCATGGTTTGGCTTGTCAAGTAGGTGGTGGTGGTGGGGCTGGTTCTGTTAATGATTCTAGGGATAGGCTGACAGGTTTTGATAGATTTCTCCATGAATCTTCACAGAGTCACAATGTAAAATCAGACTTGGACAAGTATTTGGAGGAACCTCTCTTTCCTCGTAACCTTGATTTCAGCATATAGAACTGGTGGAAGGTTCACACGCCAAGGTATCCAATTCTATCTATGATGGCACGCAACATTTTGGGAATACCCTTGTCAAAGGTTGCATCAGAGTCGGTGTTTGATGCGATAGGCACAGTGATGGATCATTCTCGGAGTTCACTAAAACCAGACACACTGCAAGCTTTGATATGTGCACAAGATTGGATGCAGAATGAATTTGAAGGTTAGTAAATCTTCGTCTTTCACCTTTCTGATTTTGCCCACTATAAATTCTGTAGTAAATTTTAATTTATACATTTCTGTAACAGATTCCAAATCTTCCTCAAGCCCTTCTACTTTGGCCCTGCGCTATGATGCAAATTAGCAGGTTTTTTTTTTGGGTGGAGGGATTATTGGTGACACATTTTCGGAGCATTTTGGTTGTGTCAGAAAACTTAACATGTTTCCTTCTTTTCCATTTCAGGACTTAAATTCGAGTTCTTGTTAAATCTTACAAATATTTATGGAGATTGTTTAGATTTGTAAGAGGAATTTTTGTCACATTTCCTGTGCTTTTTTGTCAAATTGCGGTTCATTTCTTTAAGCAACTACTTGGATCATGACCGTCTTTGTATATATTTTTGACATTTGCATCGGACACGACGGATCTTTGTAGTAATGCCAGGTGGAAGTTGTGTTGTAAACAAGATAAGCTGAACCAAGTATTCTTGGAGGGTGCTCGAAATTTGCTCAGTCCACATCTTTGCTTCTCAGACTTGGTGCGAGCTTGAGCTAGGTTATGAAATCTGATAGTGCTCAGCTTGGTTTGACCTTTTGCCAAAATTAGACAAAGGCTGGTTTTTTGTTTAATGTTTTTTTTTGGGGGGTTGGGGGGTTTAGACGAGAAGCTTTGTGAGCATCTCTTGTTGCCATGGACATAAAAATAAATAAATAAATAAATAAAGGAATCATATGAGAAAAATATGAATTGTCGAGCAAACTATGCCTCTTTTTTGTTTGTACCGGTTATTGAAGCAAGAAACAGGTAAATAAAATGAAGGGTGACTTCAATTTAATTCTTTCAGTTTGATCTCATAGCACTATTCACTTCCAAATTGGTCAAATGTATATGTATAATCCTGATCCGATTTTCGGATCATGAACGACATGAGCAATGAAGCTACGTAACAATGTTATTAGGACTTAATTTACTGACATAATTCATTATGACCTTTTAATTGATTGTCAGTCCTATCAAATTTGAAACTTAGCGTTAATCCTTCTTATTGAGCTTATTGCTTGTGTTGTTTATCTTATAGTGATGTTTCTTTATTTCCCTATCCTTCTTTCATCACCCTCTACCCAACTATCACCACCATCACCCTCTGTCGGTACCACACACTCACATACACAGCAGAGGAATGGGTGGTTTTTTTTTTGTGTTTTGGGGGGGCGGGGGTTATAGTAGAGAGAGAGAGAGAGAGAGAGAGAGAGAGGACCCCTCCACACTCGCACCAACATTTGATCTAAACAGATTTGAAAGGATATAAACACTGAAATTCTCCACACTCGCACCTCCAAAACTTCATAACCACCAGAACTCCAAAACTTGGCAAACAATTTCAGCTCTGGTCATGGCTGTGGCCGGTGGTTGACAATTCAAGGGACATGGACAATGAACAAAGCAGTGGACAATTCAGGTGCAATTTATCACAAGTCGGTAGATAATTCGCAAACTCTTAAAGAAGAAAAAAACTCTTAGAGTCGTGTTGAAAATTCACAATATAAATTTATATTTGACATTATAGATTAGGTGATGTCCTTCATCTTTACTTATGGACTTGGGAAAACTTATAACAAGAAGAAAAATTAATTGGGGAATACAGCTGACACATGTTTTGTTGAATAGGGAGCAACTGCTTTTGATAATGCAGTTTGTTTTTTTTTTTGTGTTATCATAAGGTTATTTGGCTCCTAATCCGAATGTTGGTTCTGTTTAACAAGAGAGATGTAAATAGTGGAACCTTGACAAATTGCATTGAATTCCTACACCTTTCACCATCATTTTGTAGGTTCCAATGTGAACATCATCTTGCAGTTGTGGTCCCAACAGTCAAAGAATATTACCTAAAACCAAACAATAGCATGTGAGTAAATTTACGGCACAAAGTGTAATGTTTTGGTACCATATCTGAATTATGACAAAATAAAAATGAGAACATAATCTAATATGATAAGTTTACTATAAAATGAGATATTTGAGATCGGTCATAACATTTTATAATTGGTTCAAACATTTTGATAGGTTTAATTTGATCCAGTCTAAGTCATAATTGGTTTACTTCACTAGTGAAGTAACTAATTCTAACTCATGTATAGTTTTCGGTATGCTCTCTCCTTTGAAATGTAGTCTTACCATACTATGTATTCGCATCCCATTGAGCAATCCATCTTTTTCAAGCCTCGTCATTTGTTCTTTGTTCTGCAGCTTGCTCCTAAAATGACTTCAATTGTAGTTATCTGTCATTTGGTGTCCACTGAAATGATATGCGCCAGTTTGTTTTACATTGCAGACGAAATAAGCCCTCTCTCTCTCTCCAAGGAATTTCTGAGATACGTCAGTACTGGTATGTAAGCTAGCTAACTTCAAATCGTACTTCTCACAATAACATAAAAACCAAACCTGGAGCGATCATAAATGCTCACCCACCCACCCGGGAATCCTCCTCTCTATAATAAGGATGAGGGTGTTGCATGGGATGATCTCCGAAAAGCAATGAGGTAGCAACACCTAGTTTGGATCACACTTGGGCTAGATGCGTATCTTTCGTATCCTCTCCAATGCTTAAGCCAATCGATGTGAGAGAGCGGATACAAATGTTTCTATGTAAGTTGGATGACACATGCGTATCTGAGGTCCAACCTTCTGTGCTATTTATATTTTGAAGGGTGTTGACATGGAAGCTTTCCAGTCATGTCCTGCCGACAAGTCTAACAACTTTTTTGGAGAGAAATCCTCATGTTAACCCACGTGTACGATGGAGCATTCATGTTATTGGCTACCTGATCAGAGATTGTCTCCATTCCATCATAGGGTGGCTTCGAGTCGTGCATTTACTAGACTAATGGTTAGCCTGCGGGCGGTCGAGATCAATGATGCAATGATAACCCGGCTTGGGGTATCACTCGATTGGTCCATGTGTCCTAGGGTCATGCCTCTCTGCCAGTATTCATAGGATTCTGTGTTGGTCCCCACATGGGAGTGGTGGCTTAATCGACATTCTCTCTCGCCTATCCCATCAATCGCTTTGAAGATGCCTGTGGGCCCTTTGGTGGAGACGAAACTGATGAACCACTCTGGCTTGAGGTGTATTTTACCCCGAGCATTCCAGGAATCAACAACTCCAAGGGAACCTCTCGATCGTCACATGCGTGGGGGATGACGCATACTTAGTGGGACCCATTTCTATATATGTGTCCTAAGCCCGTTGAATTATGTCTTGTCAACTGCCCCCCATCCTTCGATTTGCTCACGTTGGGGGGCCACGTGGCATGAGGGAATTGAAGGCTTCCCTTGCATGTTGGCTATTCAGAACCATTACACTCACATTTGTGGCCGATTTTTGAATTTGCATTAAATGTGTCGCTTCCCTCAGTAACTGAAGTAAGGATGGCGAGGGTATAAATACTAGAGGGTCTTAAGTCTTTAGGACCATTTGAAACTCGAATCTCATAGCACTTTGAGACTACGAGTGTCCTTCACAGAAGAAGATAGAGGTCAATCATTACTTTCAGTAAGTTCACTCGATCTTTTCTTTTCCCCCCACCTTTTCTTTGTAAATCCAAGGCTAGAACAAACATGCCAAGGGGAAAGAATAGGCCTAAGAAGACCCAAGTAGATAAATCCCAATTGGTGGCCAATTTTAGGGCAAACCACAAAATACCGGTTGATGTATAGACCTTGATCTATTGACCGGAAGAACATAGTCCAACTCAAGGGGCTCCTGAGATGATGTCCTTTTACACCATGGCCATAATGGAGGGAGGGGTTAGATTCCCCTTTGGCCCCCTACTGCTTAGATTCTTGATGCACTTTAGACTGTTCTTCAGGTAGTGATGCCTGAACATGTTTTGGATAGTCATAGACTCATGGGAGTCGTAACTCTGAACTCCATGCTACGAGTCAACTTAGGAGTGGAGGAGAACCTTTTCTTCTATGAGATGTGGTTGACCTTCTCCAAAAAATATTACCTCAAAGTTTATGACCCTGGCATGTACTTGGTGACCCACCTCTCTAACTTTGAAAAAGGATACACACAAGACATCATCGTGGTGACCGGATTATGGAGAGAGGTGCAAGACCCAAGTACAACAGCTTGTGGTGTCTCAAAATGATGAGGGAGTTAGATATGTGGCTTTCCTCTATGCCGAACGATTGCATTAACCCAATGTTCTATTGTTTCTTCTATAGATGGGAGGATCAAGGAAGAGATAACCCAGGCCACTCAGTCTTTGATTTCTTTTAAAGATTTTGTGAAAGTTTGGAGCTATTTGGGACCAATGATTTAGGTCATGCTGCCAATATATTACTGAAGTACACTCTTGGTTACAAAAAAAGTATTCATAGATTCCTATCCCCTTTTAACCCCTCAATTCGGACTAACGAGTCCAAAGGAGGGAGGAGAAGAAAAAGAGGTGGCCGAGGTAAACTTGGTAGACGACAACAATTGTGATTCATGTCTAGCCAACTCCCTCTCAGGTCACTTGCTTACTTGGCTTGATTTTCACAACATTTGGATCATAGAAAAGCTTGATGCCCTTCAACAAGCCATCATGTCTAGCCGCCAGAGGATAACACTTGGGAGTTTGGAAGCCATGGCTGCTTCCCTTCACTCAATCCGCCACCACCCCTTGTCTAGATTGCATAAGCCTCTCTGTAGGATCATAGTAGAAGTCGAGAGGCCAACTTGGACATGGAGCGAGGGTTAAACTTTGCCATGATAGTGAACCATCGGCTCATTAGAGGCATCCGACACCTCCTTTTGCTAGCTAATATTTTGCCAGGCCTTACTCTATACAATCGCCCTCTCAACACCTGGTAGATCAACCCTCGAAATGGGCCCCTCGAGTAATTACTAGGAGAGACAGGGTGGTCATGAACACCAACTCCATCTGTCTATCTTTCGATGTTGACTATGCAGTCACTAGGAGCATCCACTTTAAGGCACACATGTCCTAGCACCGAGCTCACTCTCATGATGGTCTTATCTAGAGAGTGATCTAGCATGCCTTGGTAGTGAATTATTAGTTTTTTTGCTTTATTTTCCTTTGACTCAGTGTCAGTTAACTCTGTGTATCTTGGTGCATATTTCTCAGCAAATGTCAGTCATCGCGGACCATTTTTGAGCTCATAGAACTACAAGTGAAAATGCCCAAACAGAGATTGACCACCTCAAGGAGCAAGTGCTCGAGCGGGAATAGGCTATCCAACAACAATTTTCTCACATATTTGAAATCCTCAAGCAAACTTAAACCTCTTGGAAAATATAGAGAAGAGGAAGGCAACCAAGGCCGAGGTATAGAGACAGATGACAGAGGCCGAGCTGAAGGTGTCTGCTACCCAAACCAAGTTATTAGAGGCTAAGAACATTGTGCCTTCCTAACCAGGGAGGTAGAAAAGATTAGGGTTGCACTAAGCAGGAAGGAGGTGAATGCTTCCCAAGAGGTCTTAAACCGATGCCAAATGTAGGTGTTTTAAGCATTTATAGATGCTAGGAACAAGTCCTTCAAGGAGGAATGGGATACCGACTGATGAGCGTGTAATATTACATATCTAGCGGCCTTATTACATGTATTTTGACTCAACTTTGTATTTAATTACTTAGAGTTAGTCGAATTTGTGAATAATGTGAAAAATTTGATGTTGCAGGTAATCATAGGGTAAATGATGGCTTTTAGAACTCTACAACTAAGTGTGGATGAGTGGTGAAGACATGGACACATTACATGAGGATTTGGAGGCTTAAAGTGAAAGAAATCAAGGAGGTATCGGTACCTGGTATCATAGGTACGGGTACCCACACCATTTGGTATCAGTACCTTGGTATTCCCCATTTTTGACCATTGATGATATCTCAAATAAATTTCAAGTATGAGCTCAGACGCAGAGGTCAGGCAAGGAGGTCAGGTAAGACCTCCAGATCGAAAGAGCCCAGACCTCGAGCTCCCCTAGAGCCAGCAAAAGAAGGCATAAGGAAGGGCCACTTGGATAATAGAAAGCACTCCCCAAACAAACAACCAAGCTACAAACAAGGCATAGATTTCTCAACCAGCCAAGATCTTCTCCTAAGATCAAGGAGGATTCCTCGGATAAATGGCAAGGATCTTGGTGCAGATCCCCCGGGAACAAGGAACAGTTCTATAAATACTATATAATGCCTCTAATTGCAAAAAAGATAGATTGAAAATTTTACCCCCTATTATTGAAACAAAAGGAGCAAGAATCTCCATTGAAGAGTGGATTACCAGAGCTCCCAGGATGGTGAACCACTATATTTTCACTGTATAAATCACCCCAATCCCTGAAATTCTTTCTCGCGATCCTCACAAGCCTAGAAGCTCAGACCCAAGTTGCAAGGAATAATTTTAACCTTCTGTTTGTTCACGTTAATTTACACCATCAGTTTGGCGCCATCTGTGGGAATGACTGTTCCTATTACAAATACGTTGATCCTTCAGTGACTGATGGTCTAAACTCGCAATATGAACAGAAGCCAAACAAATCTACCGTGAATGCAGGACCAACAGGATGCTACCAATAGCAGACAACCCGAGAATGTCTGAGAGTCCTCCCATGGGGAATCCCCCCACAAATAATGAGTTGGAAACTCTTCGCTTAGTTAATCAACGTCTGCTACAGTAGAATAAGGAGCTTTCGAAGCTCTTATAACATCCTCAGGAGGCACGACCGGCCCAAGAAAGTCAGAATAACCCCCCTCATAGAGAACAACATCATCTCGATCCCCTCAAAGAAGTCAACGAAGGAGGAAAAAATAGCTAGACCTTGGGGCAGGTTCCCTATCTACCCCCTAGGAATGGACACAATGAAGAAGTGCAAAGTCAAAACAATGGGGGCGAGAGGAATAATTTTTTCCCTTATCAGCAGGAGAAGAGAGAACAGTACTTGGAGCAGTGCTTCAAGGACATCCAGCAAGAGCTCAGCCACATGAAGGAAGCTGTGAGGAACAAGGCTCCAGTTACAATGGATGCCCTGGTGCAACAGATTGAGTCACCATTCACCACTGGCGTGCTACATTTTTCCTTCCCTCCAAAATTCAGAATGCTGCAGATAGAGGCTTTTGATGGGATGAAAGACCCCGTGGACCACCTCAATACCTACAAGAATCAGATGGAGCTACATGGATACCAGGACCCAGTGCATTATAGAGCCTTTGCCATCACGTTGAAGGGCTCAGCCATGGCGTGGTTTAATATGCTCCCCCTAGCCTCGATCTCCTCCTTTAAGGAGCTTTCCATATCCTTTGTATCTCACTTCATAGGAGCTTAGACATACAAAAAGCTGAGCTACCACTTATTCAATATGAAGCAGGGACCCCAAGAGAACCTTAGGTCCTATGTCCAGAGGTTCAATTCGGAGTCACTGAAAGTGGACGTCCCAGATGAGAAGTTTGCCATTACTGCATTCATAGCTAGTTTAGGTGTGCAATCTAAAGACCTAATGTTCTCTAATTCAAAAAACCCTCAGGCAAGCATGGCTGAGGTGCTGGCCAAGGCAGAGAAGTACATAAATGGTGAGGAAGCTCTTTTCTCAAAGGTAGGGAGTTAATGCACGCAAAAAGATAAAGGGAAAGAAGAGAAAAAATAGGGACCAAAGTCCCATAAAAGAAAGAGGACGAGATAGGTCTCCAAGAAAAGATAGAGAACGCTCCCCCAAAAGAAAGGGAGACGCCAGAGATTGCTTAGGCCCGCCGCAGCCAGAGTTATAGCTTAGGTACGCACCTCGGCAACTCCCTCCTCTCACCGCAACGATATCGCAGATCTTGTATGAAGTGCAAAATGAGAAATTCCAAAGATTGCCACCCTGGATGAAAGTAGACCCATCAAAAGAGATCCTACGAAGTACTATGAGTACCACAGGGATCATAGTCACCATACTGATGATTGCATCCAATTGAAGAAAGAGATTGAGTTCCTGATCCAACGAGGGCAGTTATCCCGCTACATAGCTCAAGATAATTAGAATCGAGCTCCATCACCTCCACCACCTCCACCACCTCAGCAGCAGGCTCATGTGCAGCACCAGCAACCCCTAGGGGAAATCAGAGTAATATCTAGAGGATTCGTAGGAGGTGGGGAGTCCAATTTAGCTAGGAAGGTTTACTTGCATAGAATCAGAGCTGGAAAAGCACTAGAGGTGAACACTGTGTCCAAGGCACCTCAACTGAGCATAACCATCACCTTCTCAGACTTAGACTTGGAAGGTTACCAACATCCCCATGATGACCCATTGGTGATAAGGGTTTTCGTGGCTAACAGAACTGTTCATCGAGTTCTAATTGACAACGGGAGCTCTGCAGATATCATTTTTGCCTCTGCGTTTGAAAAAATGGGCATAGGCAAGGAAAAGTTTGAGCCAATAAGTGCTCATCTGTTGGGGTTCGCCGGAGAGAGGGTATTGCCCTTAGGCTCAATCCTGCTTGTTCTCACTATGGGAGATCCTCACTACCAGGCCACCACCGCAGTAAGATTTCTAGTGGTTGATGCCCCTTCTGCTTACAATATGCTACTAGGGAGACCTTCCCTCAATGCAATGAAGGTAATTCCCTTTGCCTATCACCTGGTTATAAAATTTCCTACAGAAAATGGAGTTGGAACGGTCTGAGGAGACCAGCGTGTAGCAAGGAAATGTTACATGACTTCGATGAAGAAGAAAGAAGTTGAAACTATCCAGTTAGACGAGCTCGACATGAGAGACGAATTGGACACTAGACCAAGGCCGTCGGAAGAACTAGAGCCTGTTCAGCTTGATAAGGAGCCAGAGCACCTTGTTTATGTCAGGTCAAAACTACGTAGAGAAATTAAGGACCTCCTCATCCAATTCCTGAAGGAGAACATGGGAGTGTTCGCCTGGAGACAAGAAGACATGGATGGTATTGACCCCTCAGTTATCACACACAAGTTAAGCGTGAATCCCACCTGCAAGTCTGTTAAGCAAAAGTGAAGAAGTTTTGCCCCAGAACGCCAGAAGGCAATTAATGAGGAGGTCAGCAAACTTCTCCACGCCAAAGCCATTAGGGAAGTAGACTACCCTACCTGGTTAGCAAATGTGGTTCTTGTCAAGAAGACCAATGGAAAATGGTGGCTCTGCATTGACTTCACTGATCTCAATCGTGCATGCCCCAAGGACAGATTTCCCTTACCTCGGATTGACTTAATAATGGACGCCACCATTGGACACGAGCTCATCAGCTTCATGGACACCTTCTTAGGCTATAATCAGATCAGGATGGATCCAACTGACTAGGAGAAGACCTCCTTTGTGACTGAGCAAGGAACATACTGCTATCAGGTTATGCCTTTTGGGTTGAAGAATGCCGGAGCCACCTACCAACGCTTGATGAATCGAATGTTCAAAAGTAAATTGGGACATCTATGAAAGTTTATATCGATGATATGTTGATAAAATCATTAAAGGCAGAGCTCCACATTACGCATCTAGCCGAATCATTCCAGGTTCTTAAGGAATACAAGATGAAACTCAACCCTACAAAATGTGCCTTTGGAGTATCTGCAGGTAAAGTTCTGGGCTTCATAGTCAATAGTAGAAGAATTGAAGCTAACCTAGAAAAGGTTAAGGCAGTCTTGGATATGCAACTGCAATCTAATATAAGGGAGATCCAACTTTTGACAGGAAGAATAGCTGCCTTGAGTCGTTTTGTGTCCAGATCGAGCGATAAGTATCAACCTTTCTTTCAAGTCTTAAAGAAGGCATTTCAGTGGGATACTTGGTGTGTGAAAACATTCAAAGCTCTGAAGGATTACTTGAGCTCCCCTCCCGTTCTGGTAAGCCCCTTGGAATGGGAAGTACTTACTCTCTACCTAGCTGTCTTATATTTCTTGACCAGCGCAGCACTAGTAAGGGAGCAAAATAGAGCTCAACAACTAGTCTACTATTGAAGCAGAGCACTGAGGGGGATATCCAAAAATGGAAAAGCTTGTTTTAGCTTTGGTGGCTGCGGCTAGGAGACTTAGACCATACTTCCAGGCTCATACTATCGAGGTTCCAACGAAACAACTGATGAAGCAAGTACTACATAAACCAGAGTCTTCAGGGAGGCTAGTTAAGTGGGCTATAGAACTCAGCGAGTTTGAAATCAGGTATAAACCGAGGACTGTGATCAAAGGGCAAATTCTGGCAGATTTCATCATAGAATTCACAACAGCGGCACTAATGGAAGCAACGTAGCTAGTGCCAGACCTCCCCACATGAAAACTTTCGATAAATGGAGCTGCCAATGCTCAAGGAAGCGCTGCAGGCTTAATACTGACCTCTCCAGATGGAGTGGATGTCGAATATGCCCTCAGGTTTGGGTTTAAGGCTTCAAACAATAAGGCAGAATATGAAGCAGTTATCCCTGTACTCAACCTTGCTCACTCAATGTGGGCTGAGCAGTTGGAGATCTGCAGTGATTCTCAACTAGTAGTAAAACAGATAGAGGAGTCTTATGAAGCTAAGGGTGACAAAATGGTCCTTTTCTTCAGAAATGTGCAGGAATTGATCAAGAAGTTCGTGCAGGTTAAGATTAGACATGTCCCAAGAGCTAAAAACTCTAGACCAGATGCCTTGGCGAGATTGGCAACAGCTTCGCAGGAAAATTTGGACAGATTAATTCTAGTGGAGCACCTAGCAGAACCGTCAGTGTGCATTGAGGATGAAGAAGTGCTGCCCGTGCAAGCCCCACCAAGCTGGATGGACCCCATCAAAGGATATCTTTAGAATGGAATTTTGCCAGAAGATCCTAAAGAAGCTGCAAAGCTAAGAACCAAGTCAGCCAGATTTTCTATTTTACAGGGAAACTTATACAAATGAGGTTTTTCAACACCTTTTCTTAAATGCGTAAGGCATGAAGATGCCAATTACATACTCAAAGAAATCCATGAGGGAGTTTGCGGCAACCACATCGGAGCTCGGGCTTTGGCAGAAAAAATGTTAAGGCAGGGGTACTATTGGCCCACAATGCTCAAAGATGCTACAGATCTAGTCAAAAGATGCAAGGTTTGCCAAGTGCACACCAATGTCCCCCATTACCCACTAGAGCTCTTAACCTCGGTGGTAAGCCCTTTGCTGTTCCAACAGTGGGGACTGGACATACTGGGACCCCTTCCCACCAAATGGGCAGAGGTAGAACTCTTGGGCAGGGGTGAATTATTTCACCAAAGGGGCAGAGGTAGAACTCTCGGCAACCATCACTGAATAGAAGGTTCAGAACTTTACTTGGAAGTCGATAATTTGTCGGTTTGGGGTCCCTAGAGCTATTGTGTCTGACAATGGAAAGCAATTTGACAACCCCAAATTTAAGAAATTCTACGTCGAGCTGGGAATAAAGAACTATTTCTTAGCTCCAGCTCATCCTCAATCCAATGGACAAGCAGAGGTCACCATCAGGATCATAAAAGCAGCCCTGAAGACCAAGCTGGAAGATCAGAAAAGTAAATGGGTGGAACACATTCCAGATGAATTATGGGCCTACAGAACAACTATCAGGTCAGCAACTCAAGAAACACCATTTGCCTTGGCCTATGGGACCAAAGCGGTGGCACATGTCGAGGTTGGGTTCCTATCCCCCAAGACTGTATTCGCAAATGATGAGCACAATGAGGAGTCTCTTCTGTTGAACTTGGACCTCCTGGAAGAAAAGAGGGAGAGAGCTTTGCACTGTATTAGGACCTACCAGAGGAAGACAGCCAAGTACTACGATAGGAAAGTCAGACACAGGAGTTTCAAGGTGGGAGATCTGGTACTTAGAAAACTTTTGCTTACAAGGAAGGACCCCACTCATGGGAAATTGGGGCCTAATTGGGAAGGCCTGTATATCGTCTCAAGGGTGATCAGACTTGGAAATTATGAGTTACAAATAGAGGAAGGGAAAATCCTACCTCATTCTTGGAATGCAGAGCACCTTAAAAGGTTTTTTCAGTAATTTTCTTTTGTAATACAGTTATCCCCAATAAAATAGCAGGTCTTTGATTAGTCCCTATGAGATTTCTTAAAAAGCTAAAAAGATCACAATGAACTTCTCAGTTCATAAAACAAGCTCAAAAGCTCACGATGAACTTCTCCGNGGATGAAGAAGTGCTGCCCGTGCAAGCCCCACCAAGCTGGATGGACCCCATCAAAGGATATCTTTAGAATGGAATTTTGCCAGAAGATCCTAAAGAAGCTGCAAAGCTAAGAACCAAGTCAGCCAGATTTTCTATTTTACAGGGAAACTTATACAAATGAGGTTTTTCAACACCTTTTCTTAAATGCGTAAGGCATGAAGATGCCAATTACATACTCAAAGAAATCCATGAGGGAGTTTGCGGCAACCACATCGGAGCTCGGGCTTTGGCAGAAAAAATGTTAAGGCAGGGGTACTATTGGCCCACAATGCTCAAAGATGCTACAGATCTAGTCAAAAGATGCAAGGTTTGCCAAGTGCACACCAATGTCCCCCATTACCCACTAGAGCTCTTAACCTCGGTGGTAAGCCCTTTGCTGTTCCAACAGTGGGGACTGGACATACTGGGACCCCTTCCCACCAAATGGGCAGAGGTAGAACTCTTGGGCAGGGGTGAATTATTTCACCAAAGGGGCAGAGGTAGAACTCTCGGCAACCATCACTGAATAGAAGGTTCAGAACTTTACTTGGAAGTCGATAATTTGTCGGTTTGGGGTCCCTAGAGCTATTGTGTCTGACAATGGAAAGCAATTTGACAACCCCAAATTTAAGAAATTCTACGTCGAGCTGGGAATAAAGAACTATTTCTTAGCTCCAGCTCATCCTCAATCCAATGGACAAGCAGAGGTCACCATCAGGATCATAAAAGCAGCCCTGAAGACCAAGCTGGAAGATCAGAAAAGTAAATGGGTGGAACACATTCCAGATGAATTATGGGCCTACAGAACAACTATCAGGTCAGCAACTCAAGAAACACCATTTGCCTTGGCCTATGGGACCAAAGCGGTGGCACATGTCGAGGTTGGGTTCCTATCCCCCAAGACTGTATTCGCAAATGATGAGCACAATGAGGAGTCTCTTCTGTTGAACTTGGACCTCCTGGAAGAAAAGAGGGAGAGAGCTTTGCACTGTATTAGGACCTACCAGAGGAAGACAGCCAAGTACTACGATAGGAAAGTCAGACACAGGAGTTTCAAGGTGGGAGATCTGGTACTTAGAAAACTTTTGCTTACAAGGAAGGACCCCACTCATGGGAAATTGGGGCCTAATTGGGAAGGCCTGTATATCGTCTCAAGGGTGATCAGACTTGGAAATTATGAGTTACAAATAGAGGAAGGGAAAATCCTACCTCATTCTTGGAATGCAGAGCACCTTAAAAGGTTTTTTCAGTAATTTTCTTTTGTAATACAGTTATCCCCAATAAAATAGCAGGTCTTTGATTAGTCCCTATGAGATTTCTTAAAAAGCTAAAAAGATCACAATGAACTTCTCAGTTCATAAAACAAGCTCAAAAGCTCACGATGAACTTCTCCGTTCATAAAATGAGCTCAACAGCTCACGATGAACTTCTTAGTTCATAAAACGAGCTTAAAAGCTCACGATGAACTTTTCAGTTCATAAAACAAGATGAAATTTTCAGTTCATTAAATAAGATGAACTCCTCAACGAGTAATGTGAGTTATACAGCTCTAGGTGAGCTCCTTAGCTCATTGCAGAACAGGAGATAGACTTGTTAAAATCTATGGTTCATAAGCACAGGCAAGCAATCAAGAGGAAGACTGGGGACAAATCTAGACCTCCTGCTTTTAGTTGGTTCAATAGAGAAAATCTTCCCAGTAGCCTCGACATCTCAAGCATTTTTCAGCACTCGATAAGCCAGAGGAACGCTAAGGAGACTGTCTGAGCTCCTAAGGAGGCTTCTCAGGTTTCTCTTCTTGATGTGACAATGAAAATGGGGCAGTCATTTTCTCCAAATTCAGTTATTTTGCTTTAAGGAGAACTCAGTACTCCTCAAAGCAAAGGGGCAAGGGAGAACAAAACAGAGTTACCAAAAAAAAAAATTCCTAAGCTTTTGCAGTAAGGGCAACAACTCAAAAGCAAAAAAATGGACATGGGAGTCAATAGTACAACGATAGTGCAGAAAAACTAAGAGTCAGATGTGCATTTCAAAAAAAAAGTTCTTGAAGTTAAAGTTCAGTACAACCATAGTGCAGAAAAACTAAGAGTCAGATGTGCATTTCAAAATAGAAGTTCCTGAAGTTACAGTTCGGAGCACGAGCTCAGAGTTACCAAAAAAAAAAATCCTAAGTTTCTGAAGATAGAGTAAGTGAAGGGTTCTGCGCTTCAGTAGCTGAAGTCCCTATAATCCTCGAAGTAGGGACCTCAGTTTCAGTTGATGGCAAATTCAAGGCCAAAGCTTTGGAGACAAGATCAGCAGAGAAAAGGGCAACCTCATGGGCGACCAAAGAAGTGTCAGGAGTAGGAGGAGGCATGGCGCTAGCCTCAAAATTAGCTGCCTCAGTCTCTTCCTCATTAGGGGGTTTGAATTTGAAATTTAGTCCAGGGTAGATCTCTTCAGCTCTGTCTTGAAAAATGAGCTACCCGGAAGCCCATTGAGTAGTAAGTCAGCCAGTTTGGCAATCAGGTCGTCGTTCTCCTAACCAGCTACCCTCTGCACCTCGAGCTCATCCCAAAAAGCATCGTTCGCCTCAGCAAGGATCTCATACTCTCTCTTCATGTTCCTGAAAAAGCTCAAAGCCTCGAGGGACTCTCGACTAGCCTTAATCTAGTCATCTGTCTTCTGTTTGAGCTCCCCCGAGGTCTTGTTGAGCTCTTCCTTAGTCTTTTTAAGCTCTTCCTTGAAGCACTTGCCCTTACTCTCAATCCTCTCCTTCTCGTCTTCCAGGTCCCTACTAAGGGAAGTCTGCCTCTCCACTTGCTTCTGTAAATCCTGGACCTGGGCCTTAAGGTCACTGTTTTCAAAAGACAATTTTGCAACCTTGAGCTCGAAAGCTTTGGAAGCCTGGCCAGAACCTTCCATAGCTTGGATCCTTTTCAACAACCCGCTTACATGGATGGCCATCTGAGAGCAAGCACAACCCAGAGAGGCTAAGGTTAGAATGATAAAACAACGCAACACGAAAAAAAAGAACTTACAGAAGTAGTGGCAAAGAGGGCGGTGGATATGGAAGTCCCAAGGGGCATAATAGCGGCCTGTTAAAAATCAGATTCTGGGAGAATGGAAGTAATGACCTCTGTAGCTGGCTTCACATTATCAATCAAAAAGCTTATACCTACCTCAACACTCACCTCTTTTTCACTCTTGCAGATCTTAGGGGGTTGCAGAGATGCCCCTTCAGTTGGAAAGGGAGGAATGGACCCCAGTAAAATGTGGGAAACCATTTCCAAAGCACTCTCAACCTCGGCTGAAGAGGGTGAGGTCGGGACCAAGCTGTGTTCAGGAGCCCCACTAGAAGGAGACAACCTAGTCTTATGTGAAGGAGGGGTCTATGAGACCTTTAGGGAACTCAAGGGGGGTCGGGGGGTTACCTGAGGTAGCTGAGGAGAAATGGGAGACGCCTCTAGCTTTGGCACTTTGACTAGGGAGGCTGATTCGCTCCCAAAATCGACCTCAACCTTACATTTATTCCCACTCCGATTTTTCTTCATCAAGAATAATTTGGCCATGCGATCCTTCGCAGTGGGCTCCATTGAAGAAGAACCTAGAAACTCAGGGAAGAACTAACATAAAAAAAAAAAAGAGAGAGGAGGAGGCAAAGGTAAACAACAAAGGGCAAGATGGAAAGAGCATTACCTCTCCTCAGCGTTGATAGTGGAAAGAGGGGATGGGTTCTCAACCCTCACCTCAGGAGGACTGAATCCAAGCTCTACGAGAACCTAAGGCTTCATGAGCTCTAAATATCTTTCTGAGTTGCAGTTTGCCAAATTCCCTAGAACCTGCTCATCTGCAACATTGGGTTCTGGTCTGATGCCTGAAAAATAAAATCAGCGGAACGAGGTTAGCTAAAAAGAGACACTAAGGTTTATCCTAACTAGCTTAAGAAAAGGCTCACCCAAGTTCTCAGGGGCAAACCAGCCTCGAGGAATTGGAAGAGTATCTGTCACGTCGGCGGGATTGAACTCCCAGTCTCTCCCCTATATGAAAAAGAAATTTTTTTTTCTAACCTTTGTGGGAGCTCGGAAGGTCGGAGATAAGAACCTTAGTTTTCACACGCTTGGAGATATACAAAAAACCATTAGAAGGGGTATACTTGACATTGAAAAATCTCATGAGCAAAGGTACAGTAAGAACCCTAAGATTGTGTTTTTTGAAGAAAACAAGGAGACCAACCAGCACACCGTAGAAGTTAGAAGATAGCTGGGCAGGACAGACATTGAAATGTTGCAAGACGCTCTTGATAAAAGGATGTATGGGAAAGTGAAGGCCATTCTCAAAAGGGGACAGGAAGAAGCAGACCTTTTTAGGGATGGAAGAGTCATACAAGGTATACATGTCAGGACTCTAGAACTGCACGCCTTGAGAAAAGCCAAAACGGGCAGCTAGAACCTTCAAACAAGAAAGAATGATCTCACTAGAACCCACGAGCTCGGAAGTCTTGGGGGCAGCACCTCCGCCCTTAGCACTACCGAAAATCCCTACGCTGCCCACCTTGGTTTTGCCCTTGCTAAGAGTTTTAAGAGCAGAGGAGGATGGCAAAGGAGATTCTTCAGAACCTCCCCCGACGTCGGTACGATCTAAGTCAGGAAAATTATCAATCTCCTGCCCCACATCTCCCAGATCGGAGTCCTCCTCCGCGGACCTATCCCTCATTAGAGAGATGGACGAACCCGCAGCTTCAAAGGAGGTGGACATAACTGGGCAAGAGTAAGGAAGCTTAAAAGACTTGTAAAGCGAGGGAACCTCAGAGAAACACTCTTTGTCAGGGGGGCAAGACACCAACGACCAATAACGAAAATCCTAGCCGTGGAGTAAGGATCCAGAAAGAGAGGAATACGAGACAGGGAGAGGTTTCAATTCCTAAAATAGCAGAACTAAAAAGTCCAAAAATGTAATAACCACCTCAGATTTGAGGGATCTAGAACAAGGAACTGGGAAAGGATGAAAGACGTACCTAAACGAGAACCGACGATGAATTAAAGCTCGAGAACAAAGTTTGAAACCAAGCCATGCTAAGCCTTTAGGTCAAATTAAGGGAAATCGTCTCTTTGAGAAACCCTAAGAACAATGGCAAGCTGGGGAAGATGAAATCACAAGAAAGTAAAGAAGAGGAGCCAGAGAGAATTTGAAAGAGTAAGGAGGGAGCTGTTAATCCAGGAGCCTTTATAGCTAACGGTGCAAGGAGCTTTGCAGTGTGCAACATGCGTGGGAAACGAGAAGGGTAATGATCAATGATAACTGTCAAAATTTTGTCCACACAAACATTGACGTCAACAAATGGGGGATTACTCTATTCCAGCTTAAGTTTAGCCGTTGTTCAAGCTTGCTTGGAACAAAGGTTGTGGGGCAACTGATGATACCTCAAATAAATTTCAAGTTTGAGCTCAGACGTAGAGCTCAGGCAAGGAGGTCAGGTAAGACCTCCAGATCTATAGAGCCCAGACCTCGAGTCCCCCCCAGAGCTAGTAAAAGAAGGCATAAGGAAGGGCCAGCTGGATAATAGAAAGCACTCCCCAAACAAATAACCAAGCTACAAACAAGGCATAGATTTCTCAACCAGTCAAGATCCTTTCCTAAGATCAAGGAGGATTCCTTGGATAAATGGCAAGGATCTCGGTGCAGATCTCCTGGGAACAAGGAACAGTTCTATAAATATTGTATAATGCCTGTAATTGCAAAAAAGGTAGATTGTAAATTTCACCCCCCATCATTGAAACAAAAGGAGCAAGAATCTCAATTGAAGAGTAGATTAGTCGAGCTCCCGGACTGGTGAACTACTATATTTTTACTGTGTAAATCACCCCAATGCCTAAAATTCTTTCTCATGATCCTCACGAGCCTAGAAGCTCAAACCCAAGTTACAAGGAATAATTTTAACCTTCTGTTTGTTCACATTAATTTACACCATCAACCATGATCCACTTCGAATCTAAAAAAGTGCAAAACATGAAAGTTGTAGATTTGGATATCCTATGTCTTGTATCAAAATTTCAGCTCAATCGGATAGTGGGATCAAAAGTTATGACAAATTTACGAAAGCTGAAAAAGACCTACCAGTAGAAGACATCCAAGACCTACCGGTAGAAAAGACTTATGGAAAATACATATGACCTACCAGTAGAAAATGCCCAGAAAAGCCTAGACACTTCTCCACACGACTCCACCAACTATGGGGGCTCACCTTTTGTCACTTAATCCATACTCTAACATTTCTAACACTCCATGATGATCTCCTAACCCCTATTTTCAAATTTGACATATGAGGGAGTGGAGAAGGAAGGGAGAGAGAGGGAGTGGTTGGAGGAGCATGAGAAGACCATGATTTGACTAACTTTGGAAGATTTTTTGGACAATCTTTGCCCACAAGAAACCTATCTCAGCACACTCAAGGGTAGAGAGAGGGGGATGGACGAAAATAAAGCTCTCCTACATACATTTTTAGATCATCAAGCTTTTAGAAAGGGAAGAGAGGCCACCTAATCTTAGGAGTAGTGTAGAGAGAGAAAGCTAGGGTTCTTGCTTTTCCTTCGCCATTTTCATTCTTTTNATAGAGCCCAGACCTCGAGTCCCCCCCAGAGCTAGTAAAAGAAGGCATAAGGAAGGGCCAGCTGGATAATAGAAAGCACTCCCCAAACAAATAACCAAGCTACAAACAAGGCATAGATTTCTCAACCAGTCAAGATCCTTTCCTAAGATCAAGGAGGATTCCTTGGATAAATGGCAAGGATCTCGGTGCAGATCTCCTGGGAACAAGGAACAGTTCTATAAATATTGTATAATGCCTGTAATTGCAAAAAAGGTAGATTGTAAATTTCACCCCCCATCATTGAAACAAAAGGAGCAAGAATCTCAATTGAAGAGTAGATTAGTCGAGCTCCCGGACTGGTGAACTACTATATTTTTACTGTGTAAATCACCCCAATGCCTAAAATTCTTTCTCATGATCCTCACGAGCCTAGAAGCTCAAACCCAAGTTACAAGGAATAATTTTAACCTTCTGTTTGTTCACATTAATTTACACCATCAACCATGATCCACTTCGAATCTAAAAAAGTGCAAAACATGAAAGTTGTAGATTTGGATATCCTATGTCTTGTATCAAAATTTCAGCTCAATCGGATAGTGGGATCAAAAGTTATGACAAATTTACGAAAGCTGAAAAAGACCTACCAGTAGAAGACATCCAAGACCTACCGGTAGAAAAGACTTATGGAAAATACATATGACCTACCAGTAGAAAATGCCCAGAAAAGCCTAGACACTTCTCCACACGACTCCACCAACTATGGGGGCTCACCTTTTGTCACTTAATCCATACTCTAACATTTCTAACACTCCATGATGATCTCCTAACCCCTATTTTCAAATTTGACATATGAGGGAGTGGAGAAGGAAGGGAGAGAGAGGGAGTGGTTGGAGGAGCATGAGAAGACCATGATTTGACTAACTTTGGAAGATTTTTTGGACAATCTTTGCCCACAAGAAACCTATCTCAGCACACTCAAGGGTAGAGAGAGGGGGATGGACGAAAATAAAGCTCTCCTACATACATTTTTAGATCATCAAGCTTTTAGAAAGGGAAGAGAGGCCACCTAATCTTAGGAGTAGTGTAGAGAGAGAAAGCTAGGGTTCTTGCTTTTCCTTCGCCATTTTCATTCTTTTAAGCTTCAATCCACATGTAATCTTTCTTTCTAGCACTTTAATCTCATTTATTTCAAGTTGTATTGAGTTTAGCTAGGGTTTACTAGTTCTATTGCTTGTATTTGGGTATGTTCTCTTTAATCTTTAAATTTTGTGTATGAATTTTTTTTTTTGTAGTTTGAACTTCTCCTTACATTAATACAAGTTTATGTTTGATTTCATTACCATGTTTTTCTCTTCTATCTTTGTTTTTGCCTTTAACATGCATAGCTAAACCTTTAGTTGGCTAATCCAAAAGAGATTTCCTATTAGGTATGTGAAATCGACTTTTTTTTATTCTTTCTCGTAGTGTAAATTGTTTGGCCTGACTAGGTTGAGTGCGGATGTAGTTGTAGGCTTTTGATACACCATAGACTTGTCACAGAATAAGCTTTTGCTCAACACAACTACATTAGTCCCTCACTTCCTACGAATTAAACAAGTATCAAGACACCATTGGTTGAATGAAATGAGTCGATTTGGCATACCCATTGGAATGAACTCTATGGACTAGCCAACCCTATTTTTACTTGCATATTTCTCAAAACACAAACCACGAAACTTCAAATCACAATATTTTCCATTTTTTCCTTTTACAAATCACTCTTAAAAAACACTTGACCTCGCCTTCCCTGAGGAGACAACTTTGGAATACCTATTCCCAATAAAACACAGCAATGCAAGACTCTCTCTACGCTTCGGGAGAAATTTTGCACACACAAACACACACAGGTTTTTGTTCATCCACATACGATTTTCACCATTTCTTGCATTAAACCTGAGGGAGAGTGACACTCACCAATTTCTATAAGCCATATACACACAATTAGGGAAAACAATCAAGTACCGACTTGAATGTTGTTGCGGTTAGCATCGATTTAGAGCTTTTCGTCTAACATCTTTTCGTGTTGCTCCCCTCATCGGATGATGATCCTACTCCTAGTAGTGCTACCACCTAGATGATTGACCCAATCTTGCTAAATGATGGGGATGGGTCAGACCATGAGAAGCCTTCTCTACCTATGGCTCTTCGGGTAAAAGAGAGTAGGAGCCCTTAGTTGCCTCCCCCACCAGTGATAGAGCATACTCGGGAGCCAATCCCCCAACTGAAGAGTATGGTTAGATGGATCTTGGGGGGCTTTGATAGTGTGATGTCCCAAAAATCGGGTGTCATTTATTAACCATTGACCACCCGTCAACCCTCGAAAAATGTGTGGATACTATGTAACTCGATATCACACGTCATGCCCCATTTACTAGAATCCATAATTTAACAAAATTTGGGCAGAGTCTCCTTTATACAGGGAGCTCTACCCAAAACACAACATGTGCATCATATAACATTGACCACACCGGGTCTATTTATCCACACTCATATAACAACATTTAATCACATAACCCATCCGAGGTCTAACATACATCAATTCATACTCAGTAAAATCACCCGATATTGCGTCAACACCAACCCCTTAACCAGGTTCGTACCCACACATCCGTAGTTCTTTAGACATTAAATTGTAGTCATTTATGTCCCATAAAATATCTTTGATCAAGAGAAAATAGTGCCCCAATGCTTAGAAAAATAGTTCAAAAATGTGGAGTTTTGAGAAAAACCTACCCAAACTCATATCAAACTCATACATCATGAGATTTACAATCAAAACCGTCCATGTGAGTTTCATTACGACTATTTCCAAATATTTACATGCCCAAAACATAATTTTCACAATGATTTTACAAGAACTCAAAATAAAGCCACATCTCGGCTTTTCTTCCTCCTTAAGTGCTCGAGTGAGTGCCGTCAATCGGCGTATATCCCGCACCTGAAATATTTTTCCGTATAGGGTGAGCTATGCTCAATAGAGTATCCCCTACAGAGGCTACTCCCCAACCTAAGTGCATATGAAATGTGCACATGCAACAATCCACAACCAATATCTATTCCAACAAGAACATGTAATTCAATGTGGAAATTCTACCATGTCATGTCATGATAAGAGATGATATTCACTCGTGCACTTTAACCCGAGTCCTCATCGACTCCTACAACACAATGCAATGCAAATGTGTAAAACATTTGTCATTGATAAAATACATCCAATGATCGTTTTTGAAATACAAGTCATTGTGTTTATAAAACCAATTCATTGTTGGATGTTTTTCATCGAATGAATACTTTATAAAACAAGTACATTTTTTTGGAATTTCACCTCAGGGGAGTGTATGAACCAGGTATTTTATAAACAATATCATGTGTCTTTGTTGGGTAGCGGAGTTTTGGAATCGCACCGCAGGTTCCGCAAACTAATACACTTTTTCGGAATTTCACCACAGGGGAGTGTATGAACGAAGTAACCAGGTCTTACACCCGAGGGAGAGTCTAGTCCTTCTTGCTATATCCGACACAAGTTTTTCGTGCAACCATGTGACTCCATGGGATCTTTGATCCAACCTTCCTGAGTCCACTTATCAACCACCAAGAATGGTGTTTGATCAACCATGTACACACACCCACACCCATGCCTCATGCCCATGAATGTGATGCCAATTTCATGCCCAAAATGCAATGAATGTCAAATGAGCAATTAAACCACATACTTCAACATATGTCATGGTAATTTATATCTATTGCATATACTTACCACAATTTATCATGATACTAATTTATTAACAACTTATATCAACTCATTCCTTCGATCACCATTTTCTCAAGCATGTCATACATAAATTATGCCACAACAAACTTAATTCTCACATAGGCACTTAGCAAAACACCTTCAAGGCACCAATCATGTTATCACATAATTCACTCATATTCATCATATAGCTAAAGAAATCATATTTAGTGATTTCTACACAACCATTTCAAAATGAAAATTATTCTGCCCATTTCTTAACATCCATCTATCATAATCTTCCAAGAAATCATAAAGTAGCAACTTCTAAATGCCAATTCAACCTAAACTTTACTTTACCCAATTTCCATATCCATTTTCTATACTCCAAGTACCTATAGTTTTTCATGAAATTTGCCAAACAAGTAAATTCTACAACCCATTTCTTACAAGGTTTGTTTAGCACATTTAGGTACCCATTTCCCACACTTAATACATACTAGTGGTACATTAAACAAGAGAATCTATCTCAAGTCATGCTACCCATTCTCAATACCCATTTCACTAAACCATCAATTTCAAACTAGAATTTTATTAAATCATTTCTACACCTACTCCATAACCATAGGCAAGTGAATGACATAATTCCATGTACCTACCCTTTTTCCATTAAACTAACTATAATAGAAAAGCTTTAAAATACAAAAAACAGCCCACATAAACCCAATTTCCAAGAGTTTACACCAATAGCTTCCACATATCAAATTTAGGCTAGAAGTTGGTTTTTCTTCCTTCTCTTTTATTCTCCCTCACTCTCAGTTTCCAACAACCAAGAACACACACACATTGATTTATGAATTAAATACACTCATTTTACTACATATTAAAGCACACATAATTTTCATCACTAAGAAATTACACAAGTACTTCCACATATCAAATTTAAGCTAGAAGTTGAACACACACTGATTTATGAGTTAAACACACTCACTTTACTACATATTAATGCACACATAATTTCCATGACCAAGAAATTACACATGTACTTCCACATATCAAATTCAAAGTAGAACTTGAATCAAACCAATTCTACACCTATTTCCTAATTTCCATAACCATAGAAAAGTGGTATACACATTCTACATACCTACCCCCTTCCATATGAACATCATAGGATGAAAATAAACCCAAGTAGGAAGGAACCTACCTCTTGGAGCATAAATGAAAGTGTAGAGCCTTTAAGAACACAATACCACCTCCAAAATTTGATTTTCCCAAAATCCTCTCATTGGATCTTCAGTGAAATCCCTCATTTTTGGTGTGGTTGCATAGCCCTCATAGCGTAGAAGAAGTTTAATTCTTGGTCCGACGAATTCTGACTGATGGAACTTTGGAAATCGTAGGGAGAAAGCTTGGATTTCTCACTTTTCTCCTCTCTTCCTCTCACATGTTAAACACACTGGTTTTAGCAGAGTTTTCTGCAAGAAAATCAGATTTTTAAGGATATTTATAACCGCGACGCATGGTGTACGTCGCGCGCCACACCCCCTTGTCCGGGTTCGTTTTCGCCCTGAAACGATTAATTTCATCCCGATTTAAGTTAAAATTAATTTTATTTGAACTTTAATTCAATTATAAGGAAATTTTAAAAAGTTTATTTGTGGGGACCTTTGTGAGGTCACCCGCTACCTAGTCACCTTGAAATACGTGCAAAATTCAACTATCTCAAAATTCGATGAAATTTGTATGGGTGACTCAGTTTTGCGATACGAATCCAACGGTGAGGTCCGTTGTATCATCCGAGCTCTAGAGAAATACGGATTTTCAACTCACACTGTAGTGATAAATTACTATTTTACCCTTTTTCATAAAAAATTCAAATTTTCTGGGTTTTACAGATATTTTTCTTAGCAACCTCAATGGTGACAGTTAAGGTGGTGCTGAATAAGGTGGCAATGACGTGACAATTGGTAGACTTGGATCAAGATGGTGGTCGGGATAGAGATGGCTAATTTTGAAACTTCTAGGACCAAGTGGGTATTTAATTTGTTTTGAAGCATGGATATGGATACGAGATACGGGTACGATACGAAAAAATCTAAAAAAAAAAGATACGGGTACGACCAAGATACAATTATAATAAAATATATTTCTTATTTTTATTATTTTCAATCAGCATAATACTTAGTATTTTGGTAATTTTTTAACACTATAAGAAAAGTTAGTAATTCTTTTTAGTTTGAAGAAAATATATATCGTATCACTATGGTATATTCCCAAAGTGACGTGATTAATTAAAGGAATCAAAGCTAATATTTACCGAGTCGATTTATTTATAAGTAATTTTTTCTAAGATTGTAATGTAATAAATTTATTTTGTGCTCTGTTGACATGAAATTATAGATAATACTTAAAAAATACTCATATTCCTTTGACGTAGTATGAATTTTTGTAAATGTATTGTATGGTATGTGAATTCGAAAGGAAATGTTAAAAATTCAACTAAAAATTTATATATATTGCTTAAACACAAAAGTATTTGTGAAGTATCCTAATATTTAATTATTATCGGATATGTAGGAGGTGTATCCGATACGTATCCTCGAGTATCCGACGAATATCGTATTCGATATGGATACGCCGACCTGCTTCATAGTTAATTTGTTATGTTTATCATCAATATAAGGCCTCCATGCCATTTCATTTTATTTTCCTTTATTTTGTCTTATTTTTTCTTTGAGGAACAAAAATCCCTCATTAGCTTAATGTTATGTTATTTTTCTCAAGTGTTTGTGAAATACGTTTATTCATAGTTGAGGACCCTCTCGGGGGGTAACCCTTATCCTCTAGGATGTGTCCTTTCCCGAGGAAGGCATGCCCCTTATTTATCGGGGCGCAGTGCTCTACTGGCATAGAGGCTCATCCTGTACGGGGCTAGGACCCAAGTTTGAGTGCATACATTTCTCATTCGGGGCATAGCTGACTTTATTCAAAATGTGTACTCCCAAGTGTCTGCGGTCAAGTTGTAGTTATAATCCGGTTAAGTTCGAAGTCGAATCCACAAGGAATTAATGTTGGTGTTTCGAAGTAAATAATGACAGAGACCAAAGTGACTGAAACCCTTGAGATTTGAAGTTATGATGTTTATGAAATTTCCTAGAAAAAATATAAGATTCTCTCCAAAGGGTTTTTCTAGACAAAATATAATATTCTCTCAAATGCAAAGTCACCCTTTAGCTCGAGGATCTGAACATATAGTTAATCATCCAATTGTGATATTTGTGCTTGAGAACTCAATTAACTCCTGTGTCAACAACAAGTTAATTGGAGGATAGAGATGGACTGTGAGAATTAAGAACATGGTTCCGATGTCTTTGTAGAGATTTACAAGAATTATCCATGCTGGGACTCAACCTGTCTACAAACAAGCAAGTAATTCTACAAGTTATCCAACCATTGTGTTAGTATTCCATTCTTAGTTGAAGCACAATAATGGTGAAGATTGAAATATTGTTATGAAGATCTAGCTGGAGTACTTGCAAAGAACCAATGAATCCTCATATGCCAAGAGTCATCTTGTCTTAGAAAGGACTCATGGTTGTACAAAGTACCTTAGCTTTGCTAGACGCATTCAATCATTCAATAAGCAATCAAAAGATAAAGCATTAAGCATAAATAAAATGCACAAATATAAGTTCCAAATGATTTATACATGTCCATCACCTCTTACTAAAGAGTGCATGAGAAAATTCTCACCCTTCATGACTTTGAGAAAGCTAGAAAAGTGAGTGATTCTCATCCCTCAAGGTAGAGGAGTTAGAAGGTAAAATAAACTACACAATGAGCCTATCTTCGACAAAGAATAAGTGACTCACTTTCCACCCTTCAAGGCTATAAGAGAGCTAGAAAGGTGGAAGAGTTTCACTCCTCTAAGTGAAGAAATAAGCTTTTATAATAAAAGCTAATGAAACTAATAATGAAAGTAGGAGCAAGCTAGTTACTTTTGGAGGGTTTCTTCCTCTTCCAAAAGATCTATATCTCCCTATCTAAGTCCAAAGAGGAGGTATTTAAAGGCAAGGAGGAGGGGGTAAAGAAGAGTAAAAGAATAGTTCTAGGTGCTCAAAGTCCAAGTGAATGCCCCAAGATCCGGATGAAAAATCAACCACTCTGCATACTGTCTGGGGAATACGTTTGAACGTGGTATGGCATTCGAATGTTGACTCCTATCTTCTGTGATGGGCGTTCGAACACTAAATGGAGTTTGAACGTAATACTCAAGTGGCTTTTGCCACCCACAGTGAAGAGCTACAACATGCCACATGTCATCACCCTAGCACTTTTCTAGGGGTCTTCAAATAATTCAAAATAGCGTTCGAACGTGCATTGACGTTTGAATGTTGTACTCAAGTAGCTCTTTGTTCTTCTTCTCAGGGAATAATTGCAACACGTTATATGCCATCACCCAAGCACTATCCTAGGGCCCTAAATTATTTCAAGATGGCGTTCAAACGTGGATTGGCTTTCGAACGTAGATGCCTTGCTTCAAACTTCTCCAATTTTCTTCTAGAGCATGTGGTGTTGCATGAAAGTTTGATGTTTTTTGACTTTAGGCCCTTGTACAATCTTTTTTCCTGAAATGTCATCATTCAAACTCTATTAAAGCATAATTAGTCTTATACAGGCATAGTAACTTGCTAATTTTAACTATTCATCAATATCCCTAAAGGACTAAGCCCGATGTTTATATTCAGAACTTGGGGATGTAAAAAAGACTAATTTTCATTCCTTAAAAAGTTTGTACATTTGTTCAATGATACAATTTCTTTAGTTTTTGCTACATTCCATGGTCATGGGACTGCTGCCTTTTAGGTACTTCAATCTATAGGACGCCAAGCGTCCCATCGACAAAACCTTATAGGGTCCTAACTAGGTAGGACCTAGGTTTCCATCCATTGGTTCTCAAGTACTGCCAACAACTTTGCAAAGTACTAGGTCCCCCACTTGGAATTCTCGAGTTCGGATCTTCTTCTTATATTGTCTAGTTAGTTCTTCCTAGTACTTATCAAGTTGAATCACTGTGAGCTCCCTTCTTTCTTTAGTAAGATCACAGTAAGATCTAGATCCTATGCTACTTGCCGATAAAGTTGAATCATAGTAAGATCTAGATCTTGTGCTACTTTCCGATCAAGTATACCCATCTCAAAATCCTAGATCTTAATGGTCAGAAGCCAAAATTCGAGGGATATTATGGCTTCCATCCTATAGGCCAGGCATAAGAGGTTTCTCATATTGAGCTCTAGGGTGTTGTTCGGTATGCCCATAGAATGTTCGACAAAACTTGAGTAGTAGTTTCAAATGTTGAATCCCTCGCAAAGTTTCTTGAAGGGTCCATTATGGAACTGAGTGCCATTGTCCGACAATATAGCCGGGGGTATCCCAAACTAGGTGATGATGTTTCTCCATAAAAAATTTTTGGAGTCAATGTCCCAGATGTGGATTAGAGTCTCGACTTCCCCCCACCTGAAGTAGTCGATGGCCATAGGCATAATCCATTTATTTGTTGGGTCTCATGGCAAGGGCCCAATGATATCTAGCCCCTACTAATCAAAGGGCCATGGACTTGTGGGAGGATTGAGGTCTCCTATCGGCTGTCTGATGATAGAGGCAAACTTTTGACACTTGGCACATTTTTCTAACATATTGTTAAGAAATTGAGAAATTGTTTGGTGAGCCAAGGATTGTCCACTAGTGCTCCTACTAGATATCCCTTCATGGATTTCAACAAGAAATTGTTGGACCATGTGTTTGGGGATATAGAGGAGGTACCACCATAAAAAGACTTTTGGTAGGGTTTTTGTTCTGGTGAGACCCACAACTTGGGAGCCTTTATTCTTATCTTGCGGGCTTCCTTGTTACACTCAGGGAGTTTTCCTATGTTCAAGTATTTGATGATTGAGTCCATCCATATCTAGGGTGCTACATCTACAGAAACTTGGAGTGTCGCTACCGACATTGATTTGCTAATACTAGACTGAGTGAGATACTACACAGTTATTCTCCAGGTGATCTTGGAGTTGAGCGTTGAGGCCAAATAGACCAAGGCGTTGGCGTGACTATTTTGATCCCAGGTAATCTAATTAATGTGAATTCCTTTGAACTCTAACATCATTGCTTGCAATTTTTGGTGATAAGCCTTATCCTGGGGTTGTAGGCCTCAAACTCTCCATTGACCTGATTCATAGACAATTGAGAGTGGCAGAACACATGTAGATGATCAACCCTTACTGTCTTCACCATGTGAAGACCCGAGATAAGATCTTTATACTTAGCCTCATTGTTCAAGGCTCCGAACCGAAGTTTGATCGCTTGTTCAGTTGTAGTCCCCAAAGGACAAGTCAAGTCCACTCCTACTCCTACCTTCAAGACATTAGATGATTCATCCATGTGTAATCTCCAAGTTCCATGATGGGTTTTTAGGTCCTTTACTTGTACTTCATCCATAGAGTTGGCTTGGGTAGGATAACCTCGGCAATGAATTTATCTAAGACTTTTCCTTTGATGGATATTTAGGGCTGGTACTGGATATCAAACTCTTTTAGTTCAATGGCCCACTTGGAAATCCTTCTTGACTAGTCTGCTTTTCAATGTGTAGCCTTCAATGGCTGATTGGTAAGGATAATGATTCGGTAAGATTGGAATTAGAGTCTCGAGATCCAAAAGAGACTTGCTAATAAATAGAATGGCTTACATTCTGACTTATGCTTCTTGTATAGTGTCCTACTAATTGCGTAGTCCAACATTACTAAGCAAAGTCAAAGTGCCTCTTCGGGCTTTGGCACCTAGAGCATAGGAGGTGACTCCAAATATCTCTTGTAGTGCTTGATCATATTCATCATCCCATATCTCCTTCTAGGCCTTCTTCAAAGCTTGAAAAAAGTGCTTGCATTTTTCAGAGGAGATGGAGATAAAATGATCAAAGATGGCTAACATTCTGGTGACTTTGGTATGTCTTTACCGACTGAGGCCTTTTGCACATTCAGTATGGCTTGAATCTGGTTGGGGTTGCTTAGGTTCGTAGTTACGGAGTATCTAGAAGGCTCCATCTAGATCCTTCAAATATTCCCTTAGGATTTTTCTTCATGAGCATGTTGTCAATGTAGACCTTTATGGTGACCCCGATCTACTGTATGAGCATTTTATTCATCAGACCCTACAATCTTGAGGCCGAATGACATATGCTTCAACTTTAATATTGTAAACTCAAGCGCATGTTGAGCGAAGTAATATATTTCTCAGAAGACCAAGGTCGAACCCTTAAGGAATTGTAACAAGAAAACAATCACACAAATACTAAAACAAACTTAAAAATAACTAATTTGTTTAGGGAATTGTTGAGTAAAGAAAGTTGATTTAAATAATTAAAATAGTAATAGAAATACTAGAGCATCAGGTACTCCCTCTCAATTCCGTATAATAATGATTAAAGACTCAAATCTTACTTGAGACAATAATCAGATGTTGGTTAATTCAAGTAACAAATCAACTAAGAAATCTTAAAGTTATAATCAAAAGATTATTCAGGAAACCTGAATAATCAACCAATTATATTCTTATGTGAAATAATCGTAATCAACTTAAGCATGGAATAACCAGTTATTTACTCGTAGGAAAATTCAAGCAATCAATGTACATGGCAGAATGACTCAAGGATTTTTACGGAGCAAAAACTTTGCTGAGAAATCAAAATTTGAATTAACAAAAAATCACATATCATTAAGCTCAGAAGTCAATAACATTATCGTACTTCACTGAGAGGTCCTCCCCTTCCCCTAGCTAAACCTTTTAGTTAGACATGACGAACTAAAATCAAAATAAAAAGATGAAAAAAAAAGAATAATAATCTCTAAATGAGAACTCCTATTTATACTAAAAATAAATTTTAAGTATAGGTAGAAGATATAAGATTGGCTTGGAAGGAATTCCTTTCCCAAAAAGAAGTCTTGTTAGGTTAAATCCCATGCATAAAATCTTTGGGGCGCGGGTACAAAATCAGTCCAGACTTTGATATTGTATTTCAAATATTTAGAAGTTGATTCACTAAAATTTCGTGAATTACACTTTTGTAGCCCTTGAAGTATTATTTTCAACCCCCAAATATCAATTAAATCAAATATCAAAGTCAAAAGTTATGGCTAAAATACTAAAGACGTGTCAAATCCTTATCTTCTAGGATACTTTCCTAATCTAATTCTAAATGAGTTTTCGTTCAATTTGGACTCTTATAAGGATTAACTTTCTGTCATTTCTTCAAGTCTTCCTATTTTAATCTTGACTCTTCAATCCTTATCAATTGTGATTCTTCCTCCAATGATTGTTTCACTTGCATTATCAATTATTACTTTAAATCAACCAATTTACCTGCAAAATAAACCAAACAACTATAAAAAGTATCAAACTAGAAAATTAAAGAATTTAACACATTTAATCATAAATAATATGCAATTAACCAATCATTAAACATAAGAAAATATCAATTTTGATGGTTAATCACACCCCCCAACCTAAATATTATTAGTCCCTAGTAATACAAGAACAAAATAACCTAATAAAATAAAATACAAATCCACTTTCGTAGGCCTCACGATTGCATTTAGCTTATGCAACAAACCTTTAAACCCCTAGATTCCCCATAGTGGACGAGTATCCCACAAACATCTGTGATCAAATTTCTGAATAATAATTTTATAACACAAGTTGCTACCACAATATAAAAATTCTAAGCTACAAGCCTTTTTATAAGCACATGCAAAGTAAAATATCAAATTCTACACTATATAAATGTATGCACTTATCATGTTCCCATCTAAAATTGTGTGTAGTGTGAATTGACTATACCAAGTTAACAATCTATCCGGTAATCACCTCTACAACTATCAACTATTCGTCTCAATGTCAAATCTCACTAAATAATTCACTCATAAAAGATTCTCTAAGATTATAGTGACTATTCCCTCAAATATCACATGTGAGAAGTAGATATTTAAATCAGAACAAAATAATGCTCACATGTTCCATTAAAAAAAATATAATTCAAAAGAAAAAGATTTGACATAGTCTCATGAAAGGAAATTAACACACAATAAACAAATAATCACCATTTTTTTTCTTATTCACACAAGTTATGCATCCACCAATACACTCTTGAGAACAAATAAGTATTTATTTAAGGTTGTAATGGGGCCTTGGGATTAGGGTTTTGAAATGAAGGACATTCAAGAATTCAAAAAGTTATCCTGAGAGAACATGTACATTACACAACCAAACTTCTTTTCATAACCTTTCACTCTCCACCCTTTAGAAGCACAATTTACAACGCTTGCTCATTTTTTCAAAACCATGCTTGCTATTTTTTTTTAATTTACTTTTTCACAGCTAGACATATTGTATTTCCCTTTCTTTTCAACTTTTTTTTTCTTTGCAAAAAGACAACTGAATGTATATACTTCCTTTTTTTTTAGCAAGACATCTAATGTAAATATTCACAAGTATGCAGACCTGTTTTTTTTATTATTATTATCTTTTCTCAACCAACGTCTCCCAAATTACATAAACAATAAAAAGCTTAATCTCGGGATAACCAAGGGTAAATGATATTATTTTTTTTCATTGGCTTGGTTATTATATGTTTGGTATAAAATAAAAATTTGCCTCAAAGTCTCAATCACGACTTTTAGGAATAATAATATTCAAAGAATAAGGCTCAGGCTCAAATAATATCAAAGATGACCTAAAATCATATCTCAAGAGTTTTTGATAACACACTTCCCATGCAAATAATTTAAGGTCAAGCAATCATTCATAATATTGGTGTTGATCAAAACAAAAATAATGAGACTATTGAGGGAGATTAGCTGAATAAAAATATTCTTTTATTGAGTAAATGTAAATAACCCCCCAAGAAAGATTGGATCAAAACTCACTAGGGTTTTTATGCATCTCCACTATATGTTTCAAGTTCTCAAGGTAAAATACCTAACAAATTTTCAACTTGGTAAAGTCTAAAGTGCACAAATTGTGAGTTTTTATAAGAACATGATATGAGATACAAAAATATAGAATAAAGTTCTATGTGATGCTTAAACAACTGCAAATTTAAACCAACGCAAATTATTTTTATATTGTGGTGTCAAATTATACATAAAAATGTTATTTAGATATTTAATAACTAACAAATTTTTTTTATATATTTTTATATTGTTTTAGACTAAAATTTAAATAAACTAGAAATTGTCACAACACAAAAATACATCCACACCCCCAACCTAAATTCAATATTGTCCTCAATGTAAAAATAAATACCTTAATTCTCAATAAAAATAATGAATAAAGATCAAAGGGATAAGAATACCTGGTGCCGCAACAACTCTAAAACATAAAAATAAAAACTTAACAAACAAAAAAATTATAAATTGAAACAAATAGAAAAAAAAAAATTAAAATTAATAAAATAAAATCTAACTACTATGTACAAATAAAAATAAACGCTTACACTCAATCCGGCTTAAAGTTAGATTTGAATATGCCACCATTCAAATCTTCCTTCAAGTCAAGCTTGGGAGCTTTATCATAAGATGGAACTAGTGGATTGGTTTTTTGTTGAAGCTCCTCAAATTTCTGTGTCTCTCTCATTTCAAGTACATATAAAAATGAAAAAAATCAATCAAAATAGAAATTTCAGAATTATTCGCATCTATCTCTAACAAAGAAGATTGTTCCAGCAAACATACCTCAAGTGAATCAAATAAAGAAGAATCATATACTCTGCTTGGAACAAGAGACTCAATCATATTAATCTCATGCACATCCTCATCAACATCCTCTGGTTATCTGCACACATTAAAAATATTGAGCTCTAATGTCATATTTTCAAAAGTTAACTTCATCACACCATTCTTGCAATTAATTAAAGCATTTGATGTTGCTAGGAATGGTCTGCCTAAAATAACATGAATTTGAGCATTAGCATTTAATACAGGTTGAGTATCTAAAATTATAAAATTTACGGGAAAATAAAACTTATCAACCTGTACTAAAACATCTTCCACCATACCCCTCAGTATTTTTATTGATCGGTCAGCTAATTGAAGTGTAACCGAAGTGGGTTTTAACTCTCCTAACCCTAATTGTTCATATACTGAATAAGGGAGCAAGTTCACACTAGCTCCTAAATCCAATAAAACCTTTTCAATTTTTTGGTTACCTATAACACAAGAAATAGTGGGGCAATCTAGGTCTTTATATTTTTGTGGAGTCCTATGTTGTATGATGGAAGATACCTGCTTAGTCAAAAATGTCTTTTTTTGCACATTTAATTTCCTTTTAATAGTACATAATTTTTTCAAAAATTTTGCATAAGAAGGTATTTGTTTAATGGCATCCAACAAGGGAATGTTGATTTTTACCTGCTTAAAGATCTCTAACATATCATTATGCATATTTGGCTTGGTAGAGGTAAGCAATCTCTATGGGAATGCTGCAGCTATGACATACTTCTCAGGCTTATTGATTTCGGAGTGATTAAGTTTATCACCACTCTCTGTAGGTTCTGAAATCTTCTCAGATTCTTGAATTTTAGAAGGAATAGTTTTATCAATTTCTTTCCCACTACAGAGTGTGGTGATAGACTTTACCTACTTATGCATAGTATCAGAAGTGCCAGCTTCATTCACATTAAATTGACCCTGTGGATTTGGTTGTGGTTATGCTAGGAACTTACCTTTTTCCTGATGGCAAGGGTCAATAGTCAATTTAGTAATTGCACTCCTAATATCTTCAATAGCCTGAGTAGTTTGTCTGTTGTAATATTCTGACTTTGCATGAATTGTGACAACACATCCTCAATATTCCTCTTAGAAGGTGGAACATATGGTGTAAAGTTAGAGGAATTTTGTTGAGGTGGTTGTGATGCATAGTTGTCATTCTTCCAACTAAAATTAGGATGATTTTTCCACCTCGAATTGTATGTATTCGAATAATGATTATTATAAGGTTTTGAAAAAGTGTTCGCAGCATTTGCTTGATCATGCAAAACTTCTTTTAAAATAGGTCATGTTAGACACTCCTTCATAGGGTGTCCAATAATCTCACAAAAACTACAAACCTCCTCAACAGGTATTGTGTCAACCTCATTAACCCTTTTGTATTCCATGGCATCTACCCTCCTAGCTAAGGTGGCAATTCTAGACCCTAGGTCATCCTCTTCCCCCAGCTAGTATTTACCCCCACTTGATGATGATGATTGTGTAGTCTTACCTTTAGTAGCTTCTTGAGATGTAGTATCCCAAGATTGTGAATTCTCGGCTAACTGGTCTAAAAAATCTACGGTCTCATCAGGTTTCTTATTTATAAAATCACCATTACACATCATTTCTACAAACTGACGCATTTGTGAACTCAACCCTTCATAAAAGAAACTTATCACACACCAGCTTTCATAACCATGATGTGGACAAGATGCAAGGAGGTATTAAAATCTATCCCAACCTTGATAAAAATTTTCAAACTCTTTTTGAGAAAAATTCATGATTTGTCTTTTGATAGAGTTTATGAGATGCGTGGGAATTGTTTTTTTTAGAAATTATTTTTGCATCTCAAGATATGTACCTATGGTCCTAGATCTAAGTGAATATAACCAAGTCTTAACCCTTTTCTTTAATGAAAACGGAAACAACTTTAACCTGATTGTATCCAATTAAACATTCTGATCATGGAACATAAGACATACTTCCTCAAATTATCTAATATGTAAATAGGGATATTTTGACTCTAAGCCAATAAATTTTGGGAGTAATGGAATCATGCCAAGTTTGCAAACAAAATTTGTGGCATTTATTGAAAAAATAATGCATTAGGGTGCAGTGTGACGTGCGGGTTGTAGATAATCACGCAAAGTCTGACCATGATTAGCATTCAGATTATCAACATCATTATCATCATGATTACTTACCCTATCCTCGTGTTCCTCATATTCAGGTAAATTATTTCATCTATTATTATTAGGATCAACAGCCATTGTATGAGAAGTATGATTTGAATCAGATGAATCAAATAAATTTCTAAATAGAGTATCTAAATCTTCTCTTATCAAACAACCATTCAAATCACGATGCCAAGAATTCATAAAACAAATAAAATAAATAAATAAATAAATAGAAAACTAAATTAAATAAAAAAAGAAAATAAATTACAATAAAATAAATAAAAATCAGAACGAAGTTACCGGATCTCCGACAAATCACAAATATCAAAAACCTCAAAAAATGTGATTGCTCCTTGTCTTTCAACTCTACGGCAACGGCCCCAAAAACTTGTTTCAACTTTAATATTGTAAACCCAAGTGCAGGTTGAGCAAAGTAATATATTTCTTGGAAGACCGAGGTCGAATTCTCAAGGAATTGTAACAAGAAAGCAATCACACAAATACTAAAACAAACTTAAAAATAACTGATTTGTTTAGGGAATTGTTGAGCAAAGAAAGTTGATTTAAATAATTAAAACAATAATAAAATTACTAGAGCATCAGGTACTCCCTCTCAATTTCGTACAATAATGATTAAAGACTCAAATCTTAACTTGAGACAAAAATCAGATATCGGTTAATTCAAGTAACAAATCCTAAAGTTATAATCAAAAGATTATTCAGGAACCTGAATAATCAACCAATTATATTATTATATGAAATAATGATAATCAACTTAAGTATAGAATAACTAGTTATTTACTCGCAAGAAAATTCAAGCAATCAATACACATGACACAATGACTCAATGATTTTTACAGAGCAAAAACTTTGCTAAGAAATCAAAAGATGAATTAACAAAACATCACATATCATTAAGCTCGGAAGTCAATAACATTATCGTACTTCATTGAGAGGTCCTCCCCTAGCCCTAGCTAAATCTTTTAGCCAGACATGACAAACTAAAATCAAAATAAAAAGATGGAAAAAAAAGAGTAATAATCTGTAAATGAGAACCCCTATTTATACTAAAAATAAATTCTAAGTATAGGTAGAAGATATAAGGTTGGCTTGGAAGGAATTTCTTTCCCAAAAAGAAATCTTGTAAGGTTAAATCCAGTGCATAAAATCTTTGTGGCGCGGGTACAAAATCTATCCAAAATTCGATCTTGAATTTTGCATGTTTAGAGGTTGCTTCATGAAAAGTTTGTGAAATACACTTTTGTAGCCCTTGAAGTCTTCTTTTCAACCCCCAAAATTCAAGTAAATCGGATATTGGAGTCAAAAGTTATGGCCAAAATATTAAAAATGTGTCAAATCCTTATCTTCTAGAATATTTTCCTAATCCAATTCTAAATGAGTTTTCTTCCAACTTGGACTCTTATAAGGATTAAATTGCTACGATATCTTCATGTCTTCCTATTTTAATTTTGATTCTTCTTTCCTTATCAATTGTGATTCTGTCTCTAGTGATTGCTTCCCTTGCATTATCAATTATTACTTTAAATCAACCAATTTACTTGCAAAATAAACCAAACAACTAGAAAAACTATCAAACTAGAAAATTAAGGAATTTAACACATTTAATCACAAATAATATGCAATTAACCAATCATTAAATATAATAAAATCAAAAATTTGATGGTTAATCAACATCACTTTGGAGCAGTAAACCCCCAGGGTTATGAATGAGGTCTTCTTCTGGTCGGGGGATAGTGGGATCTAGTGGTATCCCACTCGAGCATCCAAGAAGGTTATCCATTCTTGTCCCATGGTTGCATCCACAAGTTGATCAACTTTGGGTAAGGTATAGTCGTCCTTCGAGCATGCCTTATTGAGATTAGTAAACTCCATATAGACTTGCCATTTCCTTTTTTTTTTTTTTTTTTTTTTTTGTGAAGACGGTGTTGAACAACCACTTTGGGAACTATATTGCTCTGATAGCGACGGCTTCCAAAAGCTAGCCCACCTCCTTGTTAACTGCCTAGACATGATGAAGTATCGACCTCATGGCTTTTGCTTGATAGGTTTGAAGGCTAGGTCCATGTGAAGTTGGTGACAAATAAACTTGCGGTTTATTCCTTGTATGTTTTATGGGATCCATGCACAAACATTGAGATTCCACTGAAGGAACTCAAGTATCTCCCCTTAATCGATCAACATCAGTGCAGACTGGATCAGAAAAAAAGTGTCTGCAATGTCTGGGTGGAGGTAGACCATGGTGAATGATTAACCCTAATGCTGCATTGTTTATAAAATTTTAAGGGTTAATTGTGTTAATTAAATAGTTAAAGGACTAAAAGTTAAATGATACTTGTACTAATGGGTGAAAACATGTTATTTTGAACTTACAGGGTCTAAAAAGTGAAATTGGAAAGTTGAGGGGCCAAGGTGCAAAAAGAAAAATATTGGAGTTGTACTGCCAGCGTCTAGATGGCGTTGCACTATCAGAATGGTGGGGCCTTACATCAGCACAAGAACCAAGAAGAAAACTTTTAGAATTCCAGTAAAGGAGCACCGCCTGGACGATGGAAGTTGGTGTTTGGACGGTGGTTAAACTGACTTTGATGCTTCTCGCCCCTTGGTCTGCCTGGCCTACCCTGCTCTCCTATTGGTCCAACTTGGAAGCCGCCGCCCAATGATCTTCCATAAATACCCCCCTCTTGAAAGTTTTCAAATTCATTATTCATTCTTCTTTTTTCAGTTTATGTCTAAGGCTTACCTAGCTTATTCTCCCTTCTATATTTCTTCAAGACCTCCTTCTACTTGGAGGGTTGAATCTCTCTCACTTTTCCTAGCTTGACTTGGCAAATGAAGGGTGCTGGTGTTTCAATCTAACCTCTAGGAAGAGTTAGGATTTTTGTTTATGTTTTATTATTTTGTATTGTAATTTCCAATCTTTACTTGAAGGAATGAACATCATCCACTTTTCTAAGTTGTCTATGACTATGAAGAGTGAGTAGTTTTTCATTAGCTCTTTAGTGAGGTGAGAAGAAATTGTGTAATATTGCTTGAGTTATGAGAGTTTCATTTTCAATTTTTGTTTTATTGTTATATACCTCCATTAATAGATGGATGATACTCTCGTTTAATCTTTTGTACTTTGTATTCCTAATGTGTAACTTAGGTTATGCTATCGATATTTCCATTCCATCCTTTTTATGTTATTTACTTCATATATTATTCAATGAAATACTAATCTAGGTTTTAAGTAAAAGTTGGGAGATTGGTTATAGACGGGTTAAGTCTTGGCATATCCAATGCTTTTAATTCAATACAGAATCCAGAGCTATGTTTTTCATTAAATCATAAACCTTCCAATCAATTGTGAAAATAAACTTTTGAACGGTTGTATACCTTTAGGTTTTCTAGGGTAATTGGTTGTGATATGGTGTATATACCTTCCGGTAAACCAAACGGTTGCTGTGTTATGGTTTTATATTAAATACCATTCAATTAACTGTCCATTAACATATGAGTTAATTGTAGTATGGTAGCAATATCATAAACTCAAGCAATGACATGCATTTCCCAGTCCTCGAGCTAAATTGTATCTTTTTTTTATTTATTTCAAATTCATGTTTTTAAGCAATCTATTTTTAAATCACTAAGCTCACACCATAATCCACTGTTTTACAATCTTTCTTTAGGTTTCATTTACTCTTTTTCTGTTAAAGATTCCAATAGATAACTCCTTGTGGAATCAACCTCAGACTTCACTGAGAATATTACAACTTGACCACGTATATGCTTGAATTATTTCCTTGTTGTTCCTAACCTCCTAACACCTTCCCTCAATGTATGTATGATGTGTGTGCAAAAGGGGAGGGGAGTGTCACACTCCCTTGGAATGGTGTCAAAAGAAATGGCAAGGAAAAAGGAAAATAGAAATGTGAAATGTGATGTGTGTGTATAAAAATGCTCCCGAAGCGCAAGGAGACTTTTACGGGTCTATTTTACTTGGAAGTATTCCAAGGTCATTTCCTCGGAGAAGGATGTGAATCGTTTTGAAAGTGATTTATGTGGAAAGAAAGTGTAAAATCTTTTGTAGTTGAAAGTGGTTTGTGAGGTGTTTTGTTATGAATATGAAGTGGGAAACAAGTGTTGGCTAATCACAAAGGTTCACTCCAAAGGGAATGCCAAACCAACTCAAGTCTTCCTCCAATGGTGCTTAGAAGTACGATTGATTCGTGGGAAGCTCGGGACTAAAATGGGGGTGAGGATTCAAGCATACACCGTGACAATGCCTACGGTGTATCAAAAACTCACAACCATGTCCTTACCCCAACCTAGTCAAACTGAGCCATCATACACTGAGAGGAGGAACACAAAGAGTTGGAATGACATACCCAAGTGGTGGTTTTCCTTGGATTAGCCAACTAAAGAGTTTAGCTACTCATGATTAAAAGAAAACCAACAATTTAGTGAGAATGCATTCAAAGGAAATGAAATGCTTGGAGAAGTAAATGCAAGAAGCAAAAACTAAATGAAAATGCATTTAATACCCATTTACAGCTAAGAATTTTAAGAACATTGAAGCATTAATGGTGAAAGCTTTAACGAAAGATTGAACTTGAAAACAACTAGACATTCATGACATTCAAAGCATTAAAGGAAGCTTAGAAGGTTCTTACATGGAACTAGAAGACAATGTGTGGAATAAAATGTAAAAATCTCAACTTCTCTCACTACATTACATTATTCATCTTCTTCCCAGCTTTTTCTCTCTCTATATTCTCCTCTATAAAAATGTATTTAGCCCTCAACAATAGAGTCCTCCCCTCCAAAAATGTGCTTGGAGTCCTCCTCAAGCTATCTGATATGATCTCCATCCATAGGCTATCAAAAGGAATGGGCTGGACAGGGTGGTGCAGAGCTAGCCTGCACACCCAACATCATTCTTCTTCTCTCTCTTCATTTATCATCCAAGCTCCAAAAGTCAATTGAAAGGTGTAAGAGGGTTGTTCAATGTGATGGGGGAGTCAAAGACAAGTGGGAGAGTGATTGGTGGAACCCTAAAAAACAGCAGAGCTTGAGTTGCAGAGATTTGGGCAGAAATAGCAGACTGTACCGGTACTGTGTACCGATACCCCGAACTCCAGAGGCAGAATCGTACTGGTAATGCGTACCGGTACTGTTTTCTGTAGAGGCCAAACCGTACCGGTACTCAGTACCAGTACAATCTCTGCATTTTGACTGGTTTTTTGATTTCTTCAACTCCTGAGCTTTCCTCTAGCCACTCTTTCATCCTTATTCACCTCAACTCATTTGAGAAGGCCTTACGAAGCATCATTTGACATCTTTATCTGCAATCACCCAATATCTTCGATAATAGGTCAAGTAATGCAATTCTAATCATTTAATCCCCAAAAACAAGTGAAAATGGAATGATTAGCACATGAAATATGCAATGTATTTTTGCTAATCACACCCCCCAACTTGAGTTTTGCTAGTCCCTTAGCAAAATTTATTTTCCAAACAAGATAACGGGAACAACATACAACAATCCAATTCAATAAAAAGTTCACCCCATCAATTAAAAATGCAAAAATCATAAAGCAATTAACAAAATAAACATGGACAAGATTGAACAGGAACTGTGGTTTTCCATTAATGTGTTATAAGGACATCAAAAAAATCCCAAACAGCTTACGACCCCATCCTAACCATATACAATCCAACACCCAAAGAAAGGTAACAACTACAACGGCCTCCTAATCATCACTCTCTCCATCATCCCCATCATTAGCCTCATCTTCCTCAAACCCTTCATCTTCCCCAGACTCCTCAGCATCTTCATCGTCATCATCCTCTCCATCATCCCCATCATCAGCCTCAACTGCAGTGGAGGCAGAGGGGCCAAATGCAGAAAGGCCTGTAGCTTGCGCTGAGTCCTTCTGGGATGGGCCTCCCTGGGAAGGTATGAATGAACATCTCTCTCAGCATGGCCGTCATCCCCTGCATTGATGCCTCGATCCCATGTACTATTGCTTCGAGTGCATCCAGTCGCTGGGGGACTGAGCGTGCTGGTGCAGCTGTGGGTGGCCCAATGGATAAGGATCGTCCGGGAGTCTCAGCATCATAACCCAACGTGTTAGCTCGTTCTCCCTTACTCATTGCTTTTATCTTCTTACTACTGACTTTGCCAATAGCCCCGGTCTCAGAAGGAGTGAGCTTGTCAAACGCGTAGGCCTTTACTTTGAAGTGCTTGCACATCCCGGTGACCAAATTCCCATATGTCAAATTGGTCATCGGCTTTGCTGTCTTAGCAAAGTCTTTCATTAATTCCCATATGAAGAGTGCAAAGTCTATCATTTTACCTAATACAACAGCATCTAAAAGGGCTAACTTCTCCATATTTGGCTTCTTTTCAGCAGCCCTTGGGAATAAATTGTAATGAAGAAGTTTATTCAGAATCCCGTACACATGCTTTAACCTTCCACTTTGAAAAAGTCCCTTGAATTGAGTGGGATCCTCATACATTAGAGCCACAAACTCGTCTCTAGTCTTGGTTCTAGTGACATTGTGAGGATAGATAGGCAAAAAGGGTGGTGGTCTCTTATATTCTCCAAGAAGAGTGGCAATGACATCGGGGGTCACATCGAATATTTTACCCCGCACATTTGCTCTCAAAACTACCACACCGTTCACCTCAGCCACCCTAAGCATTTGGTAGAATTGTTTACACAGTGACAAATTACACCCATCAACAGGCGTAAACCAAAATCTCATGCCATGTCCCTCAATGAACTTCACAACCTCATGCCTTGGGGTCAGTGAAAGGTGATCAAGGTGCTGCTCACAAGTCACACTCTTCCCTTAAATCCATTAGAGTCGTGCCTCGTTCATGGCCTTCTTCTTTTGTACATTTGGGTCCTTGCTTGACCCTTCATCGCTTCTCTTATGGCTATTGGGATCCTCAGGTGGCGAGGAACTGGTTCCAGGTCATTTTGTTTGGGCCATGCACAGTAACAGTGCCCCCATCGAAAGAAATGCAAAGAGGATCAAGAAAAGACCCTCAATCGGGTCTATGGCCTCAAGAACAACATCCAAGTGACGAGCCATGTAAAGTTTATTGGAGAGATTGGAGAAAATAGGGATGAATGAAACTTATGGGAATTCAGCACTTAGGTTTTCACAGGGGTGGATTACACAAAATCAAAGTTCAAAGAAAGGAGGAATTTGGAATTGAAAGAGAGAAGGGGGGATTTGGAGGCCTGGGAGGTTTTTGAGTGAGAGAGAGAGGCTTAGGATCTGTGATTAGAGGGGGAAAGTGAAGGGTTCCCCGAAGAAATTAAATTTAAAAGCCCTAATTTTTTTTTTCATTTCAGCAGACCGTACTGGTACTCAATACCGATACCCCGAACTCCAGAGGCAGAGCCCACCGGTACTGTCTGCCTTGTTTTCCAAAATACTCCTGCTGAGCTACACATCTCCACTCCCTTCCACTCAGGACCTCCCTAGACATTCTACCACACTATTTATGACCTCTACTTCTTCCTAAAAATGTACTACACTTGTAAACCACAATTTGAACCATCATGCCCAATTTGTTACTGAATTTGCAAAGTGATTTAAACTTTTGATGCATTCAACGTACAAGGCATGGATTTCTATCCTTAACTATAAAAATGAACACCCAAAATGCACATCACATAATTAACAACATTGGCATTCCTCATTCATTTGAGATATCAAAAACTTGAGCAATATTCCCCCATTTTGCAAGCATGGAACTATTTAATACATTTCTCAGATGAATGAACTAAGCACACATGAGCAGGACCATAGCCTCACATACTAGTCTAAAGTATGCACCTACAAATTCATGTTCAACTTGTGTGTGTGTGTGAATTAAACAAGTAATTTGAGCATTTACGCAACATAATTCACATTTGAATAGCCTGCCAAATTTCAATGCAAAACTCACCAGAGGTCACTCTTAAACAATGAAATGCACTCTAGTTCTCCTGGTATGCACTCCATGTATACATGTGAGATAGAATCTTGTGTTCAAAACAAAGTGTACTCCAATGTAATCCAAAAATGAATTTCATATATGAAAAATAAAACAACCTTGGCATAGTCTCATGAAAAGAATGCTAGGGCATTAGATAGCAAAACCAACTTTCCTTGTTCTTCAAAAGTATGCATCTCCCATGCTTCTCTAGATCATTTAGGACTTTCAAGGGTTGTAGTGAGGCCTTGGGGTGGTAATGAGGTAAGTGAAATGAAGGATATAGGATGACAAAGAGGGTTGTTCTGAGTGAATGACCCTTATTTCATAAAGATCTCCCTTTTATGGGATTTCTAGGCTAACACCAGCACCACACTCTTTGTTTCTTTTCTTTTCTCTTTTCCTTTTCTTTTGTTCATTCTTTTCTTCTTCTCACCCATTTTCATCCTTTTCTTGGATTTTCTTTGAGTTGCAACATCATTCATCCCTTTGTTTGAGTTTCCACACCACCATTCCTTTACTTTTGCAATCACTCATATTTAGCTTCAAGGGATAACCAAGGTAAGGTAGATATTTCTCATTTTCATTGGCCTGGTCAAATGTTTGGCATAGAAATGAATTTAAATTAGGCTCAATCACGACACTAGGGATAATCTTTGCACAAGAAGAAGGGTTTAGGCTCAAAGTATTTCAAAGATGGCCTAAAATCACTTCCAGGTACGCATGGGATAGCATTGTACAATCGAAACAAGTCAGTCTACTATCCAAAAGCACCTAACCAAAACAAGTATAATGAGACTATTGAACAAATTTGACATTGAAAAATTGTTCTTTGAGTAAATGTAAGTTCTCTCCCAAAAAAGTTTGGCACTAAAGCTCTCATGGGTCCTTACTCATCTCCACTACTTATGTCAAGCCTAAAACATGAATCCAATTCGTAAATTGCTGAAATTACACATTCAAAAGTCACATACAGTTGAGTTCAAAAATCGATACATATGTGATACTTACGCATAGGATCAATTTCCATAGTATACTCATATGCTCAAAGTTCACAACAAAGATCAATATATCATCCAACCCAACACTCTTAACAAGGGAATACGGATCAACATTCAGATATTTTTCATCAAAAATTTTCACATAAATACCCTAATGAAAGCAAAAATCTGTAACACAAAAATTTCCACAACATTGGTGTATCATGCAAGTGGTGCACCACTCCCCCCCTAACTAGATTTATGCAATGCCCTCAATGCAATAAAAAGATATGATATGCAATGAAAGACAATAGAAAAATGAGTAGGGTTAGAAAACACCTTGCACTTAAGTTTGGACAAAAGCACCAATACCTGAAACTAAGAAATATCATTCTAGACAACAAAGGAACGTGAGTCAAACGAAATACAAGTAAAGCAAATAAATAAAAGCAACTGTACATAAAAAAATTAGTTATTCTTCCACAATTTCTGGGTACACCGGGTCAATTAAATCTTCCTCCACCATTTGTTCTTCAGAGCCCCCAAAAAATAGTTTTAGTCTTTGGCCATTGACCTTGAATGTATGGCCATTTTCAGGGTTGAAGAGATCCATAGCTCCGTTGAGGGTAGGTCACCTTGACAAGATAGGGGCCATCCCAACGGGATGATAGTTTACCTTGGAAAATGAAGAATCGGGAGTTGTATAAAAGCACTTTTTGTCCGGGCTCAAATGACTTCCTAACGATAGATTGGTCATGAAAGATTTTAGCTCATTCCTTTGAAATTTTGGAGCTTTCATACGCATCTCTCCTAATTTCTTCCAACTCATTCAGCTCTAATTTTCTTTACTCTCCAGTCATTCTTAAGTTGAAGTTCAGGGTTTTGATGGCCCCAATAGGCCGTGTGTTCCATTTCGCCCGGTAGATGGCAAGCCTTTCCGTAGACAAGTCGATAGGGAGACATGCCTAAAATAGTCTTATAGGCAGTACGGTAAGCCCATAGGGCATCAGTCAGTCTATTTTACCAATCTTTCCTATTGGGGTTCACCATTTTTTCTAAAATATTCTTGATCTCCCTCTTGGCCAACTCGGCTTGGCCATTGGTTTGTGGGTGGTAAGCAGTGGATACTTTGTGAGTGACGCCATATTTAGACATTAACAATGCAAATGGCCTATTGTAGAAGTGTGACCCAACATCACTTATCATTGCGCGAGGCATCCCAAACCTTGAAAAAATATTTTCTTTGAGGAACTTGACTATAACCCGGTGGTCGTTAGTCTTAATCGGGATAGCCTCCACCCATTTGGACACATATTTCATTGCCAAGAGAATGTACAGGTAACCAAATGATATAGGGAAAGGACCCATGAAGTCAATGCCCCAACAGTCGAATATTTCTATCACGATTACAGGGGAGAGGGGCAACATGTTTCTTTGGATCATACTACCTAAACATTGGCATTTGTTGCATTCTTTACAAAATGAAACATAGTCTTTGTTAAGTGAGGGCCAATAAAAACCTGATTGTTTTCTTTGTTGAGAAGTGACCATCGCATGCTTGTGAATGGCAGAATGAAAGGATTTTTTGCTGTTCATTTCCTGGCACACATCTCCTCATGACTTGACCAGGGCAGTACTTGAGCAGGTACAGGTTGTCAAAGTAAAAGTACTTCACATCTGCCATAAATCGTCTTTGATACTCTAGGCTCCAATGCAGTAGTACCTGTCATGTTGCAAGATAGTTACATATATCAGCATACCAAGGATACACATAATGAATTGAAAGCAATTGTTCGTCAGGGAAAAAATCAGGGATACGAAGGTGCTCATTGGCCTCTTGCACCACCTGCTGGGATAATGATCCGCCACCATGTTCTCAACTCCTTTATTGTCCTTGATCGTCAAATAAAATTCTTGTAGGAGGAGTATCCACCTAATGAGTCTCAGTTTAGCATCCTGCTTAGACAACAAATACTTCAAAGCAGAGTGATCAGTAAAGACAATAATAGGTGAACCTATAATGTAAGAAGGAAATTTATCTAAAGCAAATACTATTGCTAACAACTCTTTTTCTGTGGTAGTTTAATTCATTTGAGCCTCATTGAGCATTTTTCTAGAGTATTATATCACATACGGTCTATTTTCCTCCCTTTGACCGAACACTACGGCAATCGCGTAATCATTCGCGTCGCACATTAGCTCAAAAGGTAGATCCCACCTGGGTGGTCACATGATCGGAGGTGTGACTAGCATGCTTTTAAGTTTTTTAAAGGATGCCTCACAATCATCCGACCACTTGAATGGGACCTCCTTAGACAGTAAGTTGGTCAAGGGTCGGGCCAATACACTGAAATTTTTTATGAATCGACGATAAAACCCGGCATGGCCCAAAAATGGCCGGATGCCTTTGATGGCTCTTGGCGTAGGGAGGTTGGAGATGGCCTCCACCTTGGATTTGTCGTCTTCAATACCCCTTGCCGATACTATATGGCCAAGCATAATTCCCTCCGTCGCCATAAAATGACACTTTTCCCAATTCAAGACTAGATTCTTCTCCTCACATCTTGTTAGAACTTTCTCTAAGTTTTCCAAACATCCCTTGGATGAATCCCCAAACATTGAAAAGTCATCCATGAAGACCTCCACTATCTTTTCCACCATGTCACTGAAAATCCTCATCATGCAGCGTTGAAAAGTCCTCGGAGCATTACATAGTCCAAACGGCATGCGGCGATAGGCGAAGGTACCATAAGGGCACGTGAATGTGGTTTTCTCTTGATCTTCCAATGCAATTTTTATTTGATTGTAGCCAGAGTACCCATCTAAAAAGCAATAGAATAGGTGCCCCACTACTCTTTCCAACACTTGGTCAAGAAATAGCATTGGGAAGTGGTCTTTTCTTGTGTAAAGGTTTAGCTTCCGGTAGTCAATGCAAAATCTCCATCCGGTAATCACCCTTGTCGGTATGAGCTCATTCTCATCATTTTCTACCACCGTAACTCCAGATTTCTTAGGTACTACTTGTCTGGGGCTAACCCACTCACGATTGGCAATCAGAAAAATGATGCCCACGTTAAGTAGTTTCAATACCTCATCCCTTACCACCTCCTTCATGATGGGATTCAACTGTCTTTGTGGTTGTCGGGAAGGTTTGGCGTCCTCCTCAAGATAAATGCGATGGGTGCAAATGAGAGGGCTTATTCCCTTGATGTCTGCAGTGGTCCACCTAATTGCTCTTTTATGCTTTTTCAATACCTCCAAAAGTTCTTCTTCTTGTTCCGCATTCAATGTTGAGCTAATAACCACCGAAAATGTTTCACTTTCCCCTAAATTAGCATATTTTAAATGGGAAGGTAGTGGCTTCAATTTCGAATTGGGCTTTTGCTGGTTTGAAGGAAATATTTTCTTTTCTTGATGGGGTAACTCCTCGAATGTAGGGATCCACCTTTCCACCCCTTTAAAATCTTCTACCCCCTCTTGCTCATCAAATTTCTCAAGATCAACAATTCCTTCTTCCTTGAACTATAACATCCCCTCAAGCTCCAAGTGTTCCTCAACAAAAGTGTCAATTCTATTAATCTCACTTACTTCCTCATCATCACCCGGTTGTTTTGCCAAGTTGAATACATTGAGCTCCATTGTCATATTCCCAAATGCCAGCTTCATGAGACCGTTCTTGCAATTTATCACGGCATTAGATGTAGTAAGGAAGGGTCTTCTAGGAATTACGGGGATTTGGGAGCTAAGGTTTACAGCAGGATATGTATCAAGTACAATAAAATCGACAGGGAAGTAAAATTTATCAATTTGAACTAAGACATCCTCAACTACTCCCCTTGGTGTTCGGGTACTACGATCCGCCAATTGAAGTGTGATTGAGGTGGGCTTCAATTCCTTAAGATGAAGTTGTTGATACATCAAGTAAGGAAGAAGGTTCACACTTGCCCCCAAATCGAGAAGCGCTTGCTCCACTCGACAATTTCCAATGGTGATGGCAATGGTTGGACAACCGAGGTCTTTGAATTTTGGAGGAGAGTTGGTCCTCAATATTGAGCTCACTTGTTCGGTGAGGAATACTTTATTGTGGACATTTAGTTTCCTCTTCACCGTGCATAAGTCCTTCAAAATCTTAGCACATGATGAAATTTGCTTGATGGCATCGGGGAGTGGAATGTTAATCTTGACCTGCTTAAACATTTCCAAAATATCAACATAATTAGCTACCTTGACAGGTGGCTTCAAACGACTAGGAAATGGGGCAAGCATGGGAGGTACAAGCACACTTTCATCAATCAATTTTTCTTTCTTAACTACCTCTCTTTCTTTCTTTCACTCACCTCACCCTCATCGGTGTTGTCCATCATATTTTTTTTCTTTTTGCAATGTGGTTTTGGGTGAAACCTTTGGCACAACAGATTTATCGATTTGTTTGACACTACGAAGGGTGGTGACTGCCTTGAGTTGCTCACAAATCTCCTTGGTGTTCTCGAAAGACTCAATCACATCTTGTCCCTTAGGGTTCTCTTGGGGTTGAGCGGGAAATTTCCCCTTTTCTTGTTGTGACAACCCTATGTGATTGGTGATCTTTGTGAGTTGAGCTGCCATGTTGTTAAGAGTTGTGGCAGTTTGGTTATTGATGGCAGTTTGGCTTTGGATGAAGGAATGAAGCACATCCTCCAAGTTCTTGTTATGGGGAGGTTGGTAGGCGGAAGAATTGGATTGTCCTTGTTGGGAGAAGCATTGGGGAGGTGGACTTTGGGAGAAATTTTGTGGGGATGGATTTGATGAATACTCTTGCAGATTGGACCGAGGGTATTTGGAGCTAGACGCTTGCCCTTGGCCATGGTATTGATTTTACTTGGGAGGCATAGGAGATGAATATGCATTTGAACCATGAGGGACGGGATTCTCATTTCTCCAACTAAAATTTGGGTGATTACTCCACCCCGAATCGTAGGTGTTCGAATTTGGAGAGAATGATTGCCTTGGTTGGTTGAATGCATGGACTTTCTCATGGTATGCTTCCTTAAGTGCTGGAATGTTAGGACATTCCGATGTGGAATGTTCTACACTCTCACAGATTACACATCCCTCCACAATGTTAGAAACATTAGACACCTCATGTCTCCAATTGACTTCAACACTCTCAAATTTCCTTGACAATTTAGCAATTTTTGAAAGTAAGTCTTCCTGGTCTCTCAAATCATATATTCCTCCCCCTTGTGGTTGACTACTACCCGAGGACGTCCTAGGTACATCGTTGGGATCCCTAATGTCCCAAGATTGTGCATTTTGGACCAATGTACTAAAGTAGTCCAGGGCCTCATCAGGGTCTTTGTTCAAGAACTCGCCATTGCACATCATGTCAATGAATTGTCTATGGCTTGGTGTGATTCCTTCGCAGAACAAACTTACCAGTTCCCATGATTCAAAGCCATGATGTGGTATGGATTGTATCAACTCTTTGTAGCGATCCCAACATTGATAAAATTGTTCATTGGGCTTCTCAGAAAAATTTTGAATTTTCTTTTTTAAAGCAGTGGTTCTATTAACTTGAAAAAAATTGTTCAAAAATTTAGAAAGTATTTGAGCCCAAGAGGTAATGGATCAAGGTCGCAAGGCATACAACCATGATTTGGCTTTATCACTATGGGAGAAAGGAAACAATTTCAATTTAGCTATGTCCTCCATAGCATAGTTAGCATTGAAGGTTGCAACTATATCCTCAAACTTCCTTATGTGCAAGTAGGGGTTTTCCTTTTCAATCCCATGGAATGTAGGAAGTAGTTGCAACATCCCTGGCTTAACTTGGAAGAGATGAGCTTGGACTGGTAAGTGGATGCATGAGGGTGTGGTGCTATGGGTTGGTTGAAGAAAATCCCACATAGACCTTGTCAGAGGGTCCATTGTAATGTTATTCCCCTCATTTATGGGAGGGGGAACTTGCATCCGTGGATTAGGCATTCTAGGTTCAGGCACTCCCCCACCCCCTTTGAAAATTTGGCATTCTAGGTTCGGGCACTCCCCCACCCCTTTGAACATTTGGATTGGCGCCAAGATTATCAAAATTATCACCCACATCCTTGGGTGGGTTTTGGTCAATATTCATGTCAGGGTCTAAGGGTTGTCTAACCAATCGGTTTTGTTCGTCCCTTCCCCACATGCTGTTATCTATCTATAAATCAAATTATACACAAACAAGGATATACATACACGAAACACCGCACCTCAGCCCATGCTGAAGATCACGAGACTTACCTCCATTGTCCGAAAATCACCTTCTCGATCCGAAACTTTGCCTTCCCCAGCAACGACGTAAAAAATGCTTGAATTATTTCCTTGTTGTTCCTAACCTCCTAACACCTTCCCTCAATGTATGTATGATGTGTGTGCAAAAGGGGAGGGGAGTGTCACACTCCCTTGGAATGGTGTCAAAAGAAAGGGCAAGGAAAAAGGAAAATAGAAATGTGAAATGTGATGTGTGTGTACAAAAATGCTCCCCAAGTGCAAGGAGACTTTTGCGGGTCGTGTTTTACTATGAAGTATTCCAAGGTCGTTTCCTCGTAGAAGGATGTGAATCATTTTGAAAGTGATTTATGTGGAAAGAAAGTATAAAATCTTTTGTAGTTGAAAGTGGTTTATGAGGTGTTTTGTTATGAATATGAAGTGGGAAACAAGTGTTGGCTAATCACAAAGGTTCACTCCAAAGGGAATGCCAAACCAACTCAAGTCTTCCTCCAATGGTGTTTAGAAGTACAATTGATTTGTGGGAAGCTCGGGACTAAAATGGGGGTGAGGATTCAAGCATACACCGTGACAATGCCTACGGTGTATCAAGAACTCACAACCATGTCCTCACCCGAACCTAGTCAAACCGAGCCATCATACACTGAGAGAAGGAACACAAAGAGTTGGAATGACATACCCAAGTGAAGGTTTTCCTTGGATTAGCCAACTAAAGAGTTTAGCTACTCATGATTAAAAGAAAACCAACAATTTAGTGAGAATGCATTCAAAGGAAATGAAATGCTTGTTGAAGTAAATGAAAGAAGCATAAACTAAATGAAAATGCATTTAATACCCATTTACAGCTAAGAAATTTAAGAACATTGAAGCATTAATGGTGAAAGCTTTAACGGAAGATTGAACTTGAAAACAACTAGACATTCATGACAATCAAAGCATTAAAGAAAGCTTAGAAGGTTCTTACATGAAACTGGAAGACAATGTATGGAAGAAAATGTAAAAATCTCAACTTCTCTCACTACATTACACTATTTATCTTCTTCCCAACTCTTTCTCTCTCTATATTCTCCTCCATAAAAATGTATTCAGCCCTCAACAATAGAGTCCTCCCCTCCAAAAATGTGCTTGGAGTCCTCCTCAAGCTATCTGATGTGAGCTCCATCCATAGGCTATCAAAAGGAATGGGCTAGACAGCGTGGTGTAGAGCTAGCCTGCACACCCAGTAGCATTCTTCTTCTCTCTCTTCATTTATCATCCAAGCTCCAAATGTCAATTGAAGGGTGTAGGAGGGTTGTTCAATGTGATGGGGAAGTCAAAGACAAGTGGGAGAGTGATTGGTGGGACCCTAAAAAATAGCAGAGCTTGAGTTGTAGAGATTTGGGTAGAAACAGCAAATAGTACCGGTACCCCGAACTCAAGAGGTAGAACTGTACCGGTACTATGTACCCGCATTGTTTTCTGCAAAGGGTAAACCGTACCGGTACTCAATACCGGTATTGTCTTTGCATTTTGACTGGTTTTTTGATTTCTTTAACTCCTGAGCTTTCCTCTAGCCACTCTTTCATCCTTATTCACCTCAACTCATTTGAGAAGGGCTTAAGAAGCATCAATTGACATCTTTTATCTGCAATCACCAAATATCTTCGTTAATAGCTCAAGTAGTGCAATTCCAATCATTTAATCCCCAAAAACAAGTGAAAATGGAATGATTAGCACCTGAAATATGCAATGTATTTGTTCTAATCAGTATACTCAATTAAGATTAAGTCAATTTCTTGGAGCCGTTGCAGGGGAATTACGGTTGTTTATGAAAATAGAAAAAGAGAAGTTGTCTAAACTGTGCTATATGTATAAGTTGTTTATTTTATCATGTGATCATTTTTGTTCATGTCTGCCGATTCAATAGGGTCTATAAATTAGTCTAGTTCATCATGTTCTTCATCATCATCATCACAAGCATCCATAGAATCTTTTGAATTAAGCGTGCCTAATAATAATCAAAGAGATCAAGAGGTGGTTTAGAATGCGAGGCCTTTGAGACAATATTTGCATCCCATATGCGCTAGTGTTCCCTCATGTTTTATTTTTCCCACAAATGCTCCAAATTTTAACATCAAACCAAGGACAATACAAAGTTTACCATAGTTTCATGGTCTTAAGTCTGAAAATCCCTATTTGCATATGAAAGATTTTGGGGAAGTATGTGGTGTATTGCATGATAATTCTGAAATAGCCCAGTTGAAATTTTTTACTTTTTTTTCTGAAGGATAAAACTAAACAGTGGCTAAATTCTTTAAAAGCTCAATCCATTCCAAGTTGACAAGTCTTACAAACTAAATTTTTAAAGAAGTTTTTCCCTATCCACAAAACCAATACATTGAGACGCAAAATCATGAATTTTTCTATGAAAGAGGGAAAAATTTTTTACTAGTGTTGGAAGAGATTTAAGGATCCTCCCCAAGCTTGCCCACATCATGCATTTGAAAATTGGACCCTAGTTGATTTCTTTTATGTGCATTTACATCCCTTTTACATTTGATTTTGTGGTTAAAATGAACAGAATTGCATTGTTCGAGCTTTTAATGGAGTTTTGATATGTTTACAGGAAAAAGGGTTCAAATGGTGCTTATTAGGCCCTATCATGATGCTTGAGTTGATTGGAGATGAGGTGGTGGCTTGATGTTTGCTTGAAAGGTGGAGAAACCACCTACCGCAAACCTACTGATATGTTTTGCTCATTGGAGTGAAACCTACCGGTAGCTTTCCATTGACCTACCGATAGGTTTTACTAAAATAGCACAGTGTTAGCATCTCAAGCTCTGTAACTTTAGGGGTCCCACCATTGGGTCTCCCACTCATCCCTGACACCCTTTACACACAAAACATCCCTTCCTCACCCTAGCTTGGACTTTTGGATATTAATGAGGAGAGAGGAGAGAGAATAAGCTAGGTATGCAGGCTAGGCCTGTGCTGGCCTGCTCAACCCATCCCTTTCAGCCCCCTATTGATTGGAGGTCTATCACATAGGCTAGGGGGATCCATGGACATTTTTGAAGGCTCCATTCAAAATTATTGGATATACATTGTAATATAAAGAGAGAAGCTTAGAGGTTCCAAGGAAGAAGATGAATAGTGCTAGTGAGAGAAGTGAATATTTTTGCATTTTCTTCCATACATTGCCTTGTAATCTATTATAAGACTTGTTTAAGCTTTGTTTAATGTCTTTAACGTCATTTAATGTAAGTTCTTTTCAAGTTTAGTCTTTCATTTTGGATATCACCATTAATGCATTCTAGTTCTTCATTTTCAAGTTCCCAAATGGGTCTTAAATGCACTTTCCTATAGTTTATGTTTTATTGCATTAACTTAACTCAAATCTTCATTTCTTTACAATGTATTTCCATTTCATTATTGTCTTTGCTTTAAGTATGAGTAGCTAAGCTTTTAAGTTGGCTAATCCATGGGAGACCTCCTCTTGGGTAGGCCATTTCAACTCATTTTCTTTTCCCTTAGCAGTGTACGTTGGTTCGGTTTTACTGGGTTGAGTATGGACATGGTTGTGAGTTCTTGATTCACCGTAGGCACTATCACGGGGTATGCTTGAATCCTCATCTCTATTTTGGTCCCGCATTTTCCATGAATCAATCGAACATCTAAACACCATTGGAGGAAAGTCTCGAGTTGAGTTGGCATTCCCATTGGAATGAACCCTTCAGATTAACCAACACTTTTTCCATTTCATTTTTCATCAAGATACAATCACAAACCAAACTTCAAATAATGAAAAAATTTTACACTTTGTTTTTTTACCAAAATCAACTTCAACACGATTCATCTACTTCCCTAAGGAGACGACCTTGAAATACTTTTTCAAGTAAAACATGACACTCAAAAGTCTCCCTGCGCTTGGGGAGCATTTTTGTTCACACACACAGACATTTTATTCCATTCCACCATCATTCCATTTCCCCATTTCTTGCATGAACCCAAGTAAGAGTGACACTCACCCACCTACATAAGTCATATACACATTGAGGGTTCTTGTGTGGAGAAATTGGGAATACAACAACGAAAACCATCAAGCATTTTTGGCGCCTTTGCCGAGGAAGGCAAGCATTGAATTGAGAAGGTATTTTCAGACAACGGAGGTAAGTCCCGTGATTATCATCATAGGCTGAGGTACGTTTATCCTTGTAAATACTTTTGTTGTTTATATTTTCATTTATAGATAGTTTATTTTATGTTGGGACGAGACAAACAAAATTGATTGGTTAGACAACCCTTAGGTCCCAACATGAGCATTGACCAAGACCCACTCGAGGATGCAGGTGATATTTTTGAGAATGCAGGTGCCAATCCAAACATGCAAAGGGGTGGGGGGAGTGCAAGAACCTAGAATGCCTAATCCAGGAATGCAATTCCCCCCTCCTGTGAATGAAGGTAATAATATCCATATTGATCCTCTGGCAAGGTCAATGAGGGATTACCTTCAACCAACCCAAAGCACCACACTCCCATGCATCCTCTTACTGGTCCAAGATCATCTCTTCCTAGTTAAGCTGGGGATATTGCAACTATTTCCTACATTCCACAGAATTAAAAAGAAGAACCCTTATTTGCACATCAAAGAATTCGAGGATACATTTGCAATCTTCAATGCTAACTATGTTATGGAAGACATAGCTCATTTGAAATTGTTTCCCTTTTCCCTCAAGGAGAAAGCCAAGATATGGTTGAATGCCTTGCGACCTCGATCCATCAGCTCTTGAGCTCAAATGCTTTTGGAGTTTTTGAATAAATTTTTCCCGATGCATAGAACCACCACTTTAAAAAGGTGAATTCAAATTTTTTTTGAAAAAGCCCAATGAACAATTCTATCACTGTTGGGATTGCTACAAGGAATTACTCTAATTCGTACCACACCATGGTTTTGAATCGTGACAATTGGTAAGTTTTTTCTATGAAGGAATCAGACCGGGCCATAGACAATTCATTGACATGATGTGTAATGGCGAGTTCTTGAATAAAGACCCCGATGAGGCCCTCGATTACTTCAGTACATTGGCCCAAAATGCACAATCTTGGGACATTACGGATCCCGCCGATGTACCTAGGTCATCTTTTGGTGGTAATCAATCACAACGGAGAGGGATTTATGATTTGAGAGATCAGGAGGACTTGTTTTCCAAAATTTCTAAGTTGTTTAGGAAAGTTGAGAGTCTTGAGTTCAATAGGAGACACGAGGTGTCCAATGTTTCAAAGATTGAGGAGCCTTGCTCGATTTGTGAGAGTGTGGAGCATTCTATATCGGAGTGCCCCAATATTTCGGCACTTAAGGAAGTGTATCACGAGCAAGTAAATGCCTTTAACCGAACGAGGCAATCATTTTCTCTGCACTCAAACACTTATAATCCGGGTTGTAGTAATCACTCGAACTTTAGTTGGAGAAATGAGAATCCCACTCCTTATGGGTCTAATGCCTATACACCTCTCATGCCTCCTAAGCAAGGTCATTATCAAGGTCAAGGGCAAGCATTTAGCTCTCAATACCCCCGATCTGAGCCACAAGGGTATTCACAAAACCCGCCTCCACTGAATTTCTCCCAAGATCCACCTTAACAAAATTTTAATCAACAAGGACCATCCAACCCATCCACATACCAACCTCCGTGCAAAAGGAGTTTGGAGGATATGGTTCATTCTTTCATTCAAAGCCAGACTACCTTCAATCAAAGCCAAACGGCCTTTAACAACAACATTTCAGCTCAACTCACAAAAATTACCAATCACATAGGGCTATCACAATAAGAGAAGGGAAAATTCTCTACTCAACCCCAAGAGAACCCTAAGGGCTAACATGTGAATGAGTCATTCGAGCCCACCAAAGAGAGTTGTGAGCAACTCAAGGCAGTCACCACCCTTCGTAATGGCAAACAAATTGATAAGACCATTATGCCAAAGGTCTCACCCAAGGCCACATTGCCAAAAGAAATAGAGACTGAGGGTGACACCGAAGGGGGTGAGGTGAGTGATGAGGTGGGTGAGAAAGAAAAATTGGTTGATGAAAGTATGATTGTTTTGCCCCATGCCTGCTCCTTTTCCTAATAGTTTGAAGCCACCCGTCAAGGTGGCTAACTATTCTAATATAATTGAAATGTTCAAGCAAGTGAAAATCAACATCCCACTCCTTGATGCGATAAAGTAAATTCCATCTTGTGCAAAGATCTTGAAAGAGTTGTGCAAAGTGCAGAGGAAACTCAATGTCCATAAGAAGGCATTCCTCACCGAGTAAGTGATCTCAATCTTGAGGATGAACACCCCACCAAAGTTTAAAGACCCCGACTCCCCCCACCATTGCCATAAAAATTAGGAATTGCTAGGTGGAACAAGCATTGCTTGACTTGGGGGCTAGGGTCAACCTCTTACCTTACTCGGTGTACAAGTAACTCCGACTTGAAGAGTTGAAGCCAAATTCAATCACTCTTGAGTTGGCCGATCAGAGCATTCAAACACCGAAGGGAGTGGTTAAGGATGTTTTGGTTCAAGTGAATAATTTCTATTTGCCTGTTGATTTCATTGTGCTTGAGACTCACCCTACTACTAACTCTTGCTCCCAAATCCCTATTATATTAGGAAGACTGTTCCTTGCTACCTTTAATGCTATTATTAATTGCAGGAATGATCTTATGAATCTTTCTTTTGGGAGTATGACTATGGACCTCAATGTGTTCAATTTGAACAAACAACCAGAGGATGATGAGGAAGTGCACGAAGTCAGTAGGATTGACACCTTGGTAGATGAGCACTTGGAATTGTTGGGCATGTTAAAGTTGGGAGAAGAGGAGAATGTTGATATAGAGGAAGTTGATGAGCAAGAGGAGCTGGAGAGTTTGAAAGGGGTAGTAAGGTGGACCCCTACATTTAAGAAGCTTCTGCACCAAGACAAGAAGATTTTTTAGTCAAATGAGCAAAAACCCATATTGGAATTGAAGCAACTACCATCCCATCTGAAGTATGCATATCTTGGGGAGGACAAGACATTTCTGGTGGTGATTAGCTCAACGTTAGAGACAAAGCAAGAAGAAGAGCTCTTGGAAGTGTTGAGGAGGCATAAGGGGGCGATTGGTTGGACAATTGCTGACATCAAAGGGATAAGCACCATCATTTGCACACACTATATATATCTTTAAGAGGACCCCAAATCGTCTCAACAACTGATGAGCACAAAATATTGCATATTTAATGGCCTCATTACATGCATTCTAACTCAACTTTACATTTAATTACTTAGAGTTAGCTGAATTTATGAATAATGTGAAAATTTTGATGTTGCAGGTAATTATAGCGTAAATGATGGATTTCGGAACCCTACAACTAAGTGTGAATGAGTGGTGAAGTGATGGACACATTACATGAGGATTGGGAGGCTTTAAAGTGAAAGAAATCAAGTAGGTAGTGGTATTTGGTATCATAAGTACCGGTATCTAAGCCTACTTGATTTTTGGAACTGACACCCACACCATTCGGTATTGGTACCTCTGTTTTAACCAATTTTGACCATGATCCACTCCGAGTATATTTGGATGTCCTCTATCTTGTGTCAAAATTTCTGCTCAATCCAACGGTTGGATCAAAAGTTATGACAAATTTATGAAAACTGGTCCTGAGCTAGCATCTCATTTACGACCTACCGGTAGAAGGAAACCAAACCTACCGGTAGGCTTTGGCTATTGGACAAAAAACCTACTAGAAACCTACCAGTAGGTTTGGGCTTCTGGAGTAAAACCTACCAGTAGGTTTCATCGTTCTGCCGGTAGGTTTTGCCCAAAAGTGCCAGAACTTGCTCATATGATTCCACCAACTTCGGGGGGGCTGACATTTGCTTCTCCCATGCATATTCTGACATAATCTACATACAACCATGATCTTACACACATAAACTCTGCATTTGGAAGAGAAGGCATGGGAGAAGAGGAGAAAGAAAGAGAGATGTTGGAATGGGGCATAAGGGGTGTAGGCATGCCTGCACATTGCTTGTGTAGGTATCCAAACCTCCCCAAATCATTGAATCTCTGCAACACTGACCCAAGGGAGCCCCATGGACAAAAAGGAAGACATATACGTACACCAATTCCACAAGCTTTGAAGGAGGAGGCTACCTAAGCTTAGGAGTAGTTCAAGGAGGAAGAAGATGAATAGTGAGATAGAGAAATTTATGTTTTTGCATTTTCTTCCATATTTCCACTTGTAGTTTATTGTAAGACTCTTGTAAGCTTCATTATTTACTTTTAATGCCATTTGTTTCAAGTGCTTTGCAATTTTAATTTAGGATTTTAGTTTCTACCGTTATTGTCTTAAGTTTTCTTCATTTCAAGTTTGAAAATGGGTATTGAATATTTTTCTTTATAGTTTATGATTTCTTGCTTTGAGTTAAGTTTCAATCTTCATTTCTTCATTATGTCTCTTTACATTATGCATTTCTTTCTTGCTTTCATGAGTAGCTAAATTTTAAGTTGTCTAATCCAAGGGAAAATTCCTCTTGGGTGTGCTAAATCAACTCATTTTCTTTACTCCTCTTAGAGTACAATGGTTCAGTTTGACTGGGTTGAGTGAGGACGGGATTATGAGTCTTCGATATCCCATAGACTTGTCACAGGTTATGCTTGAATCATCACTTCCATCTCGTCCCTCGTTTCCCATGAATCAATGGAACATCTATGCTCTATTGGAGGAAGGTTTCGAGTTGACTTGGCATTCCCATTGGAGTGAACCCTTCGGATTAGCCTACAATTGTTTTATTTCATTTTCATCAAGAACACAAATCATCAAAACCCAAAAGATTTTACACTTTTCCATTTTGACAAAATCACCTTCACATAATTCCCTCCTTCCCTGAGGAGACAACCTTGGAATACTCATTCCAAGTAAAACATGACACACGAAAGTATCTCTGCGCTTGGGGAGCACTTTTGTTCACACACACGCATTTTACACTTCATTCCACCATTATTTCGTTGCCCTTTCTTTTGATGTCATTCCAAGGGAGAGTGACACTCCCCTCCATACATATGCTATACACATTGAGGGATGATATGCGGAGATTAGGGAATACAATGGAAACCATCATGCAACAACCACAAAGAAGGTTGAACCCAATCTTGAAGGATGTGGTGAGGGACGAGGTGCTAAAACTACTTGACGTAGGCATCATTTTTCCAATGATTGACAGTAAGTGATTTAGCCCCACCCAAGTAGTACCCAAGAAGTCAGGAGTCACCATGGTGGCAAATGAGGATAATGAGCTTATTCCAACAAGGGTGATCACCGGATGGAGAGTGTGCATTGATTACTGCATGCTCAACTTATACACAAGGAAATACCACTTCTTATTGCCATTCCTCGACCAAGTGTTGGAATGAGTAGCGCGGCATCCATTTTATTGCTTCTTAGATGGATACTCCGGCTACAATCAAATCGAGATTGCGTTGGAAGATCAGGAGAAGACCACCTTCACTTGTCCCTACAGTACCTTTTGTTACCGTCGCATGCCTTTCGAGTTGTGCAATGCCTCTAGAACCTTTCAACGTTGCATGATAGGAATCTTTAGTGATATGATAGAGAAGATTGTAGAGGTGTTTATGGATGACTTCTCTGTGTTTGGGGATTCCTTCAGCGGATGCTTGGAAAACTTGGAGAAAGTTCTTGAGAGATGTGAAAAGAATAACTTAGTCTTGAATTGGGAGAAGTGTCACTTCATGGTGACACAAGAAATTGCGCTTGGGCATATTGTCTCAGTGAAGGGGCTCGAAGCAAACAAATCAAAGGTTGATGCCATTTACAACCTCCCTACACCAAAGGTCATAAAGGATATCAGGTTGTTTCTGAGCCATGCTAGCTTCTATTGTCATTTCATTAAAGACTTTAGTGCATTGGCCCGACCTTTGACCAATTTACTTTCAAAAGATGTCTCATTTGTTTGGTCAGATAATTGTGAGGTCTCTTTCAAAAAATTGAAAAGCATGCTTACTACACCTCCAATTATGCAACCACTTATGTGGGATATACCATTTTGACTTATGTGCGATGCGAGTGATTATGCGGTCAGCACAGTGCTCGATCAAAGGGAGGATAAACGACTATATGTGATATACTATGCTAGCAAAACCCTTAATGAAGCTCAAATGAATTATACCGCCACTGAAAAGGGATTGTTAGTAGTAGTATTTGCATTGGATAAATTTCGTTCTTACATCACTGGTTCACTAATAGTAGTCTTTACTGATCACTCTGCTTTGAAGTATTTGTTGTCTAAATAGGATGTCAAACCAAGACTCATCAGGTGGATCCTTTTACTCCAAGAGTTCAATCTAACAATCAAAGAAAATAAGGGACTAGAGAACGTGATGATGGATCATTTATCTTAACTGGTGGTGCAAGAGGCCGATAAGCACATTCCTATCTCTGATTTCTTCCCTGATGAACATTTATTTTCAATTCATTTTGTGTGTCCTTGGTATGCTGACATATGTAATTATCTTACAATAGGAGAAATACCACCGCAGTGGAACCCAGAGGATCGAAGAAGATTTATGGCGGATGTGAAATACTTCTACTTCGACAACCCATATTTATTCAAGTATTGCCCTAACATAAGTCATGTGGAGATGCATGCTAGAAAATGAACAGTGGGAAGTCCTTGCATTGTACAATTCAGAGGCATGCAGTGGCCATTTCTCTTCAAAGAAGACCTCAGAAAAAATTCTACAGTCAGGTTTTTATTAGCCCTCTATGATAAAGGACTGTATTTCATTTTGTAAAGAATGTGATAGATGCCAATGTTTGGGTAGTGTGACCCGAAGGAACATGATGCCCCCTCCCTTATACTTGTTATAGAAATATTTGATTGTTGGGACATCGAATTCATGGGTCCCTTCCATACATCGTTTGGCTATCTGTACATTCTACTGGCAGTGGACTATGTGTCCAAATAGGTGGAGGCTATCCCAACCAAGACCAATGACCACCGGGTCATGGTCAAATTCTTGAAAGAAAACATCTTTTTGAGGTTTGGGATGCCTCGTGCAATGATAAATGATGGTGGATCACATTTCTGTAATAGACCATTTGCATCATTGATGCATAAATGTGGTGTCACACAAAAGGTATCCACCACATACCACCCACAGACCAATGGCCAAGCCGAGTTGGCCAATAGGTAGATTAAGAATATCTTAGAAAACAGCAAACTCAAATAGAAAAGATTGGTCATGTAGACTGATTGATGCCCTATCGGCTTACCACACTGCCTACGAGACTGTCTTAGGCAGGTCTCCCTATCGATTTGTCTATGGAAAGGCTTGCCATTTTTCAGTTGAGACAGAACACAAGGCCTATTGGGGCATAAATAATTTGAACTATAATTTGAGAATTGTCGGAAAGCATAGGAAGCTAGAATTGAATGAATTGGAAGAGATTCAAAGATATGCATATGAGAGCTCAAAAATTTCAAAAGAGCCGGCTAAGATCATTCATGAAAAATCCATCATGAGGAAGTCATTTGAGCCAGGCCAAAAAGTGCTCTTATTTAACTCTCGCCTCTTGATTTTTCAAGGGAAAATCCAATCTCGTTGTTATGACCCCTATCTTGTCAAGGTGGCCTACCCCAATGGAGCCGTGGATGTCACAAACTCGAAGGATGGCAGAACATTCAAGGTCAATGGCCAAAGACTCCAGCCATTCTTTGAGGGTTTTGAAGGACAAGGAGTGGAGGAGGATTTGATGGATCCGGTATATCCGAAATTGGTGGAGGAATAACTGTTCTTAGGATTCTTAGTGTACAGTCGCTTTTATTTACTTTAACTATTTATGTGCTTACTTTATCTTTTTGTATAGTGTTGTTTTTTTTCTTAGTTTCAGATGTTGGTGTTTTTGTCAAAAGCTCAAGTGCGAGGTGTTCTCTAACCTTACTCATCTTTTTACAATCCTTTATTACATATCATATTTTTTTTTGTTGCATTGAGGATAATGCATGAAACCAGTTGGGGGGTGAGGTGCACCATTTGTATGATACACCAATGTTTGCGGAAATTTCTTGTGGATAATACCAATTTTTGTGGTAAAAATTCACCTTTCACATATCATACAAATTTTTGTTTACATTAGTGCAAACTATTTGAAAAATTTGAAAATTTTTGTGAAAATATCTGAATGTTGATATGTATTCCCTTATTAAGAGAGTTATGAGTTTCTTGATACGTTGATCTTTGCTTTGAATTTGGAATACATGAGAACATTATAGAGATTCATCCTATGCTTGAGTATCACATATGTGTTTGTTTGTAAACTCAATTGTAATTACACTTTGAATGAGTAACTTTGGCACCTTACGGATTGAGTTCACATTCTAGTGCTTGACATGAATAGTAGAGATGAGTAAGAACCCATGAGAGCTTTAGTGTCAATCCTTGTTGGAGGGGACTTACATTTACTCAAGGAACAATTCTTCAAATTTAAAATTTGTTCAATAGTCTCATTATGCTTGTTTCAGTTAGGTGCATTTGTGTAGTTATTGACTTGTCTTGAAATGCATAATGCTCCCCCATGCTAATCTTGAAATGATCTTAGGCTGTCTTTGTTTTGCTTTGAGCCTTTGACCTTTTTCTTGTGAAAATATTATCCCTTGTGCCGTGATTAAGCCTTAATTGAAACTCGTTTCTATGCCACACATTTGACCAAACCAGTGAAAAATGAAAAATATCTATCTCACCTTGGTTGTCCCTAGAGTTGAATATGAGTGATCGTAAAAGAAAATGAAGTATGGTGTGGAAACTCAACCAAAAGGGAGGAATGATGTTGAAACTCAAAGAGTTGTTTTGAAAAGAATGAAAATCCAAGAAAAGGAACAAAAGGGGTGAAAAGAAGAAAGAACGATCAAAAGAAAAGGAAAATATTAAGGAAAAGAAAGAAAATAAACAAAGAGTATGGTGATGGTGTAAGAATAAAAATCTCATGAAAAGGGAGATGTTTTTGAAATAAATGTCATGCACTCGGAAAACCCTCGTTGTTATTCTACATCCTTCGTTTTGTTTGCCTCAATATCGCCCCAAGGCCCAATTATAACCTTTGAAGTCCTAAATGATCTAGAAAAGCATTAGGGATGCATACTTTTAAAAGAAAAAAGAGAAGTTGGTTTGCTATAAAGTGCCCTAGCATCCCTTTCATGAGATTATGCCAAGCTTGTTTCAGCTTCATGCATAAACTTCATTTTTGGATTATATGTGAGCATACTTCATTTTGTGCACAAGATTCCATCTCACATATTGATTAACCCTAATTAATGCATAATTTAATTAAGTTAATAGGTCAATTGTGTTAGTTAAACAAAGTTAAACTAGTCAAAATAAATCAAATTAGGGTTAGTGTGTGAATTAGGGATAATGCATTGATTGTTGTTCTTTTCAGGGTTTTGTGCGTCAAAGCTAACAACTACTGGGGAGTCAATTGCATCAAAGCTAGAAACTACTGGGGAGCCAATTATCAAAGTAATAAACTATAGGGTGCCAATTATTAAAACTACAAAATATAAGGTGCCAATTATCCAAAGCTCAAAATAAAAGGGGATCAAAGTGTAATTCAAGCCCTCCCTTTTTGTCTATAAATACCACCCCTTGGGTCTTATAAAGATCATCTTTTTTTCTTGTATTATCTTTCTTGTAAAGAGCATCTTTTGTTAGTGGAAAATCCTCCGAAAGTCATTATTGCTTTCTTGTATCATCTTTTTTGTAAAGAGCATCTTTTGGTAGTGAAAAACCAATCAAAAGTCATTATTGCTTTCTTGTATCATTGCTTTCTTGAAAAGAGCACCTTTTGGTAGTGGAAAACCCTCCAAAAGTCATTTTTGCTTTTTTATTATTACTTTCTTTTCTTGTATTATTGCTTTCTTTTAATATATTGCTTCTTTTAATTTTGTATTATTGTTTTCATTTAATTTATTGCTTTATTTTATTGTATTATTGCTTTATTTTAGTTTATTCCTTCCTTTTATTTCCATTGTTTTGAGCTTCCTTCTTCCCTTAGAGGAGTGAAACTTTTTCACTTTTGTAGAGCTTTACCAAAGCTGTGAAGGGTGGAACGTGATTCACCCATTCTTTGTCGAAGATTGGCTCCGTATGTAATATGTTTTACCTTGCAACTCCTCTACTTGGAGGAATGAACGTCACTCAATTTTCTAGTTTTACCAAAGCCATTAAGAGTGAGTATTTTCTCATCTAATCTTTAGTAAGAGGTGATGGACATGTATAATTATCCGAAAGTTATATTTGTGCATTTCGTTTATGCTTAGCTCCAATCTTCATTTCTTCATAATGTCTTCTCATTACATTGTTGTCTTTACCTTAAGCATGTGTAGCTAAGTCTTTAAGTTGGCTAATCCAAGGGAGACCTCCTCTTGGGTATGTCATTTCAACTCATCTTCTTTCCTCCCAACGGTGTACGATAGTTCGGTTTGACTGGGTTGAGTGAGGACATGGTGTGAGTCTTTGATATCCCGTAGACTTGTCACGGGTTATGCTTGGATCCTTACTTCCATCTCGTCCCTCACTTCCCACGAATCAATCATTCATCTATGCACCATTGGAAGAAGGTTTCAAGTTGACTTGACATTCCTATTGGAGTGAACCCTTCGGATTAGCCAACAACTGTTTCCCATTTCAATTTCATTACAACACAAATCGCAAACCAACTTCAAACAACAAAAGATTTTACATTTTTCTTTCAACAAAAGTACCTTCTACACGATTCACCTCCTTCCCTAAGGAGACGTCCTTGGAATATGGTTCCAGGTAAAACACGACACACAAAAGTCTTCTTGCGCTTGGGAAACATTTTTTTTGTTCACACACATTTCATTCCACCATTCCATTGCCCTTTCTTTTGAGATCATTCCAAGGGAGAGTGACACTCCCCTTTACACATAGACTATACGCATTGAGGGATGATGTTTAGAGGTTAGGATATACTCCAATGGAAACGATCAAGCACATATACCCATGGAGAGCATGCCAAGATAGCATATGTGTGATTCATTGTGGAGAGATACCCTTGGTGAGGTTGAGTCAATTCTGAATTTGGATAGCCAGTGTGACTATGAATTCCATTATGTAAATACTTAAATTACCTGTCCTTTGCACCCACATACGAGTATGAAAATGAATGTGTAGGTGCATACTTTAGATTAGTATTTATGGCCACAGTGATGCTCATGTATGCTTGGTTCAAACAGTTGATCGGCGTATTAGGTAGCTCTATGCTTGAAGGAGGGGGGAATATTGCTCAAGTTGTTGATATTTGAATGGATAAGGAATGCCCTTGTTATTTGCATATGTATCTTACATGGTGGGTGTTCATTTTGGTATTTAAAAATAGAAATCCATGTCTTTTTGTTGAATGCATCGAAATTTTAAATCATGTTGCAATTTCGATAATAACTTGGGGCATGATGGTTCAAATTGTGGTTTTTAAGTATAACACATGTTTTGGGGCGAAGGATAGATCAGTTAATGGGGGGTATTATAATGGGTAGGCCTTGATATGAAAAGGAGTGGAAGTGTGTTGGATAGCAGAGGTTCATTTTGCAAATAAGGCAAAACCTACTGGTAGGCTATACCTGTAGGTTTTGGCCACTGGTCCTGCATCTACCGCAAACCTACCAGTATTTTTTTCTCACTTGAAGAAAACCTACCGGTAGGTTTCCATCAACCTACCGGTAGGTTTTGCCTAGAATGCAAAAATTAGGATTTTTAATCGAATTTTTTTAGGGAAACCCTTCATTGTACCCCTAAATTACAGACCCTAAAGCATTTCCCTCTCACTCAATACACTCCCAAGCTTCCAAATCCCTAACCTACCTCACAAATCTCGCAATTCCCAACCCTAGGGATGTTGATTTGGTGACTTTTAGTGAAAATTTGAAGGTGTCATCTTTTAAAACCCTAGTTTGCCAAAAATCTCCCAAGCCCTAAATTCCCTTGATCTTTGCAAAGCCTCCAAGATTTTTGAAATGGCTCACCAAGTGATGATTCTCCGGGATGTTATAGACCCAATTGAGGGTTTCATCTTAGCTCTTTTTGTACTATTGACCCTTGGGGCACTATTGCTATGCATGGCCTGAACAAAATGAACCGAGCCTAGGTCTCCGCAGCCTGAGGACACAAATGCCTACAAGAGGAGTAGGGAGGGGTCTAGTGGAAACCAGAATGAAAAAATAAAGATGGCGAGGAATGAGGTGAGGTACCAAAGCATTCAGGGGAAGAACATTACTTGCGAGAGGTACCTCGATCACATATCCCTTGGTCCAAGGAACGTGGTCATTAGGATCATTGTTGCCCATGGGATGGCATTTTGGTTTGAGCCCGTGGAAGGGTTCAATTTATATTTGTATCAGGAATTCTACTAAAAACTCAAGGTGGTGGATGAGGGTGAGGGCTTGAGGACGAACATAAGAAGTAAGATGTTAGATGTGACCCCTTCGATTATTGTTACCCTCCTATATTACGAGAGGCCACCTCCCTCCACCCCGGTATACGTACATAACATCACTAGCACCAAGACTATCCCTGAGTATGTAGCATTGATGTATGAGGACCCGACTCAGTTTAAGGGAACAGTCCAAGTCGGGGGCCTTAAACATTCATATGGGATTTTGAACAAGCTTTTTCATTATAACCTACTTCTGAGGGGTGCCGAGAAGACGCCTAACATTGAAAATTGGCCCTTTTGGATGTGGTAATGTCGGGAAAGGTGGTAGACTTAGCACTTTTTGTATGGGAAGGAATGAAGGACTTCGTCGAGACCCAAAAGCCTAAGGACAATCTACCTTTTGGGAACTTGGTCACTCGGATGTGCAAGCATTTCAAAATAAAGGCTTATGCCTTTGACAAGCTCACTCCCCCCGAGATTGGGGCTATTGGAAAGGCCAATAGCATGAAGAGGACGACGATAAGCCGTAATGAGCGGGCTAGGGTTTCAAGACCAGAGTCAAAAGCCACCGGACCTTCCTCTTCTGCACCATCTACGGAGCCTATTTTCCCTAGGCCATCGACCTTTACACCGGAGCGCTCAGTATCTCAGCGCCTCAATGCATTAGAGGTGACAGAGCATGGGATCTCTGCTATGATGACCCAACTGTTCCAGCACACATTTCCCAGCGAGCCTATTCTGGGTGGACCTCCACCTTCAGGCTCTACCCCCTCAGCAACCACAGTGGTGGAAGTGGGAGAGACAGATGATGTTGTTGGTGATGGTGATGAGGATGATGATAGTGATGATGGGGAGGATGGAGACGAGTAGCTTGTTATGGTTTTTGTTCTTGTTGAATGGGGGTTGTACATACCTAGGAGAGGAGTCATTGGCCTATTAGAAGAATCCTTAGGAATTTTAGGCCATTTTGTATCTTTGTGAACTCTTTCTCCATGTACCCCAAATTTTGAAGGTAATTAATGAAATACCATAGTTTTTGTTCCATCTTGTCCAAGTTCATTTCGTTAATTGCATTATGATTTTTGTATTTTGAGTGTTTGATGGATGACTTGTGAAAATGGATTGTTGAAATTTCATACTTGTTCATTTTGTTTTGAAAATAAATTTTGCTAGGGACTAGCAAAGTTCAAGTTGGGGGGTGTGATTAGTACAAAACATTGCATATTTTATGCTCATTTACATCCCATTTACATTTGATTTTGCGGTTAAAATGAGTGGAACTGCATTGTCCGAGCTTTTAATGGAGTTTTGGTATGTTTACAGGAAAAGGGGTTCAAATGGTGCTTATTAGGCCCTATCATGATGCTTGAGTTGATTGGAGATGGAGGCTTGATGTTTTCTTGAAAGGTGGAGAAACCAAGAATTTTGCAAAACAAAGAAAAACCTACCAGTAGACTTTAGCTACTGGATCTGCACCTACTGATAGGTTTTGCTCATTGGAGTGAAACCTACCGGTAGGCTTCCATCGACCTACTTGTAGGTTTTACTAAAACAACACGATGTCTGCATCTCAAGCTCTGCAACTTTAGGGGTCCCACCATTGGGTCTCCCACTCATCCCTGACACCCCTTACATACAGAACATCCCTTCCTCACCCTAGCTTGGACTTTTGGACATTAATGAGGAGAGATGAGAGAGAAGAAGCTAAGTGTGCAGGCTAGGCCTATGTTAGCCTGCTTAACCCATCCCTTTCAGCCCCTTATTAATTGGAGGTCCATCACACAGGCTAAGGGGATCCATGGACGTTTTTGAAGGCTCCATTCAACATTATTGGATATACATTGTAATATAGAGAAAGAAGCTTAGAGAGACTAAGGGTAACTCTGAAGAGGGTGAAACACTCGAGAAACCAAAGATTGTTGATTTGAATGTGCATGATTGTCCTACCCTAGCTCCCTTTCCCCAACATTTGAAGGCACCTGCCAAAATTGCTAACTATTCTGATATCCTTGAAATGTTTAAGCAGGTAAAGATTAACATTCCTCTCCTTGATGCGATAAAGCAAATTCCCCCTTGTGACAAATATTGAAGGACTTATGTACCATGAAAAGGAAGTTGAATTTGCATAAGAAAGCCTTCCTCACCATTGAGTTCCATTTTGAGGACAAATACTCCACCCAAGTTAAAAGATCCTAGTTGCCCCACCATTGCCATCACTATTGGGAATTACTGAGTGGAGCAACCATTGCTAGACTAGGGGGAAAGTGTCAACATCCTACCCTTCTCAGTGTATCAACAACTATAGCTTGAGGAGTTGAAGCCAACCTTCGTCACTATTCAACTAGCGGACCGAAGCGTGACAACACCAAAGAGAGTTGTTGAGGATGTTTTGGTTCAAGTGGACAAATTTTATTTTCCCGTTGATTTCATTGTGCTTGAAACTCACCCCGTTACTAACCCTAATTCGAAAGTTTTTGTCATATTAGGTAGGCATTTCCTTGTAACTTCTAATGTCGTGATCAATTGTGGGAATGATCTAATGAAGCTTGCATTTGGAAACATCACAATGGATCTCAATGTGTTCAACCTTTGCAACCAATTGTGGGATGATTATGAGGTTCATGAAGTCAATAGGATTGATACTTTGGTAGAGCATCACATGGATTTACTTTACAATACAAGCTTGGACGAGGAGGAGTTTATTGAGGATGTGGAACTAGAGACTGTGCAAGGGGTGGGGACTTGGACCCTAACATTTGAAAAACTACCACCATAAGAAAAGAAGATTTTTTTCATCCACAGTGTAATCGCCCACTTTAGAGTTGAAGCCATTGCCATCCACACTGAAATATGCATTCTTAGGAGAGCACCAAACATTTCCAGTGGTGATAAGCTCTTCATTGGAGCCAAAGCAAGAGGAGAAATTTTTGCAAGTCTTGAGAAAACATAAAGGAGTCTCCGGTTGGACCATAGCCGACATCAAGGGAACTAGTCCACTCATTTACACTCATAAAATCTATCTTGAAGAAGACAGCAAACCATCCCGACAGCCTCAAAGAAGACTCAATCTCATTATGAAGGATTGGTTAGAGATGAAATGCTCAAGCTACTTGACGTGGGCATTATCTTTGTAATTGCCGATAGTAAATGGGTTAGTCCAACGCAAGTGGTACCAAAGAATTCGAGGCTGGCTATGGTGGCCAATGAGGAGAATGAGTTAATACTGACACGGTTGGTCACCGGTTGGAGAGTTTGCATTGATTACTGAAAGAGTAACTCATCTTCTCGAAAAGATCAATTCTCATTTCCATTCCTTGACCAAGTGTTGGAGAGGGTAGCTGGACATTATTTCTATTGTTTCTTAGATGGTTACTCCGGCTATAATCAGATAGAGATTTCCTTGGAAGATCAAGAGAAGACCACATTCACATGCCCCTTTGGAACATATGCCTATCACCGAATGTCATTTGGCTTGTGCAATGCCCCGAAAAATTTTCAAAGATGTATGACGGGGATATTCAACAATATAATGGAAAGATTATGGAGGTGTTCATGGAAGAATTCTTAGTGTTTGGGGACTCGTTTGAAGGATGCTTGGAAATTTTGGAGAAATTTTTAGAGAGATTTGAAGAGAAGGATTTTGTGCTTAACTGGGAGAAATGTCACTTCATGGTAACCCAAGGGATTGTGCTCGGACATATTGTGTCTACAAAGGGAATCGAAGTGGACAAATATAAAGTGTAGGCAATTTCCAATCTACCCACTCCAAGGGTAGTCATGGACATCAGGACGTTTCTTGGCCATGCAGGTTTTTATCGTCATTTCATTAAGGATTTAGTGCATTGGCAAGACCTTTGACAACTTTGCTAGCAAAGGATGTTTCATTCATGTGGTTGGATGGCTATGAGGCATCTTTCCAAAAACTTAAGATTATGCTTACCTCACCTCCTATCATGCGACCATCCAAGTGGAAACTCCCATTTGAGCTTATGCGCGACACGAGTGATTACGCAGTCGGCGTAATGCTAGGTCAAAAAAAAGATAAAAAGCCTTATGTAATATACTGTGCTAGCAAAACTCTAAATGAAGCAAAAATGAATTACACCACTACTAAAAAAGAGTTTCTAGCCATAGTATTTGCATTGGATAAATTTAGGTCATACATCATTGGTTCACCTATTATAGTCTACACTGATCACTCTGCTTTGAATTATTTGTTGTCTAAGCAGGACGCTAAACCAAGACTTATTAGGTGAATCCTCCTCTTGTAAGAATTTCATCTGATCATCAAGAACAAAAAAGGAGTCGAGAATGTGGTGCCAGACCATTTGTCATGGCTTGTTGTCCAAGACGCTGAAGAGCACATCCATATCCCTGATTATTTCCCTAATGAGCATCTATTTTCTATCCATTCAGTTTGTCTGTGGTATGCTAACATTTGCAATTTCCTTGTCATAGGACAAACACCCCCACATTGAACCCTAGAAGATAAGGAAGATTTTTGGCTAATGTGAAGTACTTCTACTTCAACAACCCGTACCTGTTCAAGTATTGTCCTAAGCAAGTCATGAGGAGGTGTGTACCACAAAATGAACAGCGATATGTCCTCTCTTTATGTCATTCTGAAGCATGTGGTGGGCACTTCTCTTCCAAGAAGACTTTAACTAAGATTTTACAAAGTGATTTTTTTTAGCCTACATTGATTAAAGATTGTGTCTCATTTTGTAAGCAATGTGATAGGTGTCAAAGGTTAGAAAGAGTGACACAGAGAAACATGATGCCCTTTTTTCCCGTGGTTGTCATTAAAATTTTTGATTGTTGGGCCATCGATTTCATGGATCCATTCCCTATGTATTTTGGCTACTTTTATATACTCTTGGTAGTGGACTATATGTCCAAATGGATAGAGGCAATCCCGACCAAGACCAACGTCCACCGAGTTGTGGTCAAGTTTCTAAAAGAAAACATTTTTTTTAGGTTTGTGATGCCTTGTGCAATGATAAGTGACGATGGCTCACATTTTTGCAATAGATCATTTGCTTCTTTCATGCATAAATATGGCATAACACACAAGGTGTCCACCACTTATCACCCACAGACTAATGGCCAAGTTGAGTTGGCTAATAGGGAGATAAAGAACATATTTGAGAAAACTGTCAACCTGAATCGAAAGGATTGGTCACTTAGGTTTACCGATGCCTTGTGGGCTTACCACACCACTTATAAGATCATTCTTGGTATGTCTCCCTATTAGCCAGTCTAGAGCAAGGCTTGTCACTTGTCGATGGAGATGGAGCACAAGGCATATTGGGCCATAAAAACCTTAAATTTCAACCTAAGACTAACTGGAGAACATAGGAAGTTGGAGTTCAATGAATTAGAGGAAATTCACATAGAAAAGGCCAAAATTTTCCATGACAAATCCATTTTGAGCAAAACATTCGAAGCTGGCAAAAAAGTGCTCTTGTATAATTATCGCCTCTCCATTTTCCAAGAAAACTTCGATCAAGATGGGATGGCCCCTATATAGAAAACGTCGAGGCTGGTAAAACATTCAAGGTTAATAGTCAAAGACTTAAACCATTCTTCGAGGGTTTTGAGGTTCAAGAAGTGAAGGAGGAGTTGGTGGATCCGGTCTATTTGGCTGTGGTTGAGGCATAACTATTCACAACTTAAATTCCATAACACTATGTACAGTTGTTTTCCTTTGTCCTTTAATTTACAAGTTAATTTTTTTGCTTACTTTCACTTGTACATAGTGTTCTTTCTTCATGTGTGCAAATAGTGGTGTTTTGTTAAAGCTCATTGCTCTCTTACCCTTCTTGTCTTTTAAATTCTATCATCTCATTGCATTTCTTTTTGTTGCATTGAGGACAATGCGTAGTTCAGGTTGGGGGTTGAGGTGCATCATTTTCATGATACACTAATTTTTGTTGATAATACCATTTTGTGGTAAGAAGCATCATTCACATATTCTACCAATTTTTTGAATAGAATAATTGGAAATGTGAAAAAAAAATTGTGGAAAATATATGAATGTTGAACTATATTCCCCTATTCAAGTTTTTATGGGATCTGTAATTGCTTGATCTTCGCTTTGAACTTTGAATACATGAGCACACCATAGAAGTATATCCTACGCCTGAGTAGTACATATGTGTTTTCATTTGAACACAACCATAGTGCACATTGAATGTGTAATTTTCACAATTTACTAATTAGATTCACATTTTAAGAGCTTGACATACATACTGGAGATGAAGTACACATGTGAGCTTTAGTGTCAATCCTTGTTCGAGCGAACGTACATGTACTCAGAGGAACATTTTTCAAATTCAAGATCCGTTCAATAATCTCATTATGCTTGTTTTGGTTAGAGTGCATATGGATTGTATATGGATAATTGATTGACTTTGTCTTAAAATGCCAGTATGTCTCCCCATGCTTATCTATAGATGATCTTAGGCCATCTTTGAATTGCTTTGAGCCTTGGCCTTTTCTTGTGAAAAATTTATCCCTAGTGTTGTGATTGAGCCTTAATTGAAAATTCTTTTCCATGCCACAATATTTACCGAACCAGTGCAAAATGATTACCACACCTTGGTTGTTCTGAGATTGATCGTGAGTAATCATGGTGAAAGGGAAATGCGTTGAGGAGGCCCAAAAAGGGATAAATGGTGCAAAATTCAAATTTCAAATGAAAAAGAAGAAAAAAAATATCCAAGAAAAGGCAGAAAAAGGGGTTGAAAAAGAAAGAGAAGAAAAATGTTGAAGAAAGAGGGAAAAAAAGATATAAAAGTAAAGCTGAAAATTCCACAAAAAGAAGATTTTTGATAATAAAGGTCATGTCCTCGAAATAACCCTTTTTGTTTCCCTCTACCCTTTATTTCACTCAACCCAATTATCACCCTAAGGCCTCATTACAACCCATGAAAGCCTATGTGATCTAAAGAAAGCATGGTGAGATCACACTTTAAATGAAAAGAAAAGTTGGTTTTGCTATCCAGTGTCCTAACATTCCATTCATGAGATTATGCCAAGGTTGTTTCACTTGTTATGCATGCACGTCATTTTTTGGACTATATATGAGTATATTTCAGTTTGTGCAAAAGATTTCGTATCACATATACAGATTGAGAGCATGCTATGTGAGATCTTNAATTTTTGTTGATAATACCATTTTGTGGTAAGAAGCATCATTCACATATTCTACCAATTTTTTGAATAGAATAATTGGAAATGTGAAAAAAAAATTGTGGAAAATATATGAATGTTGAACTATATTCCCCTATTCAAGTTTTTATGGGATCTGTAATTGCTTGATCTTCGCTTTGAACTTTGAATACATGAGCACACCATAGAAGTATATCCTACGCCTGAGTAGTACATATGTGTTTTCATTTGAACACAACCATAGTGCACATTGAATGTGTAATTTTCACAATTTACTAATTAGATTCACATTTTAAGAGCTTGACATACATACTGGAGATGAAGTACACATGTGAGCTTTAGTGTCAATCCTTGTTCGAGCGAACGTACATGTACTCAGAGGAACATTTTTCAAATTCAAGATCCGTTCAATAATCTCATTATGCTTGTTTTGGTTAGAGTGCATATGGATTGTATATGGATAATTGATTGACTTTGTCTTAAAATGCCAGTATGTCTCCCCATGCTTATCTATAGATGATCTTAGGCCATCTTTGAATTGCTTTGAGCCTTGGCCTTTTCTTGTGAAAAATTTATCCCTAGTGTTGTGATTGAGCCTTAATTGAAAATTCTTTTCCATGCCACAATATTTACCGAACCAGTGCAAAATGATTACCACACCTTGGTTGTTCTGAGATTGATCGTGAGTAATCATGGTGAAAGGGAAATGCGTTGAGGAGGCCCAAAAAGGGATAAATGGTGCAAAATTCAAATTTCAAATGAAAAAGAAGAAAAAAAATATCCAAGAAAAGGCAGAAAAAGGGGTTGAAAAAGAAAGAGAAGAAAAATGTTGAAGAAAGAGGGAAAAAAAGATATAAAAGTAAAGCTGAAAATTCCACAAAAAGAAGATTTTTGATAATAAAGGTCATGTCCTCGAAATAACCCTTTTTGTTTCCCTCTACCCTTTATTTCACTCAACCCAATTATCACCCTAAGGCCTCATTACAACCCATGAAAGCCTATGTGATCTAAAGAAAGCATGGTGAGATCACACTTTAAATGAAAAGAAAAGTTGGTTTTGCTATCCAGTGTCCTAACATTCCATTCATGAGATTATGCCAAGGTTGTTTCACTTGTTATGCATGCACGTCATTTTTTGGACTATATATGAGTATATTTCAGTTTGTGCAAAAGATTTCGTATCACATATACAGATTGAGAGCATGCTATGTGAGATCTTGGTGTCCCACATCGGTTAGGGAGGGGAAAGTTATTGGGCTTATTAGTAAGCCCCTCGCCTTACATAGGAAAAGGCCTTTTCCCAGGGGTACTAGGAGGAACAAAGCCGTGAGGGCCAATGGGCCCAAAGTGGACAATATTATATCATGTGAAGGGTGGGGTATTACAAGTGGTATCAGAGCCGACCCTCACCTGGATCGAGTGTGGGCCCCTGCCATGCTCGCGTGCATATGGGCGGGCAGGTAGTTGGCGAGCTGCTACACGGGGACGTGTAGCCCTAAGGGGGGTGGATTATGAGATCTTGGTGTCCCACATCGATTAGGGAGGGGAAAGTTGTAGGGCTTATTAGTAAGCCCCTCGCCTTACATGGCATAAGGTCTTTTCCCAGGGGTACTGGGAGGAACAAAGTCGTAAGGGCCAGTGGGCCCAAAGCGGACAATCTTATGCCATGTAGAGAGTGGGGTGTTACAAGATTGTGAGATCCTGGTGTCCCACATCGGTGAGGGAGGGAAAAGTTGTTGGGCTTATAAGTAAGCCCCTCGCCTTACATGGCATAAGGCCTTTTTCCTAGGGGTACTGGGAGGAACAAATTCGTGAGGGCCAGTGGGCCCAAAGTGGATAATATTATGCCATGTGAAGGGTGGGGTGTTACAAGTGATATTAGAGCCGATCCTCGTTTGGATCAAGTGTGGGTCCCTGTCATGCTCGCGTCCATGTGGGCGGGCAGGTAGCTGGTGAGTTGCTGCACGAGGACGTGCAACCCTAAGGGGGGTGGATTATGAGATCCTGGTGTCCCACATTGGTTAGGAAGGGGAAAGTTGATGGGCTCATTAGTAAGCCCCTCGCCTTACATGGCATAAGGCCTTTTCCCAGGAGTACTAGGAGGAACAAAGCCGTGAGGGCCAGAGTGGGTCCAAAACGAACAATATTATGCCATGTGGAGGGTGGGGTGTTACATGCCAGGATAATCATTGAGTTATTCATTTCTTAGGGAAACCCCTGGTGAGTTTTGCATTAAAACTGAATTTGGATAGCCAAGTGAATGTGAATTCTGTTGAGTAAAGGTTTAAATTGATATTCATTCCATATACACACGAGTTTTGAAAGGAAATGTGTAGGTGCATACCCTAGAATAGCATTTAAAGCTATAAAGAGATTCAAGTGTGATTAGTTTGGGTGTTCGGAGAAAGTTGTCCTTTTTAACAACCTAGAGCTAGTAGGATAAGATAATATTGCTCAAATTTTGGATATGAGAAAGAATTTGGAATACCTTTTTACTCTAGTTTGTGCTTTACTTGATGGTGTTCATTTTGTTTAATTTAGAATTCTATGTCATGTGTTTTGAAAGCATCAAGACTCAAATTGCATCACAATTTCGTAAATGAATTTGGGCCGAGTCATACAACGTGATTCACTAGCATGGATCTTGTCTTTGGGTAGTTGAGTTAGGAAATAGGTTATTAGAATGTTTTGGAGTTGAATAAACTTGGGAAAGGGGAGTGCCAGTGATAATGAGCAAATAGAAAATTGTTTGCAGAAATTGGACTAGCTACCGGTAGAATCCTTACGAGATACCGATAACTATGTGCCTAGAATGGCTAGAAAAGTGGAATGGACAAGTACAGGTAGCAGATTCATGAACTACAGGCAGCCGTTTTCCAAAAAGGTTATCTACCGATAGCAGAGGCATTATCTACTGGTATGTTTTTTCCAGAACAATGAGCTACCGGTAGAAACCTCAAGAGCAACCGATAGCTCGTGCCAGGAATCGCAAAAATAAGGGTCCTTAAGTAAATTTTTTTAGAAAACCCCTTCACTTCTCTCACTCCTCTCCCTGTCAAAAACACTTTCCTCCCTCTCAAAATCCTCCCAACCTTCAAAAAACCTTGGGCATCCTCCATCTTCATCGATTTTCTCCCTCAAGTTTTGATTTCTCTTGATTGCTCTTCACTTCCCTCAATTCCCCTCTCCTCTCCATAAAACACCCACAAATCCATCAAAAGCCAATATCCTCCATAAAAGCCTCGAAACACTTCACTCAAAGCTTAGATTTTTGGACAATGGCTACAATAGGTAAGTCTCCACCTTCTTCTTTTGGTGTTTTTGAGTTATTTTGGGGATGGGTGTTCCCATTCTTTTCCCTAGGGGAACTTTTGGTTTTGATGGACCGTACCACACAAGCGGGTCCTTTCACATTGAAACAAGCTGGCACCGGGTCCTACAAGAGGGTGGAGGAAACTGCACCTAGTGGTGGGGAGCAAAAGAATAAGAAAAGGCATGAACCTCACACGGAGAGCATTGGAATCAAGAATGTGACGTGTGAGTGGCAAGTGGATAGGCCCACCCTTGGGCCACATGATGACGTGGTTTGGGCAATTGGGGGCCATGAGCTACACTTTTGGTTCCAGGCAGTGAGTGGGTATGTGTTTCCCTACTAATGGGAATTTTATCATAGATTTGTAGTAGTGGATGAGGACTTGTGTTTGCTAAAGATGAATGTGAGGAGAAAAGTGATTGAGTTCACTCCGACAGTCATCGCCGAGGCATTAGAGTATCAGAGGCCTTCGATCGACACCCTTGTCTTTTCCCATAACACCCAAGGGAGGAACTCACTCCAAGAGTATGTGAGCCTCATGTATGAGGACCCTTCACAATTCAAAGGGAAAATTTAAGTTGGGGGACTTAAGCATTCCTATGGGGTGATGAATAAAGTCCTCCACTATAATGTTTTGCCTGGAGAGTGGAGACGACACTAGGGGAGTAGAAAATGACCCTCCTCTATGAGTTAATGGCCGACACAAGGATGGACATCGCCTTGATGATTTGGGAGGTGATGAAGGACTATGCCCAGGCTATGAAGCTGAGGGCGAACCTACCTTATGCCCATCTAGTCACCAAGATCTACCATCAGAACAAGGTCAAGGGCATCCCTACCAATGTGACACTCCCGTTTCAATTTGGCCCTATAGGCAAGCCGAGCAACATGAAGAGGACAACTATGACTTAAGGGCCTGGGGAAAGGGAGGAAAAGGCATCTAGGCCATCTCAGGCTGAGCCATCCACAACCGGGCCATCTACTACTGCTCCACCTCTGACGGTCTCTCAATATCTGGCTAGGATTGAGGAGGAGGATTACATAGAGAGTCTTCTCTTTTTTTTCTTTTGTTGATATTTTTAGTTGGTTGTATATGGGGGATAGCAGTCTAGGAGTATCAGCCTGTCAATGGAGAAGAAAAGGATCTCATGATACATGGCTTGGGAGCTCAAGGAACCAAGAATTTCAAGACAAGGAGAGGAGCTACTGGTACCTCCCTTCATAGAGCTACCGGTAGATGAACCTACTGAAAATGAGATATTGGTAGTAGCCTTATGAGCTACCAGTAGAAGACCTTACTGGAAAGTAGCTACTAGTGCCTCCCTGCATGAGCTACCGGTAGCAAACCTTATTGAAAATGAGCTACCGGTTGGAGCTTACGAGCTACCAGTAGAAGATGCCCAGAAAACCCAAATCAGTCTCCAAACAACTCCACCAACTATGGGGGCCCACCTTTTGTCACCTTATCCATGTTCTGACATTTCTAACACTCCATGATGATTTTCTAACCCCTATATCAGATTTTAAGCATGGGGGGAGTGGGTGGCCAATGTAGAGAGAGTGAGTGGAAACAATAAACACCTGTCATCTTTGAAATATGACAAGTGCATTACACAAACCAAATAACATTCTCCTATATGCAAATATACCAAATAGACATGTGAATATCTTTTTCTTTTGGTCATCAAGTGCTATTTTAATTTGGTTTTACCTTGAATAGCTGTCTAGGAAACAATAAAAAGCATACCTTCTATCATCTCTAACACTTGGTCAATGAATGGTAAAGGGAAGTGGTATTTTCTACTCACTGAATTGAGTTTATGGTAGTCAATACACGTGTTCATCCTATGACAACTTGGGTAGGCACTAATTCATTATTTAAATTTTCAACTACTATAACACCATACTTTAGGCACAACTTGGGTAGGGCTGACTCATTTACTATCAAAGATGGAGAAGATGATTCTCGTATTCAACAACTTAAGAACCTCAAATGTATGATTTCTTTTGATAGTGCACAAATCTTTTAGGAACTTGGCATAACAAGGGACTAGTTTAATGGCATTTAAAAGTGGAATGTTGATATTTACTTGCTTAGAAAGCTCATAAATATCAGCATGATTGTTCAATTTTTTGGAGTTTCTTAATTTTTTGGGGAAAGGGAGCAAGTATGGGACAAGGTGGCTCCTCATTCTCTTTAGGCTCAGTCTCAACCGGGGAGACTTTTGTAGGCTCAACCACAAGTGAAGACTGTGTGTGGTGGTACCGCCTTATCTACAACCTTCCCACTTCTAAGAGTGGTGACTGTCTAGACATGTTCATGTGGAAGATCCATAGTCAAAGGGTTACCTATCTGAAATTGACCCTGTGATTGCTTAAGTTGGGCATGAAATTTACCCTTTTCTTGTGTGGTCATGAACTGGGTCAACTTCTGCATGTGAATTTTAAGATTATCAAAAGATGGTGTAGTCTAGGCTTTGAAGTCATTGAAGGCTTTAATGTTTTAATTATTGTAATTCAATTGGACCTGTATGAATTGGTTTAGTGTATCCTGCAGACTTCGTTTTTGGGTTGACTGATACAGTGGGTATTATGGTTGTGGTGGTTCTTGTGGTAGTTGATTGACATGTGATTGTTGTCCATTTCTCCAACTGAAGTTCAGCTATTTTCAACAAAATATTTAGTGTTATAAAATCAAGAAGATATTTAAGAGAGAAAAACATAAAATCTTACAAAAAACAGGTTCTTCAAGAACTTATTATATCAATGTGTTGATCTTCAAAATCACACTCTTTTTCGTTCTTCTCGTATTTCAATCTACTTCGCAAGCCCTTTTATAGGCAGCGAAAATCACAAGTCATTGTGACAGTTATTTGGGAAGGTGGGTAGTTGGGTGGAAAGCTGGGGGTTTGGTTTGTTAATTGCAGTGGAGTAATGGTGGTGGGTGGAGAAATGGTGGGTTTTGTCTCTCTCTCTCTCTAAGTTTCTTTTGGACTATTTCCAAGCAGGCTCCATAGTTCGATATATGATTTCGCATCTATCTTCGAAGAAGCTTCAACTCCTCTGATAAGAATCTTCAAGCAAATTCTAGATTTCCTCCTGCTTCCATTACTTTTCAAAGGATTTGTTAGGGGTGGGTGATATTACCATTTTCTGAAAGATTTGAACCTTTTTTGTGCCAAATTTTCGAAGTACAAGGAAATATAATGGTTAAGGTTTTTACAAGGTCGATTAAATAAGTCTATTTCGTGGACTAAACACGTTGGGGGAGGGGGAGAGCCTGAGAGAGAGAGAGAGAGAGGATTAATTAACTCAAAACAACAGGATGCTCATAATTAAACAAAGAAATATTGATTATCCACATTAGCTTCCTCAACTTATCACTTGCACAGCTCTAATACATTGGGGGGAAAGTTTAGACAACTCAACCAGACATCATATTTAAGGTAAACTACGTACATACAAAGCCACATATGTGCTTAAGCAAGACTGAAAGAACTGGCAGCGCTCTCAACATACTTTCTTGCTCCTTTAAACCATCTCTTGTCTCCAGCTTGTGCCTTGCAGATATAAAGCTTCCCGTCCGATACTGAGGCTGAAATCAGTTGGTGCCTGCCACCTTCAGTTCCATCAGCAGTCCTTGTCAAAACAGACAAGAAGTAGTACGGTTTCCCCCCGATAACCGGAGTTGAGGTCTCCAATATGTTAGCTGTTGCCACCACATCAGGCTCGAATCCGCCCTGAGCAATTCGGGTTCGCATTCCACAAGAATGAATACATGTACCTCAATATTGTCGCACTATGCATGCAGTGATTTTAGACGTCAAGCATATGTTTCTTACTAAGAAAATGAAACACATTGGAACCCCTCAATTGTATCTTCTTTCTCATATGTCCCCTCAAGTATCAAGTTTTTCACATTATACCTCCAACTATAATGATTGGTTTCACACTGCTCCCTCAACCAAATTTCACATTGTACCCATACTATGACTATTGCATTGTTCCCTACTTCTTAGGTTTAAAAACCATATTGTACTACACATTTATTGTGGGGTAATGTGAAACCAATTGAAGTAGGTAAGAGGCCAATGCGAGAAATCCCATAGTTGAGAAGCAAAGTGAGTTGGTGGTTAAAGTGTAATTACTAATTCGCCCTCAAAAAAACAGCCAAAACCTAATTCGCGGCAGGTTCCCCCAAACAGTTCGGGGAAAAACATCCGGAAGACTATTGTTGTGGTGTTTTTCATTGTAGTAGTCCATTAAAACTGTTTTGAGTAACATAAATATTGACCCAATTGTTAGAGCATCTCCAACCCACCCTCCATTTCTTCTCTTTTAACTATTTTAGCTAGCCAAACACAAAAAATCCTCTTCAATCTATACTCTCTATGCCACTATTTATTTCCCATTTCACCCAAATAGCTCTCCAAATGTGGAGAGTCATTTAACCTCTCTAAATTCTCTTTCTACCTCTTTCTCTCTATCTCTCTCTATAAATATGTTGTATTCCTTTTAAATTATTGAAAGTTAGTGAAAATTGGGTAAAGTAGTTAGTTAAAATAAAGAGTGTGGCTGGAGTGAATTTATAAAAATAACTAGCTAAATTAAAAAATATAATATTTAAATATATTTTGATTAGTTATATTGGAGAGCTGGGTTGGAGATACTCTAACATAGCCAAAAAAAAAAAAAACAACTTTTTAGCTAGTTAGGTACATTACCTCTGCTTCAGTTTTGCCGAAGTAAGCTTGTTTCCCCAACAAGTAGTCCACCTGCAAAGACTCAGATCAACACTCATTTTACCTATTGTCAAATGGCATCATGACAGGCATGCTTGGATGTAAGTTTTTGCATGTTAATAATCGATAATTAATTCAAATAATGAAAAATAGGAGCATTTCCATAATCTTATAGTTTTTAATTTTCATCAAGGGTGTATTGAAATTTGGTGAGATGAGAAAGAGAAGACTACCTTAGAGAAGAATTCCTCAGGGGAACCATAGTCGGTGATAGATTTTTTGTCGGTGGGAGTGACCATGACAGATACATTGGTAGTGGAATCAAAGTTGTCTTCGTATCTCAGAACCTGACCAGGGTACTCCACCTCCTTGCTCTTGCTCCATTTTGCAGGAATTGATAGCTTAAATCCATCTCCATTGTAAGGCAAGAAATCCGTATTTGTCTTCGGCTTCCCAAAAATATTGGCTGTTATTAACCGTCACGCCCATAACATCAATATCAGAACCACTAATGACTGCAAGTTTCATCATGCCTTTTATGCATCGAACAGAGCAGACACGAATGCATAAATTCAGGATATGCTATGATCTTTGTGAGCATATCTTCACTTCATGAGCTAAATTTAAGACATGTCTTCGCCTTTTCGTTCAAAGAGAAATTGTCCATTTCGGTCCTAAACTGTTATCGCCTATTTTTGTCCTAATCAAGAGTGCCGAGAAAGCTGGAAACCCTGTAATGACTAAAGTCCTAGTATTTTCTTACACCTGGACTCGCACCTCCCAATTGTTAGTAAGACGGTTAATGAATTAACCGTTTGGTAATTTTCTTTGAAATAGAATTTTTAAAGTGAAAATAATTTCATCAAAAAAATAAAAAGTAAGTTACTATTTTGTAAAATGTATATAATAAAGATAAATGTTATTTGGACAAAAAATAATGACTCGCTTTGCTAACTCGCCCTATCACAACTATTAAATAAATAGTAGATTCTAATAAATATCGAGACCCATAATTAACTCCTTCTGTTAATATTTTTTATACAACTAACATTGATTTGTAATAAAACATAACATAAGATACAACAACAGTCCAAGTAATTTAGATTTGAGGACTTGTATTATTACTTATATTTAAACATTTTAATCACAGTAAAAAAACGTGGTTTGTGGAGGGATAATTTGATTTATTTATACACATCTCAATATATAGAAATAATATATTCAAACTTATCTATATGGATACAGCTACAGATATTAAGCTTGGAGCGAGTAAAATTGTACTCAGCAAAAGGCGAAAAAGTAAATTTATAAAATAAATGCTTCTTGAAAAAGCATTTATAAAAATACTTCAAAGAAAATAATCGAAACATAAAAACGTACTTGAAAAAAGTCTATGTAAAAACTATGGTCTTACTGCCTATTTGTTTATCAGGTTTGGCCAGGGCGGTTTCGGAAAGATGGTTTGAGAAGATACTTCGATAAATCACTTATTTCTATGTTTTGATAGGATTTTTAAATTTAAAATTCATATTCCGACTGGGTTCTAGCCCATAATGAAAAGTATATTTCGACTGGGTCCTAGCCCATAATGAATAGTACATTGAAAACTAAGTCCGCAGGTTTGATGAAACCGGGGTGAGTTTCAAAAGTAAAAGATTGAATTGGAAAATAAGAAAATTATTTTATCCAAAAAAAAATTATTCATTTATTTATCTAATAATAAATATTTTAATAAATTAAGTAATATAATTTAACATCAATTCATAGAGCCACGTATATTTATGTCCCATATGATCATCCAAAGATGCCCGTAGTATGTTGATCACTTTAAATAAAAGAGATAAAAGACACTTATATGTACAAAGAAATACCAGCTTCTCCGTAAGCTGCATCGGCGGGTGAAACCTTAGAGCCAATGGCTGCTGCACCAATAAGAACCCTGAGAGCCAACCTACGAGAGACAGCAACATTGCCGTCATCTTGTTGCACCGCCTGCTTCAGGGCGGCACGGCAGATTAGCTGATTGGGCTTGGTGGCTGCCACATAACGCTGTGTTGAAGATCTAGTTGGGGTGGAGAGTACATGGTGGTGCAAGAAGCATGTTGTGGAGGCCATTGTTCAACCTCAAGTCTCAGTCTTTGTGTTCTCTTTTGTTCTTTCTTTGTGTTTTGAATGAAGTGTGGGGAGTGTGTGATAGGTGTTCCTTAGTGATCTGTGAAAGATAATGGCTGGTTTTGGATATTGGATGTGGAAAGTGTGTGATCGGAAGATTAGATTAGAGATGCGGGATAAGTTTCTGGAGGCTCTGATTGGAACCACGTGGCATTAAGAATTCTGCTCAGGGTCAGCTGGAACACTAGGCTTTCAAGCCGCTCTCTTAGGGCCCCAGTTTTATAGATGGCCCCATATTTTGTACATGTCTATACTATATCCCAAATCAAAATTCCATGCTCAATTGTCTAAGCAAGAAAAGTTTACAATAATTGTTATACCATCAATTGTTAACAATACAAAAAACTTAGAGTGTATTTGTTAACCCAAATTTAACATTTAAAATGAATGTATTCAGCATTTATTAATGAAGTCCGTTTGATAACCAAAATGTAAATTCTTTTAATATGTTTAGTGCTCCTTAAAAATAAGCCACAATATTAAGTAAAAGATCTCTTATGCTCTGTTTGGTAGGAATGATGGAAAGTATGAATGATACACTTTCCTTCCTTTGTGTTTGATTGGATTGATGGAAAATAAAAATGAATAATTGTTTTTTAATTTTTTTTGTGATGACTAGGATTAGGGTTGACAATCGAGTCGTGTCGTTTCAGATTCGTGTTGAGTCATAAAATTATGAGTTTTTTATATTTCTTGTTTGCGTGTCAGGTCATTTTCAAGTTCGTGTCGAATTATAATTAAGTTCGTGTCATAAAATTTGTGTCAAGTTCGAGCCGTGTCATCGTGTTGGGTCGAAATTTTCACCCCTAGTTAAAATTAAAAAAAATATTTTTATTTTTAATATATATATATATAGTCAAATAAGATACATCTTAACACAAATAATTAATTTTTCATCTACTTTCTTTCCGATTTTGGAGGAATTGATTTTGGTAAGTTGGAAAGAAAGTTAATCTATCAACTTTTTCATCATTCCTATTTTCCTCCTTACCAAACATGATGTTTTATCTATCCCTCAAACTTTTCATCCTTCCATTTTTCTATTGTACCAAACGGAACATTACTTCATTCTAAAAGTTGGAAGCACTCAGCAAAATCTCTTTAATAATATTTACAATATGACAATTATGCCTAAAAATATTTTATAATCCTATTAAAACTTTAATTAGTCTTCCCTTAAATCCCCTAACCTATCTATCCTCCTAACCAATCCTCTTCTTCGGCAGGTAACAGGTAAGGTAAGTTTCTTCCTTCTCTTCTTCTTCTTTTTTTTCCTTCCCTTTCCCACAAAAGTATATATATATATATAATTACACACGCACACATGCATTGCACATACACATAATTATACACACCTGCGCGCATGCACTGCACACATAGTTACACACACACCCCCACAGTTTAACAGTCACACACACACACACACATTATGCACACACACGCCTTTTATTGTTCTTTTTTTTTTAATATTTTTTGATTATTTATTAGTTATTGATCTTCTTTTTTTTATCAGATGTTATTGTTTACTTATTGTGTTGTTTAATTTGTTATTATTCAGTTGTTGTGATTGTTCACTTATTGATAAAAACATATTTTATAAATAATTTTAAATTAAAGAGTGTAAGGGTAAAACTGAAAATTAATTTATTTTCAGACGTCAACTCTGTGTAGTTATCAAACAGTTTGGTTCAACTCAGTACTTAAATTTCAGTGGGTACAGAACAATCCATGAATTCAAACTTCAACTTTCAACTTTTACCTTTCAAACTCCAGCTTTCAATTTGTAGACTTCAACTTTCAGTTTTATCAAACACCACCTTAATTAGTAACTTTATATCTTCAATCATGAGGCAACTACATTGTAATTAATAAAATATAAAAAAATCTCAATTTTAATTATTTTTTTAAGTCTAAAACTATCTTGAGTCAATCCTAATTGTTAATGTTTATATGTTTATCTTTGTCCCACCTTGGTTAGATTAGGATACTTTACTATTCTCTTGTAGTATAAATACACCTCCTTATGAATATGAAAAAGTTAACCAAAGCAATATTCAATTGATATTCGCTATCTATTATCTTCTTTCACATGGTATCAGAGCCTAGACTCGTGAATCCTTCTAGCCAAGGATACCATGTTATGTGGTTGCCTTACAAGAGATCTTGCACATCAGCACTCTTAAGGCTCTTCCTCTTCTGGCCATCCTTCGGCAAACTTCCAACAATCCTCCAGCGGAGTTCTGATCTGCTTTGGCCATCCTCCGACAAACTTCCGATCTACTCTGGCCATTCTCCGGCGAACTTCCGATCAATTTCAACCATCCTCTAGCGACTTTCTGATTGTCTTCCGGTGAAGTTCTAATCACCTCCCCACCATCCCCTATCAACCTCTAACTATCCTCCGGCAACTTTTCAGTCACCCTTTGACGACGTTCTGACCTGCCCCTAAAACCAAGGGCCCTTTGTCAACTCGTTGATAACCCATTAACACTGCATAACTACCCATGAACACTGCATAACCTAACATCAAGGCACAACATCCCCTTTACCGGGATCACAAACCACACAAAGTTTAGACAGTCTCCCTTGTATCGGGCACTCCCAAATGCATAATATGTATATCATTCAATCACATGACCCTTCCAAGGTTCAATATATCTGAATTCATACTCAATTTACATCATTTGAACAAAAGGACTCAAGACTCGAAACATATCAAAAGCATTCTTAAAATTTGAAATTTTAGGAAAACCTACCAGTAGAAGATGTCCATGTTCTACCGGTAAGAAAACCTTCTTAAAAAGTTTTATCGGTGGGAAAACATTCTGGAAAAGTTCCACCAATAGGAATGTCAATGTTCTACCGGTAGAAAAGTCTACTGAAAAAGTTCTACCAGTAGAAGAACCCATCGTTCTCCCGGTAGGTCTTTCTAGTTTTTTCTTGATTCCATCCTTTTTCGATTCCAATTCATTCCAACCTTATACAACGTCAACCCAAACTCATATAACCTCCATTTTAAAAACAATATAGTTCATATGAGTTCTTTTACAATCATTTACATACAATTACATGTTCAAAACTAAATAACATAATAGTTTTTGCAAAACATGATTTAAAAGCCACATTTCGGCTTTTCTTCAACAATGAGGGCCCAAATGAGGGCCGTCCACCTGCGTTTGTCCCACATTTGAAATGTTATCCCTATAAAGAGTGAGTCACGCTCAATAGGGTATCTCTTAAAGAGGCTACTCTCCAACCTAGAAGCATATGAAATGTTCACAAGCAATTCACAAGTAACAATCACTCCATTCAAGAATATATAATTCAACAATGGAATTCTCTATGACATGCCATGATATAAGATGAAACTCACACATGCAACTCAACTCAAGCCTTTACTGGCTCCCATAACACATGCAATGTCATGATTTTGAAACCGGGCATTCCAAACCCTCGCCATTAATGTTGAACATCTAATGACCTTTTAAAAATAGACCATGTGTCTTTTTTAGGTATTCGAATTTTGGAATCTCACCGTCGGTTCCACACATTGATACACGTTTTTTGACTTGCACCTTCGGAAGTGTATAAACCAATAACTGGGTCTTGCACCCGAGAGAGTAACTAGCCCTTCTTGCTACACCCGACACAACTTTTTCATGCAACCGTGCAACTCAGCCAGACCTAGGTCCAACCATCCCGAGTCCACGCCTCAACCACTTAGAATGGTGTTTGATTCAAAAACACGAACACACACCCACACTCATGTCAAATGCCCACGAATGAAATATTTTTCGTGTATATGCAGTGTACAATTGCAATTTTCAATACCAAGTTCAATATGTAATATGAACATTATGAACAACTTCAATACCCATCAACATTGTCCATGGTAAATTACATCATAAGCATTTAACTACCATTAACAATCTCAATGTCAATGTATCATATATATATACCAACATTTCCCAACATCAAATTCTAAGCATGTTATAACATAATCAATGCAAATAACACAGTTAATCCACATAGGCATTTAATCAAACACCATAAAGGCACAAAATCATGTAACACATAATATGCCCAAAACATAACATTTCTCAAGAAATCATAACAAGTAATTTCTACATACCCAATTCGTGCTAGAATTGATTTTAATTAATACCTATTTTCCACATTTCAAATATCATATGTAAGTGTTATACATGACATTACATATCTAACATCCTACCCATTCCATATATCAACCCTAGGTTGGAAATAACCTAATTAGGAAAAGAACAATATCTCTTAAAGTGTAAAACAAGTGGTAGAAGCCTTCAAGAACCCAAATCAAGCCTAGCCCTTGAATTCCCTAAATCTCACCTTTTGAACTTTGTCAAAATCTGTGTTTTTTGGTATGTAGGTGTAGTTCTCATCGTGTAGATAAACTTTGATTCTTAGCTCAAGTTGATTCAATGAACGTGGAGCCATAGATCATAGAGAGAAGTTGAAGCAACACCTTGATCTTCCCTCTCCTCTCTTTTTCCAAAATAGCTGGCCCAAATGGGGATAAAATCAGATTTTCTCTCTTATTTATACTCCTTATTTGCTTGGCTCTCATTGAGCCACGTTCACCTTTTTGGGGTCCAATTTTGTCCCGAATCAATTAAATTGTCCCGATTCAAGTTTAAAATATTTTTATTTGAACTACCTTTAAATTATTATCCACTTTTGGTGATTTAATTCCCGATCTCATTTATTTAGGTCACGCGACACTCTTTCGTCTCGTAAAATGTAAAAAATTCTACTATCTCAAAATTCAATGAAAACTATCTAAGTAATTAGATTTCACGAGACAAATTCAATGGTAAGGTCCGTTTAGTCATCTAAATTCTAGAAAAATTTAGATTTTCAACCCATATCGTAGTGATAAATTAACGTTTTGTCCTTTTTCATAAAAATTCAAATTTACCCGGATTTTACATTCTTCCCCCATTAAAAAGAATTTTGTCCTCGAAATTCACACACACATGCACATTCAACCACTTGCATATGCAACAATCATATAATACTGAATGACTACAAGAATGTACCTACATCCTTAAACATGAATAGATAAGTGGTATGTATAGTGTCTTCATGCTCCCATGTCCCTTTCTCCACACCTCGGTGCTGTCACAACACCTTCACCAGTCTCACAGTATTGCCTCATAAAACCTACTCTCGACTATCCATGATACGCACCAGTCCCTCCTCGAAGGTCCCTTCGCATCAACAACCAGCTCAGCCCAATCTACCACATGTGTTAGATCTAGAGTGTATTTCCAGAGCATGAAGACATGGAATACCGCGTAAACACCCGATAAATTTGGTGGTAACACCAACCAATAAACAATTGTACCAATCATCTCGAGTATCTCAATAGGCCGATATACCTCGACAATAACTTTTCCCGCTTGCCGGTCTTGACCACTCTCCTCTTAGGCATCACCTTCAAGAAGACATGATCTCCAACCTCAAACTCTAGAGGTCATCACCATCTGCCGTCGTAGCTCTTCTACCGGCTTTGAACTGTAATAAGATACATTCGTTTCAAGTCCACATTCTCCAAGGTGTCTCGAACCAAATTCAAACCCATAGACTGTCTCTCTCTAGCCTCCGTCCAACAAACCAGTGAATGGCACGGCCTCCCATAAAGTGCCTCATAGGGTGTCATCTGTATGCTTGCTTGATAACTATTGTTGTAGGCAAACTCTACTAAGGGTAAGTGATCTTCCCAGCTACCCTTCAGATCTAAAATGCAAATCTATAGCATGTCCTCTAAAGTTTAGATGGTCATCTCTGACTGACCGTCTGTCTAGGGATGAAAAGTTGTGCTCATCATCAACTGTGTCCCTAGGCCCACTAGAAATTCTCCCAAAAATGGGTCATGAATCTAGGGTCCCAATTTGATACTATAGATATGGGTACCCCATGCAACTAGACTATCTCCTGTATGTACAATCGGTAGAATTCCTCTAGTGTGAAGGTCATCTACACTGCCAAAAAGTGTGTCGATTTCGTGAACCGGTCCATTTTCACCCACACCATGTCATACCCCCACGATGTTTGTGGCAAGTGGGTCAAAAAATCCATCGTGACATGCTCCCTTTTCTATTTAGCCACTTCCAAAGGTTGGAGCAACCCTGCTATTATCTAGTGCTCAACTTTGATCTGCTGACATGTGAAACATCAATTAGCGAAATCTCCAATGTGCCTCTTCATCCCACTCTAGTAGTACTAGTAACAAAGATCACGGTACATCTTTGTGCCACCTGGATGTACAGTAAAACGGGAGCAATGAAACTCCCTAAAGATCTCCTCTCTCAGATCCATAGACTGGGGAACCACAACCCTTCCTCTGAATCGAAGACTACCATCTGCATGAATGGCCTAACCCTCATCACCTATATTCGGTCCCTGATAAACAATATCTCTGTTCTTGTCCTTGGAACTCAATCACTCTGCTCAGTAGGGAAGACGTAGCCACCAAACTTCTAAAAGTGCTCTAAGCCTAACCCCTGTAGTAAAGCCCGAATTGCCCCACAGTCTCGAGCATCTGTAACTCCCGAGCAGCCACACCAACTGTTGTCCGAATTTGGTATTGACAATTTACGTGCAAGTATACACGATCAACAAGTAATAAAGTGATAAGTAGAGTATCATTCCCACGGAGAAATATTGCTAATAACTTCCAACTAATAACTTTAATTCAATTCAATTTTATTTAAACAATTGGAATTAAACTATAAAATAACTAAATTAAAACTGAATCTAAACTTAACAATCAAGGATTGAATTTACCAAATAAAAGAAGTTAAGATTACAACTTCCCCTAATGCTTCGTATAAACCTTTCTAACTCTCTTTCCAGTTAATTGATCAAAGTAAGTTATTTACCAAACCTCTTCCGATAGTTAGATAAAATTATCTATCCCAATTAAATTACTATATTCCTATGCAAAATAAGTTGGAATAGATTTATTAAGTTCAAACTCTCATAAAATTTATACATGACATATAGGTATATTCCTATCCAATACACAAACCCAGCAATTCAATCCTGAGAAGAATTAACCAGACGCATGTCATCATATTTAGATCTAAACCTAGAATTCATCTCCCAATTTTATCTTGGTTATCACATTAATTGTTGGTCATACAATCATATATTAAGCACAAAATATGACAAATAACTCATGTATGATCAATAAAACTAGAATTGAGAGTAGATCAATTAAACTAGACGTTAGGTTCTATTGCAATCTTAATAAAGATTTAGTTCATAATGTAATTGAAAAACATCATTCTAATATTAAACAACATCTTAGAAAATCAAGAATTAAAAGTAAAAGAAAAGAATGAAAACTTAGTTGCAATCTTCACTTTTTCTCTAGTCTTCGATTCTGATTTTCTTTGTGTTGCTTCATTTGATTATTTTCTTCAATTTTCTATCAATCCCTTGGTTTTTTCAGATGTTTCAGCCCCCAAAAGTTAGTATATATCATCCAACTTACTACTTTTAAAACAATTTTGGGCATGTCTCCTTACCAATTAGTCTATGGGAAGCCTTGTCACCCACCTATGGAATTGGAACATAGGGAATACTAGGGTATTAAGACAATGAACTTTGACGTGGACAAAGCTGGACTAGCAAGAAAATTTCAGATTAACGAATTGGAGGAATTAAGAAATGAAGCATATGAAAATGCTAAGATTGCAAAATCCAGGATGAAAATTTTTCATGACAAGAACATAGTGCAAAAGTCTTTTGAACTGGATCAAAAAGTTCTGCTTTTCAATTCAAGACCCCGCCTTTTTCTTGGTAAGTTGAAGTCAAAATGGACTGGACCATACATTTTCAAAAAAGTGTTTCAACATGGGGCAGTGGAAGTGGAGAACCCATCAAATGGTAATATCTTTACCATTAATGGTCAGCGATTAAAACCCTTTGTGGAGGACTTTGTCAAAAATGTGAAGACCATTCTTTTAATGGATCCAGAACAGCGCTTAAAAAAAAGCGCCTGCTGACACAAAAAGGAGCCGGGTCAGGGAGAACTAGGTCCAACCCGAACCACACCACCGCCTTTATAAGGTCCCCACCCCCTTTTTCTCTCTTTCCACACACTTATGCCCCTTTCCCCTTTCTTTTCTTTCTTCTTCTTCTTTTACTTTTCTTCTTCTTCTCCGCTATTACGATCCTCTGGAATCACGACCCATCTTCCAACAACACCATGACCATACTACCTGAAGACCCTATCCTTTGTCTCATAATCTGCGTGTGTTTACTATATTTGTACATGACTATGCTTCTTCTGTCTGCACTCAGAATCAAGGGTTATCATCCTAACCTAGATCTGCAATGAGATGTTTGATTTGTGTATTTTGCTTGTAGGTTTCAACTAATGAACAAGATCTCAACCATTCAACCTCATCTCCAAAGCTCACCAGATTGGTAAATTTGAAACATTACGGAAAATGTTCAATTTAGGTTGGGGGGAGAGAACTACAGTTCATATGTGCCCGTAGAAAATTTTTTCAATTGTTGTTGTTGTTACTAATCTTGATCAGATTGTGTACCATATTTTGACTACCATGTTTTGCATTTTGATGATTATGTTTGTGGGTCATCTCTGATCGTCTTTGTGACTAGCAAACGTTAAAGAACCAGATAGTGAGTCTTAATAGTATAAAAAGCATGGATGTTAAACTTTTTTGATTTAGTTTAGGAGTTCTACGCACATTTCCTTCTGATGTGCACACGATGATCATGAGAAAAGCAAGATTGGTAAGAAAGAATGAGATCCGAGAGCAACAAGCGAAACTCCTATGCGGCGGAAGCACCTATGGTAAATGCCGTCGTGCCAAAAGACTTGGTGCATGTAAATAGTGTGGTAGATACTTTCACAATAAGAGATATAATCAGTGTTCTGAACCAATTTTCGGTCGTGCACTCGATTGATTAGACTGGATAGTGAATGGGCAGAGTAAGGATTATCTTGACACACCATCTTATTACGGTACATTGCTTAACCGGTTGGTGAAATAGGAAATTGGGGGAGTTGCTGGTTGTTCAGATGGCACGGAGACAGATGAAGACTCAGATTAGAATAGTTTGGATGAAAGTCAAGGGTCCGAATTTCTGTAAAAAAGTGTAAAAATTCTTTGTGTTTTGTACAAACTCTTTTAACTGAAATGAAAACATGGGCCGAGTAAGGAATGTCCCAAAATACCAAACTTGAGCGTGGGTAGGGATTTGTCCTGAGACGCCATGAATTTTTGGTTCAAACTTGAAAGTTTTGCCCTGTTTTATTATGTAGAAATGCAGAAAAAATTTTGAAAATTTTTCTATTTTGATTCCACGTTCGAACGTTGCTTGCTTACAGTACTCAGCCTCTAATGAAGTTTTTGATGGAAACTCAAAGTATTGGGAGTTCGGTCCGTTCGAATGCCAATAAAACATTCGAACGTAATTAATGTTCGAACACCAATAGCACGTTCGAACGACAGAAGCTTACAGTACTTTGGTCTCTGACATAACTCAAAAGTACTGGGAGCTTACAACGTTCGAACGTCATTCATGTTCGAACGATATTTTAAAATCCTTCATATTTCTCCTCAGAATATAAATACCTGGATCGTCTTCCTCAGTTCAAAATTTCCAAAAAACTCCAAAATCCTCTAAACCCTAGGAACCCTTTTCACTCCCTAGCCCTCAATACTCCACTCATTCCTCATTTCCACCATAAATCAAGCACCCAAAAGCTTTTCCACATCAAAAATCCCCAATTTTCACCAAATAACCAAGACTTTTAACACCCTCTCAAGCTCAAAATTGAGAACAAAACAATGCCTAGGGTTAAGCTCCCTGCCAGGTGCACTCCACCAGTAAACCAAGAACCCAACTTCGTAGAAGAGGTCATTCAAGAAGAAGAAGGGAAGCAAAGAAATAAGAGGTACAATCACACCAGATTTCCCAGTGCTTTGAAAGCTGAGAGGTATGCAAATTTCTTTCAAAATCACGCTGTGGTTTGTGAACGAGATGTTGTAATCATTGATTTTGCTGAGTTGGGTTTGTTGGAAGAAATGGAAAAGAGGGAGTGGGTGTGGCACTTGAGAAATGGCGGAGACGCCATTGTTGACTTGGTGAGGGAGTTCTACTCCAACGTCGAGATCATTAATGGCGTAATCTGAACATGTGTACAAGGCACCCACATAGATGTAGATGAGGCACATCTATTGGAGGTAAGGAGAGAAATGTCTCGCGTACAAAATCCAACGTACCCGTTAAAGAAAAATGTGGCGTTGAATGTGGTTGGAAGGGAGTTGACATGGTTGATTGATTTTTCATGGGGAGGGAGGAAATTTTTAAAACAAGGAGAGCTCACCAACAAATACAAAATACTTAATTTGATTGCGGTGGCAAACCTAGTCCCCATAGGAAAAAAAATGAGATTTTGCCTGAGATGGCACACTTACTCTATGCACTAGGGCGAGGGCATAGCATCAACCCCCCCTCATTGATTTTGAATGAGATGAAGAAGGGTGCGATGCAAAGAGGAGTGCTCTCCCATTTGGCACACTTGTGACTGAAATATGCACTGACAATGGGGTGAGGGTGAGGCCAAAAATGGACATCCAAAAATCAATGGGCCCGCTGAACAAAGGGTCGTTCAAGAGAAGCCTAAGGCATAGTGGCACCCTGGCGACTGGGCAAAAGATGCCCCCTCCTCACGGAATCGATGAGGTGTAGGAGGAATTGGACGCCGAAGAAGAAAAAGAGATGGAGACAGAAAGAGAGCAACCAGATCAAGCAGGTCCCAGCATGACCACCCAACGTTCTCTACGGGACATCATGCTTAGCATTGAAGCTAAGCAGGATGAGATCCTGAGGCTTTTGAGGGGTGGAGCTGGTGGTGCTAGTGGTGCTGACGGAGAGGGAGATTGAGATATTTATTTCTGTTCTTGAGGAGGAGTAGTTGATTTCTGTTCTTGATTGATTGTTGTTTGTTGACTATTCTTTGAATAGTTTTTGGGAAATTTCTGTACTTTGTGAAGGAGTTTCTTTTGATAATTCTTGTGGATGTTTTGTGATTATTGTAGATACTTGTACTTATAGGCGATGTATATAGAGTTGATTGTGGATAGTTGAAGTCATGTTTTGAATGGATGAATTGCATCATTGACATTATTGTAGACACATTATCCTTTATGGAATGAATGATTCAGTTTATCATTTTTATTTGTTTAAAATGCATGTATAAGATTAGCACTATAATTCTTGCTAATGACGAAACAAATGTGGATGCTAAGATTGCTTATGAAAAATGACTAAGCACATGATCGGTTTGACACCTCAACTTAACAACCAAGACGTAAAACCTCATTTTGAACTTCGATACTATCTCTATGATTTAATTGTCAAATGTACATCAGTATGAGCTATTCTTGAGGTATACGGTGATCAGACTCGAAAATAGAATCGCTATACACCTAACATTCCTCGTAACACTCGACATAATCAGTGGAGATAACAAAGAAAACCATGATGAGTCTTGAGCTTTACGGTGTTTTTTTGAGAGGATATCAACAAATACTGAAGGTAAACTCCTTAGGTTCGGTGTGTAAATTTATACTAGTCAACCTACATGCATGAGATACTAGGCATTGAGCTTTAGCTTTGTGAATGATTCTATTCTATTATGAATTTTACTATTTTGTACTATAAACTTGAGATTGTTACTAAATGTCATTGTTTTACTTCAGATTTTATATATTGATTTCTCAAACTAAGACTTACCTATTTTTGTGATTTCGAAACTTTGTTTGGGTTTTAGAAGGTTTTTATATTGGGCTTTATTACTCACCCTACCATAACATTTTCATATTTTAGTATTGAGGATGATCCAAAATTAGATGATCAAGTAGATTGAGATGCTCATGACGTGGATTCAAATGTGGAAGTTAATTTTTAGTTTATGAGTTTTAGATTTGACGGTCTCCTTATATTTATGGATGTTGTTTACGTAGTGTTGATAAATTTTATTTGAATTGGATGTAACCTTAATGATTTCTTTTTGTTTGATTTTAGGGATTTTAGTTAGTTAGATATTGAATGATGAATGTTTGATTTATTTTATGGTTATTTTAGTATGCTCTCATAGTTTAATGGGTTATAGTTAGTCAATGTCTGGATGTTAATTGGGGGCGTTACAGGTTTAATTTGGACTGAACTCTATTTACTTAAGGTTTGATTCCATAGTTTTTTGTTTGCTGCCAAACAACTCAGTTAAAGACCCAAAAAAGATTGGTAATTATTTGATTGAAATTGAAATTGTGGGGTTTTTTTTTCTTGTCTTTGTACTTTTGGGATTAAAGGTGCTTTGAGTCCAGAACAATTACTTGGTTTTGGAACTATTGAATTCGTTATTAACGAATTCTAATTTGAGCAAGTGAACAATCGTCCAAGAGCTGCCATAAGTATGAGCCCTTCATAGTTTCTTTTAAACTTTATTAAATTTTGGTTAGGGTTTCTAGTTCTGTTTCGATGTTGCAGAGAAAATCTTGGCATTGTATTGTGGTCTATTTAGGACCCTTTACATTAATAAAATTGCCTTTGTGGCCTATTTAAGAAGAAAATTTAGGTGGTTGAGTTTATAGTTTTTTTATGTTTTTGGGTTGAATGGTGGTGGTGATAGTGGTCTATGGTAGCATGTTAATGGTTTCGGGTTTACTATTTAAGATGGATTAGTGCAAGTTTTGTTAATAATGGAACTAGTGCAAATGTTGGCGTGCTTTGTCTAAGATTTAACTCTAACAAATGTGGTCTTCTTTGTTTGGTAGAGTTTATGACACTCAAGTTTTTTTTATTCATGGTGCTTGGAAATTTATTAAGTGGATGATATCTTATACCTTTCATGTATGTTCGATGCTTTTGTTATCTGGATTTTATGTTTTCTAGTGAAGTTATATATAGATAACATTCAAGCCTTTGATCCCCATTAGGTTTATAGTAACCCCCTTTTCATCCATTTCTTTCTATTCGAAATTAGGTTTATGGATTAATTTTCTATTTTTTTAATAGATTATAGCATAAAGTATTGGATAAATGTTGTAGACCTTTAATTCTTTGGTGGTAGTTGTTATACCCACTTTAGATTGAAAATTTTGGATTTATTGTTTATTGTGCATGTGTAAAGATGCAATTTTTTTAAAAAAAGTATGGTAATGAAGTTAGTTGAATATCGTTAAAGTTGGTATTATTTCTTTGTTTTCTAAATCAATTTTTATTCTTTATCATCACCAAAATTATAAATATCAAGTTATATATGTTGTAATAATTCCCTTCTCTAGAATTTTTCTAATGATTATTGGGTCGCCTTTATAGGTATTGATGTCTGACGATTGACATGCTGTCTTATCTATCTAATATTACACATCAATTTAAAAATATACCCACATAAACAAAAAAAATGGTTTAGGTCAATCCAACTTTAATCCAATAATCACAAATCACTCTCTATTTTTTCCACTCCTGCCCAATCCTATCTCTACCATCCCACCGCCCAAAATTCACTCCCTTTATCTCTTCCTTCTCTCTTCTTTCTTCCCTCTTTCCTCTCTCTCACCCTCTGTCACACGCCTTTCCCCTCAAATCTTCTTTCCAAACATTTGTCTCTTCCCCAATCTCCTTTCCAAGCCTGTCTCCCTTACCCAAACATAGACAGAGGAAGACAGTGTCTCATTCAATTATTCTTTCTCTCCCTCACGCTTTCTGCCGTAATATCCTTTTCATCTATTTTCTCTACCCTAATATTCTCTACATCTATTTTCTCCACCAGTAGCTGCCAAAGATAAAAAAAAAAATTGTTATCTTTGTCATTCAATAAAAAAAGAGAGAATATTTGTCATTATTCATAAACTCCACCAAACTTGAGACATATCCTCTTCATTTGTCATTGATGATATTGATAAAGATAAAGAGGAGAGAATATTGGCTTCTACATTTGTCATTCGATTACAAGGTGATCGCATTACATGTGGGCCCCCTTTAACTTTAAGCTTGAGTATCATGGCGTCATACTTTATCTGGCCTATTACGTTATCAACTAGTTGTTTTGGAAATAATCTCCCTCGCCATATTACCTTCTACATCTCTCTTTCCAGTTCTCCCAAAATATGAAAGGGTGCTATTAGGTTTTGGATAATTGGACATGGATTTACTCTTCTTTGTTCTTATGTGGTGCTATTAATTTCAAATAATTGAAAATGGATTGTGATTTTTTTCAAATTATTCAAGGGTTGAGTTTTTTGAATTGTTTGTTGAGTGCTAGGTTTACTTTTTGGATAATTAAATTTGGATTATGCTTTAATTTCCTTTTTCATGATTGATTTGTTGCAAATTATGTTTGTAAAACCCGGATAAATTTATTTTTTTGTGAAAAATGGCAAAATGGTAATTTCTTACTACGGCACGGGTTAAAAACCTAAGTTTTTCTAAAAATTGGATGACGCAACGGACCTCACTGTTGGATTTATCCTGAAAAATCTAGTTACCTAGTCAATTTTTATTGAATTTCGAGATAGTCAAATTTTTTACGCTTTACGAGGCGATCAAGTGTCGTGTGACCTAAATAAACAAGCTCACGAACTAAATTTTGAAAATTGAAAAAAAAATTGAAGTTGATTCTAATAAAAATATTTTCAACTTGAACCGGGATAAAATTTAATTATTTTGGGGCGAAATCGAACCTGAAAAAGGAGAACGTGTGGCGCAACATGGGCCAAGCATCCTAGGAGTATAAATAAGGGAGAAAATCATATTTTTCCCTCATTTTTCAGCTAGGTTTTACGTTGGAAAGAGAGAGGGAAGAAGAGGGAGAAAAACAAGGGTTTCACAACTTCTCTCTACGATTTACGGCCCTCCGTTGGTCAGAATTCTTTGGGCCAAGAATCAAAGTTCATCTACGCGATAATGGCTACGCCTACGTACTAAAAATTACAGATTTTATCAAATTTTCAAAAATATAATTTTGGAAAATCAAGGGTTCGAGCTTGATTTGGGTCTTGGGAGGCTTTCTACAACTTGTATTACGCTTCAAGAGGTAGGTTTCCTTTTTTAATTAGGTTTATTTTCAACCTAGGGTTGATATATGAAATGGGTAAGGTGTTATAGATGTAATCTCTTGTATAGCACATACCTATGGCATTATAAATGTGGGTGTTTGATAAAATACCTTGTATGATTTATGTAGATTAAGTATGTTATTTGCATTGATTATGTTATAACATACTTGGGATTGATGTTGAAAAATGTTGGTATATGCACTATGATATATTGACATTGAGGACTTGGAAATGTTGAAGGAATATTGTTCATACTGTGCTTATGACATGTTGAACATGGTATTGAATTTTCAATTCAAATCCTGGTTGCATAAGTATATGAAATGCAATGGTTCATTACATTTGTATATTGTACGAGAAGTATCGCATTCGTGGGCAGTTGACATGAGTGTGGGTGTGTGTGCGTGGTTTGATTAAATACTATTCTTGGTGGATGATGCATGGGCTCAGGATAGCTGGATCAAGGTTCGAATGAGTCGCACAGTTTGCATTGAAAATAGGGTCAGAGTTAGCAAGAAGGGCTATACTATCTCTCGGATGCAAAATCTAGTGATTTTGGATACGCACTCCATTAGTATCGAGTCCATAAAGTGTGTCGAGGTATGCAGAGCCGTTGGTAGAAGTTCATAAATGTCGTGTCAGTTGGGTTCCCATTGGTGTAAGTCCATGAATACCCACCCCAAGAAAGTCCCAAAAATTTTAAGATTCATTGGATGTGCAACATCAATGGCGGGGGCTTGGAATATCCAGATTCATACACATGGCATTGCATGTGTTCAGGGAGCCAGTGAAGGCTCGGGTTGAGTTGCATGTGTGAGTTTCATCTCATAACATGACATGACATAAAGGATCCATTATGAATTGCACATTCTTAAATAGATTATTTGTTGTTTGTGAATTGCATGTGAACATTTCATAAGCATCTAGGTTGGAGAGTACCCTTTTTAGAAGATACCCTGTTGAGCATGATTCACCCTTTATGGACACAATATTTCAGGTATGGGACATGCATGGGTGGATATCTCTCATTTGGGCCCTTATTGTTGAAGAAAAGTCGAGATGTAGCTTTAAGTTATGTTTTGGTAAAACTAAGATGTAATTTAGTTTTGGACATATAATATTGTAAAGGGTTTGTAAATGAACTCATATGAGCTACATAAATGTACAATTTTATGTTGTATGAGTCTGGTTTGATAATTTATGAGGTTGGAATGAATTGGAATTGAAAAAGGATGGGATCGAGGGAAAACTAGGAAGTCTTACCGGTAGAACGGTGAGTTCTTCTACCGATAGAACATTTCTAAACATCAAATTTTAGCTGTAGAACATTTCCAGTGTGTTTTCCTACCGGTAGAACGATGAGAAACCTATCGGTAAAACATGTCCAGAATATTTTCCTATCGGTAAAACATGGACATCTTCTACTGGTAGGTTTTCTTCAAAACTCAAAATTTAAAATACTTTTGCTATGCTCTGGGCCTTGTGTCCTTTTACTTCAAGGGGATAGATGGTGTTATATTAAGAGTAAATTATTGTGTATTGAACCTCAAATGGGTCATATAATTGAAATATACATAGGTTATACATTTGAGAGTTTCCGGTATAAGGGAGACTATGTTCAAACGTCGTGTTGTTTTTGATCCCGGTGAAGGAGTGTTATTGCCATGGTGTTGGGTTATGCAATACTCATGAGTACTTCCGTGGGTTGATAGGTGATCAAAGGTTGACAAAGGACCCCCGGTTTTAGGGGCATCACAATGTTGGACTAAAATAGATTTTAGTAATTAAAATCTAATTTTTGGTTGACTTTGAGCCTAAATTAAAGTGGAACTTGCTTGTTGTTTCGAGTAAACTTTCATGGGTTTGTGTTTTACTCCATGAAAAGAATAACATAGTATATTCGCTAGCTCAAATCGAGTAAGAAATGAATGAGAAAAAAGTCTTCACAGTGACTCATTTGATTTGTGAAAATAGAGGTTGTGCAATATGGGATTTGACACCAATCCCACATTAGTTAAGGAAGAAGTTTTACAAGGGCATATACAGGCCAAGTTTGCTCTATGGTATTGAAGCACAAGGGGTACCACACTTTTATGAGCGAAGCGAGTGCCTACATGCCATCGGTTCAACCACACACTTGCACGCGCGTCGCCCATCATCCACAACTCGACCCAACTCGCTCGGGCTCGGGTGTGGGTCTGGATATGGTTTAAACCAAACTTTATCTTTTTGGAAAAAAATATATTTAATTAATATGGCATGAATTTCTAAAGCGAAATTTAATTTTGATACCTATTGGATTTGAATTCGCACTAGTTCGAATTTTGTCTTCATTCTAGTCCGAATTTTTGAGTAATGACTATTCATAGAGAATAGTTACACATTGGTGTTTTCTGGTTGTATGTGTCTCTTATGGGTTGTGTCTTTTCGCATGGTGGCTGTCTAGAGATGTCACCAGTTTGTCTATATAAACCCAGGGACATTACCATTCTGCATCAATCATTTTTTAGAGTTAAGGCATGCATTAGTACATTACATTTCAGCATTAAGGAAATCTGCATTTGGAGAGCACACAACATAATTTATGATTAGCTGAGTGAGTAGATTGGAGTGCTACTTCTATTCTCCTGAAGATCATTGTATCCTGGGTGACAGACACTTTGATTTCCAAAAGCACCAAGTGTGGGGGTGAAATATGTCTTAAGGACATAGTGTCAACCAATAGCCTTGATCTGCAGAAATTTTAATCTTAGTTCCTAATCTACCATCAGGTCAGTTTTTATATATTGCTCAATCACAAATTTACATGTTATTGTTTCGTACATACTAGTGTAACTGTTTCATATCTGTAATTGTTTTGTACATGTAACTGTTTTGTTCTTCAGTATTACAGTTTATTCTAGTTGCATGATACAAATCAGAAATTTCAATAAGTGATTTTACTATATTTGGAATAGCACAAACAACAATCTTAAGACAAAGTTTCCTATTTGTATAATTACTTGTTGTGTTTCTGATTCATTTCATTAGTACTTTAAACTATTCTAAAATATTACAAATTGTTAAAACTTATTTTTTACAATCTGTGGTATTTTGAAGACACATGACAGTTTTGTGAAAATTTGGATATTCTGTTTATGTGTTTAATTCAAACGGTTATACTAAACAGTTACACCAAACAGTGACAATGAAACTGTGACACCATGCAATAACGTTGAAACAGTAACTTCAAACAGTAACACTGAATAGCAACATATATTGTCTCTGTTTTAGTAACTTGCTTTGTAAAGTGTTACTATTTTCCTATTTTTGAATATTTGGTTATTTGTGTTTATTAGAAATGGCTTCAAATGATAATAATGTTCCTACTGCTACAAATCCTATGGTGCCTATTTATGTACCTACGCATATGTCTCATGGGGAGAAGCTTGAAAATTTCAATGGGAACGATTTCAAGAGATAGCAATAAAAAATATTGTTCTATCTCACTATGTTGAATCTTACAAAATTTCTTCCTGAGGATGCTTCTATTTGTAGTGAGAATGAGACTGACCGCCAAGTTAATTTTTTGGTGGATGCATGGAAAAACTTTGATTTTCTGTGCAAGAACTATATCCTCAATAGATTGGATAAGACATTATATAATATATATATAGTCCAATCAAGATGGCTAGAGAGCTGTGAGAATCCTTGGATTAAAAATACAAGACGGAAGATGCCAGAATGAAAAAATCATTGTGGACAGATTTTTTGACTACAAAATTGTGGATTCCAAGACTGTCATAAGTCAAGTTCAAGATCTTCAAGTGATCCTACATGAGATTCATGCCTAAGGGAAGGTGCTTAGTGAATCCTTCCAAGTGGCTGCAGTTATTTAGAAATTACCACCACATTGGAAGTACTTCAAAAATTATTTGAAGCACAAACGCAAAGAAATGAAACTTAAGGACTTGATCATGAGATTAAGGATTGAGGAAGATAATAGAGTCTCTGAAAAGAAAGTTGATAATCATTTCATTGAGTTAAAGGAACATGTGATTGAAGAGGGACATAAAACCAACCAGAAAATGAAGTATGTTGGCCAACAAGGGGCCAAGGGTGGTGATTCCAAAAGATTCAAAGGCAATTGCTTTATGTGCAATAAACCGGGGGCATTGTGCAAAAGATTGTCCAAGACGTAAAGCACAAGAGAACCACAAGAGGAAGGTTGTCCAAGTCAATATAACCGAGGTAGAAACACTTTCTAAAAATGTTTCTAACATCAGTTTTTCTATTGTAATATCCAAAGTAAACTTGGTGGAAAATACTAAGGAATGGTAGGTGGACACCGGGGCCATTAGACACATATGCTCGGATAAGAAGCTATTCTCTTATATGAAGCAATTAATCATGGAGAACAATTATTTATGGGAAATTCTTCTACTTTCAAAGTTGAAGGTACGAGGAAGGTTATATTGAAAATGACTACCGAGAAAGAACTTACTCTCAATGAAGTGTTACATGTTCCAGAAATTTCAAAGAATATTGTGTCTCGATCATTGTTGACTAAGAAGAGTTTTAGATTAGTTTTGAGTCCGACAAATTTGTACTCACCAAGAGTGAGAGTTATGTAAGCAATGGATATATAAGCGATGAGTTCTTTAAGATGAATGTAATGACATCTTCTGCTTATATGTTTGAGTCTTCTAATATATTGCATGGTAGACTAGAACATGTTAATTTTGATACTTTGCGTAAATTAATGAATTTAGAATTGTTGTTTAAATTCAATATTGATGCAAATCATAAAAGTGAGACATGTGTTGAATCAAAAATTAACTAGAGTATCATTTCATAATATTGAAAGATGTACTGAACCTCTAGAATTAATTCATAGTGATGCATGTGATTTGCAATATGTTCAAACTAGAGGTGGAAAGAGTACTTTGTTACTTTTATTGATGATTGCACAAGATATTGTTATATATATTTGCTAAGTAAAGATGAAACATTAGAAAATTTTATGCATTATAAGACCAAGGTTGAGAATCAATTTGGCAAAAAGATTAAGGTAATAAGAAACAATTGAGGTGGTGAATATGACGCACCTTTCGATAGTTTCTATAAAGAATATGGTATCATTCACCTAGCTTCTACACCTTATACACCTCAACAAAATAGAATTGCTAAATGTAAAAATAGAACACTAAAAGAGATGATGAATGACATGTTGATTAGTTCTAGATTACTATATTTTAAATAAATTACCCCACAAGAAGTTAGACAAAGCCCCTTATGAATTATGGAAAGATCAGAGTCTGTCCTATAAATATTTCAAAGCCCCGCCCTAACCCTTCTTCATAATAATAATAATAAGGTAAGCCCAAAACTAGGTTAGAGCTATGAAGCCCTTCCTTCAGCTGGGGTGCAGGTTTGGAACCCTATACAATGTGTAGGATGTGCTTCTTCCCTTTATAGTGGCTTCTATCATTTTCACACAAATTTTGCAGACCATTGATTGCATATTTATTGGTTATGCAATAAATAGTAATCCATATCATTTTCTCGTGCATAAATTTGATATTCTTGATAGACATGTCAATACAATAATTGAATCTAGAAATGCATCATTCTTTGAAAATGTATTTCCTTGTAATAATGCATGTGATGGAAGTTCTCTTAAAAGAAATCATGATACTTTGACTAGTAATATAGACCATAAGTCTATGGATGAAGAAAGTAAAGAGACACTTAGACACAGTAAGAGGGTAAGGACTTCCAAGTCCTTTGATCCTGATTTTCTTACATATTTGTTAGAAAATGAGCCTCAAAACTTCAATGAAGTGATGTCCACTCCTGAAGCACCTATGTTGAAAAAAGATATAAACAGTGAAAGTTGGTAGATCTTCCTCTAGGAAGTAAACCATTGGGGTGTAAATGAATTTTCAAAAGAAAAATGAAAACTGATGGATCAATTGATAAGTACAAGCCTAGACTTGTAGCTAAAATTTATAGGGAAAAGGAAGGTATTGATTACTTTAATACATGTTCTCCTATCACGATAATAACATCCATTCATATGCTCATAGCTATTACAGTGTTATATAATCTTGAGATACACCAAATGGATGTGAAAACAACGTTCCTAAATGGTGACTTAAATGAAGAAATTTATATGGACCAACCCAAATGGTTCATTTCTCCAGGACAAGAGAAGAAGGTTATGTAGGCTTCTTAAATCACTTAATGGTTTAAAGAAAGCCTCAAAATAATGGCATGAAAAATTTGACAAAGTAATGATGCCAAATGGATTCACAATTAATGAATGTGATAAATGTGTTTATGTCAAAGACACAAATAATGGATATGTCATTGTTTTCCTATATGTAGATGATATGCTTATTTTAGGTAGTAATAATAATATTATTACAACTATCAAGAAAATGTTGTCCAGTAAGTTTGACATGAAGGATTAGGGTGTTGCAGATGGTATAATAGGAATTAAAATTTTTAGAACATTTGGCAGACTTATATTATCTCAATCACATTATATTGAAAAAACACTTAAGAAGTTCGAGAATGATGAAAGCAGTATTGCTAGAACACCAGTTGATATAAATCTTCATTTGTCTAAAAATATTAGCCAAAGTATATCACAATTGGAATACTCCCACATTATTGATAGTCTAATGTATGTTATGAACTGCACTAGACTGGATATAGCATACTCAATTAGTAAATTAAGTAGATATACGAGTAATCTGGGAGTAAACCATTGGAAGACAATTATCAAGGTTCTTAGATACTTAAGATAGACCTTGAATTTTGGATTGCACTATACAAGATATCCAATTGTACTTGAAGGGTATAGTGATGCTAATTGGATATCTGATATAAAGGATACAAAATTCACAAGTGGTTATGTTTTTACATTTGGTCGTGCAGTTGTATCTTGGAAATCCTCTATGCAAACTTTTATTGTCAAATCCATGATGAAATCTGAATTTATTGCTTTAGCTAAAGTAGTAGAAGAAGTTGAGTGGCTTTGCCAATTTCTAGAGGATATTCCAATATGGCTTAAACTTGTGCCAGTAATTTGTATACATTGCAATAGACAATCTACAATTGGTAGGGTAAAGAGTGACATGTATAATGGTAAGTCTAAATATATACATTGTAGACATAATATTGTTAGGCAATTACTCTCAAATGGGATTATTTTTATTAATTATATAAAATCAAAGGAAAATCTAGTGAATTTGCTTACCAAAGGTTTCACGAAGAGCAAGTAAATTGCAAATCAAGGGAAATAGGGCTAAAGCCTATGACTTAAGAGTCACCTTAATGGCAACCAAACCTGGTTGACTGAAGAACCCAAGATCTAGGTTCAAAGGGACAACCAAATTATGCATAATTCAAAAGAAACACTAAGGAGATAATCTCTCCTACCTATTCCTATGATAAATTAGTGTTGCCTACAGAGTTTATTAGAGTAAGTTATGTTTTTAATGACTTTTATACCTTGGAAATCCGAGTGAGATATTGCAAAATATTCCTAATAGGAGTCACCTATAGGGGGTGTGAAGGGGCCGCTTTTGTAATAATTTATGAAGGTTGAATTCGTTAAACCACTCATGAAAAATAGGAGTTGTTCAAGGCCAAAATGAACACAATCATAAGAATCAATTGTGTTAGAAAACAAATTGTGTGACGTCCATTCCTTATAATTTATCAAACAGCTGAATAGTTCAAGACATCATATTCATTATTTAGCTGGTAAGTTTGATGGGCTTTCACTAAGGAAGGTTCAAGGCCAAAAACTATCTATCTCGATGCACAATCTTTCAAAAGATGTACTCTCTATAGTGCGTAAACATTATCATTTGCATACAAACAACCAAATTTTCATTTATGTGGGGGATTGTTGGACTAAGACAGATTTTAGTAATTAAAATCTGATTTTGGTCGACTTTGAGCTTAAATTAAAGTAGGACCCACTCATTGTTTCGAGTAAATTTTCATGGGTTTGTGTTCTACTCTATGAGGAGAATAATGTAGTATATTCACTTGCTCAAATCAAGTAAGGAATGAATGAGAAAATAGGCTTCAAAATGACCCATTTGATTGGTGGAAATAAAGGTCGTGTAATGTGGAATTTGACACCAATTCCACATTGGTTGAGAAAGAAGTTCTATATGGACATATATATAAGCTAAGTTTGCCCTATGGGATTGGGCCTCAAGGGATAACTCACTTTTATGAGCGGAGCGAGTGCCTATATACCATCGGTTAGTCCACACAAGTGTCCACGCACCGCTCGCTTTCCATGCCACAACCACGACCCGCGGGCTCGGGCTCGGGCTCGGGTACAGATGTGGGTGTGGTGTAGACCAAACCTTATCTTTTGGGATAAAATTCGTTTAACGAATTAGTCGTGAATTTCTGAACCAAAATTTAATTTCAGTACCCGTTGGATTTGAATTTGCACTAGTTTGAATTTTGTCTTCTTTCCAGTCCGAATTTCTAAGTAGTATCTATTCATAGAGACCAGTTACACATTGGTGTCTTCTGGACTGTTTCTTTTCATTTGGTGGCTGTCCGAAAAAGCCACTAGTTTGTCTATATAAACCTAGGCTCATTACTATTGTGCATCAATCATTTTTCGGAGTTAAGGCAAGCATTAGTACATTACATTTTGACATTAAGGCAGTCTGCATTTAAAGAGTACATAACATAATACCTGGTTCACTAGGTGAGTAGATTGGAGTGCTACTTTTATTCTGGGAGGCAGACGCTTTAATTTCCATAATCACCCTGTGTGGGGGCAAAATCTGTCTTAAGGGCATAGTGTCAAACACTAGCCTTGATTTGCAAAAAGTTTAATCTCATTTCCTAATCTACAACCGAGTCAGTTTTTATTTATTGTTTAATCACAGATTTACATGTTATTGTTTCATACATACTAGTGTAATTGTTTCATACATGTAACTATTTCGTTCTTCACTATTACTGTTTATTATAATTGTATAATACAAATCAGAAATTTCAATAAGTGATTTTAATATATTTAGAATGCCACAAACAACAAATTATTGTAGCATGTTTGTGTTAGGCTTGAATAATAAAACTACTTTGTCCTATTTTTATCTCGAAGGTGTACAAAATTTGTTGGTTGTTATAAGGGAAGTTTTCATTTTGAACAGAGAATGATTATCCCCCCCCCCCCAACAAAAGACATCAAGTTTGTCTTCACTTAGTATTTTGGAATCAAATAAGTGAGGTGACCATTTTATACATTGTCATGTCTATATGTTGGAACTAAAAGACTATGTCCTTTAGTTCGATTAACTTTTTGGCAAAGTTAAAAGGCCAAATCGTACAATTTATTGCACTTAATCTTCTTATTATTGTTTTAATGTTTTTTTATAAGATTACTTTTATTTCGTACTATACACTGTCAAGTATCCTATCTCCTTTTAGTATAATATGATTCTCTAGTGGTAATTCAATGACAATTATTATGAGATTTGGGAGCTAGATGCATGCCTTTTTGTACTATGATATGGTCAAAATGTATTGTTGTCATCATACAACCTTTGTCAACTTCAAACATGTGACTCCCCAAAATCTGGAGGTCTTTTCTCAACCCGTTGATCAGCCATCAACCCGTGGAAGAACCCATGTATGATGTATAACCCAACACCACATCATTATATCCCCTTCACTAGGATCATAACCAACACAAAGTTTGTGCAGAGCCTTCCTTATCGGAGCACTACCCAACGCGTAACATGTACACATATCGACCACCTAACCATTCCAAGGTCCACCCCCATCAATTAGGACTTAATGTTTAATCAATTATATTATTCCAACAAGAGGACTTAAGATCTGAAGGCTTGGCAAAGATTTATTTTTAAATTTTGAAAATTTTAGAAGAGGTACCAGTACCTCTTATACGTGGTACCAGTACTTGAGCCTTCTATTTGCCAAGTGATTAGTAGTTAAAATTAGCATCTTACTAGGTTTTTATAAGATTGATTATGCTTGATGAATTTTCAATTTTGACTTTTCAGGAGAAAGATTGTACATGGGCCTAAAGTCAATAAACATCAAACTTTCATGCAACACCCACATGTTCTAGAAGAAAATTGAAGAAGTTTGAAACAAGGCATTAACGTTCGAATGCCAATCCACATTTGAACTCCATCTTGAATTATTTGAGGGCCCTGGAAGAGTGCTAGGGTGATGGCTTATGGCGTGTTGCAGTTATTTTCACAAAAGGAAAAAGAGCTACTTGAGTACAACGTTCAAACATCCTCTTGAAATATTTGAAGACCAAACTGTCTGGGTGATAAGACATGGCTTGCTATCTGCTATGGGTGGCAAGAGTCACTTGAGTCCACCTTCAAACTCCCTCAAGCTTTCGAATGTCCATAACAGAATAGAGGAGTCAACGTTCGAACGTCATACTACCTTCGAACGTTGTCCCCAGACAGGCTGCATAGTGGTTGATTTTCTATCCAAACCTTGGGACATTCACTTGGACTTTAAGGATTTTGTACTATTCCTTTACTCTTCTTTGCCCTTCCTCCTTGCAAAAATACTCCCACTGTGGGAGCTTCAAAAGGGAGTTAGTCTTAGACTTAGACTTCCACTTAGCTATAGGTAGAAATACATAGAGGGAGATAGATCATCTTTTGGTTGAGGAGGAAACCCTCAAAAAGTGACTAGTTTTCCTATGCTTTAATTATTAGTTTCATTTGCTTCCATTGTTTGAGCTTCCTTCTTCCCTTAGAGAAGTGAAACTCTTCCACTTTTCTAGAACTTTACCAAAGCCGTGAAGGGTGGAACAGGATTTACTCATTCTTCATCGAAGATCAGCTACTTGTGTATTGTGTTTTACCTTGTAACTCCTCTACTTGGATGGATGAGAATCACTCATTTTTCTAGCTTTACCAAATACATGAAGAGTGAGTAGTTTTTCATTCACTCTTTAGTAAGGGGTGATGGACATGTATAAATCATTTGGAAGTTATATTTGTGCATTTTGTTTATGCTTAATGCTTTATCTTTTACTTGCTTATTGAATGATTGAATGCATCTAGCAAAGCTAAGGTACTTTGCATAACCATGAGTCCTTTCTGTGACATAGATGACTCTTGGCATAAAAAGACTCATTAGTCCTTTGCAAGTACTCCAACTAGATCTTCGTGACTACCTTTCAATCTTCACCATTATTGTGCTTCAACTAAGAATGAAATACTAACATAGTGGTTGGATGCCTTGTAGAAAGACTTGCTTGTTTGTAGACGGGTTGAGTCTTGGTACAGACAATTCTTGTAAATCTCTACAAAGACATCAGAACCATACTCTTAATGCTCATAATACATCTTTATCTTTTGATTAACTTTATGTTGACACAAGGGTTAATTGAGTTCCTAAGCACAAGTATAACCACTGGATAATTGACTACATGTCTAGATCCTTGAGCTAAAGGGTGACTTTTACATTTGAGAGAATTATATTTTGTCTAGAAAATCTCCTTGGAAAGAATCCTATATTCTGTCCAAGAAAAATCCATAATATCATCACTTTAAATCTCAAGGGTTCCAGTCACTTTGGTCTTTGTCACTACTTACTTCGAAACACCAATATTAGTTCTCTGTGGATTCGACTCTAGACTTAACCGGATTATTATTACAACTTGACAGCCTACACTTGATTGTAGACATTTCGGATCAAGTCACCAAGTCCTTTCCATTTTCTAGGTACCGGTACCTATGTGACTTGGTATTGGTACCTGAGCCTACTGTTTGCTAGGTACCAGTACGTATATGTCATGGTATCAGTACCTGAGCCCAATATCCATAGGAGTACCAGCATCTGAAGCCTTGGTACCGGTACTTGAGCCCACTGGAATCTAGATATTAGTACCTATAAGTCTAGGTACCGGTACCTACACCATCCAACAATGTGATACTAGTACTTCATCACTTAGGTACCGATACTTGAACCCAGATTTTTCCAAAATCTTTCCCTTTTCAACTCCTAACCATCCAAACTCACACAACATTCATTCATTTATTCACTACATCAAATATAGTCCAAAAGAGTTCATTACATGTCTCTTGCAGTGGGTATTTATGGACTTCCACTAATGGGTACCCAACTGACATGACATTTATGGACTTTCACCAAAGGTTCCACATACGCCAACACACTTAATGGAATTAATACCAAAGGGAATGCGTATCCAAGATTACTGGGTCTTGCACCCGATGGAGAATTTAGCCCTTCTTTCTAACCCCGACCCTTATTTTCAATACAAACTGTGTGACTCAATTGAACCTAGGTTCAACTCTTCCGAGCCCATGTATCATCCACCAAGGATGGTGTTTGATCAAAATCATGCACACACACACCCGCATTCATGCCAAATTACCATTATTGCAATGCCACCCGTGCATATGCAAATATAATGTACAACTACAATCTGCAACATCATGTTCAACATATCATGAGCATATTATGAACATATAAAATTTTCACAAGCATATCCACTTTCTAAAATTTCAATTATAATACAAAGCATATAATCACATTCCACTAAGCATGTTATAGATTTTTCATCCAAATACCATACTTAATCAATTATAAACATTTTATCAAACACCTATAAGGCACAAGATTATGTAAACACATAGCGTGCCCAAATCAACACATTTCTCATGAAATTCACAACCAAGCAATTCTTCAAAATCCAATCATGGAAGATTTGATTTAAATCGTGTTTCATATACCCATTTCATATTCTAGCAATCCTAGGTATGTATTATACATGAGATTCCATCTCTAACAGCTTACCCATTTCATATTTTAACCCTAGGTTGGAAATAAATCAAGTTAGGAAAGGAACCCTACATATTGTAGCGTAATGTTGTGTATAAGAAGTTCCGAAGATCCCAAATCGAGCTTCAAAGCATTGATCCCAAATATCCCATCTTCGAGATTGCAGTGAAACCTGTGATCTTTAGTATGTACGCGTAGCTTTCATCGCGCGTATAACAATTTTTGTTCTTGCCCCAAAGAGATATGAAGGTTGGATCATTGTAGATCGAAGGAAAAAGGCTAACTTGGAGATTTCTCCTTTCTTTCTCTCTCTCAATTTCCGGAAGTGTGTTGGCTGAAAATGGGCTGCCCTTTTATATTTCCCAATACTTGGCCAACAATGTGCCACACGTGCGCCTCTTTTGTTTGGTCTAATTTGATCCCGAATCAATTAAATCTTGTCCCGGTGAAAGTTTTATACATTTTTATTGAACTAATCTTAAATTATCTCCTGGGTTTCGTGAATAAAATCTAATTACATTTACATTAGTCGCGCGACACCCAATTGCCTCGTAAAATGTAAAAAACTTGAATGTCTTGAAATTCAACTAAAATTTACTAGGTAGTTAGATTTTACAAGACGAATCCAACGGTGAGGTCCATTTTTTCATCTGAGTTATATAAAAATTTAAAATTTTAACCCGTACTATAACGACTAATTACCGTTTTACCCTTTTTAACATAATTTTAAATTTTTTGGATTTTACAAAACAAGTTCTCTAGTATTTTGTGGTGATAAATGATGTTACAGGTAAAGTATAAGGGAAATTTTTTATTGAATTTGTTACTTTGCTATCAAGTTTAAGTTGTATACGAGAAGCATACAATGAGCATGATATACAGGAGTTTTTGAATGAGTTCTGAAAAATTAGGAGGTTTTCTACTGATGTGATTGAGTCACTAGAGCTTAGAAAAAAAAACGTTTAATTGGTTCATTTGGGAATCTATAGCTTTCTACAACATATTTATAAGGCCCTTGTTGTAAGACAAGATCAGAGATCTTCAACACCCATTTTCATTTCATCTTCTATTTTCTTTACAAGAATAAACTATGGGCAACTTAAGCAATTGGTTTTTCGCATCATTCGAATAGGACTCTCCTCTCTTTTAGAGGAAAGATCGCCTTGTTGATTATAGGATGCTCTGATGATCAGAGCATCCCAATGTGGATAGGGAGGACCTCTTTTTAGAGTTTTTAAGGAAGGAAATAGCTTGTAACAGGAAGACTTTGTGAAATCATTTGATTGTTGTCATTGATCATTTACGGAGTCTATAAAGGGGATGAATAGGTTATTAAAATTTAAGCTCGGATGGCCACCAATTTTAACCTAAATCTACCAGAATTACCTCATCACACAATAATATGTAAGTTAAGTGTAAGAACTCTTTTTCAAACACCGCTACCCAAAACACCCATGTACATTAGTATATAGATTTTATTAATTTGTTGATTAACACTCAATCTCAGGTGGTGATCCCAACTAAGGTAACTCAAATGCAATCAAGCAAGTATATGTGATATGTAGATGCAACCAACCAATTCATCAAACACATAGTGACCGTGTGTGCATCAAATTACACTTACATATATGTAAATGTAATCGACCCCAAACTCAACGTACAAAGACTTGAGTCTTATACTTCGACCAATACTATAATTAGATGTTATCTTCCTTCAATATGTCTCCCTGCCTAAGGCCCTTCTTCGACATTATATGTAATTTCACTTGGATTCACCTCCATAAAGGATCAATCCTCTAGGCCTCAAGCAATATTGGGCACGCCAACGATCCCCGGAATGCACACACCAATGAGTTTGGTTCAAACCATTCAAAATCTTCAACACTAAGTTATGAGATTAGGTAGAATCTCTAGAAAATAGCCTTGGGTTCTTAGGGATCTAGGGTTGTGGTGGAAGCTCTCTAGCTAAACCATGAGTTTTCTTTCTTGAAAATCAATCTAAAGGCTCCCCCTAACTGTAGAAAAGGCACTCCCTATTTATAGGTCCAGAATAAGAGTAAACTTAGTTAACAAGAAAACTCATATTCGCAAACGACCGCTTATTCAGTGGTAGGGCAATGGTCTCGGGAATGAAATTCACGTTTCAAATCTGACAAAAGAGAGCAGATCGCTCAAACGACTATGAGGCTGCTCGAGCAAGTTCATAGAGTGAGTCATGTTCTCCTTCGTGGCCTTTTCCCTTTTAACTCCCCTAAGTCATAAAGAGACCGCACTAGCAAAGGCTAGCTAGAATATATCGGTCCCTATTGGTTTTTTAAATATAAAACTATGCAAAAAATTTGTCCTCTTTAGCACTAAAGGATGTTTCTCAAGAAGGTTCTGATAATGACTCAATCTATATTTTTTAAAACAAAAAATAGTTTTAAAAAATATTTTTTAAAAAAATTTTCTAGGAGTCATACACCCTAATCTTCCAGAGTTAAATAACTAAGGGTTCATCTTAGGTATCTAGGTCATTACATTTGCCCTAAGCTTGAAGGTGTATTCAAAGTGTGAATGATGTAGCTTTGATTTTTGACCCCCTCCCTTCAATGGCGCTTTTAGATCTCCAATCTTTATAACATTATGATCATAAAATAGGTTGAGATTTATAATGAATTCCACAAAATTAGGCAATTCATCGGGGAGAAAAATCAATTTGGAGGGTCTTTATTCTAGACTGGCTGAAAATCTTGTGGGTGCCTTGGTGTATGTTCCTTTAATTGCTTCTTGTTCATGTACTGACAACTCATATTATAGATCGTTGTTTCAATAAAAAAAGTGCAAGCATTGGTTATGCTATTTTCTTTACAGGTCATGACCATAGTGTGATTGTTTTGTGTTTATTTAAATAAAGGTTTGGTATATATGTTGTGTGTGCAGGTTGATATTATTGAAAGGTCCTATTTTTAGAAGGAATTCTATCAAAAATTTTAAAAATATTAGTTGGTTCATATTGATTAGAGATTGTCGAAAATTTATGTTATGCATCGCCTCTGTAAAAGGTCAAATCCTTGCAATTTTTTTATGAGTCATGTTGTCTATATACATACTAGAACGATCAAGTTCATCAACTTCTCTAAACAAAGGTTTGACTATATATGTTGTATATCTAGGTTGATATATATATATATATATATATATATATATATGTATTTTTTTTGAGGGGGAGGGGGAGGGGGGGTTAAACTCTTGACATCAAGAAGGTAAGACCTTCATAAAATAAGAAGTATCATTGGACCAAAGATTCATTGGTAGGTTGATATTATTCAAATTTTGTATTTTTAGAAAAAATTGTCAAATTTTTTCAAAATTATTAGTGGGCTCATGTTGTTTGGCGATTATCAAAGATTTTTGTTGTACATCGCTTTTGTGCATGGGCAAATGCTAGTAATTTTTTTACGAGTTACATAATGCCTTCAGGTACGAATAATTACTTATATATATAAAAAGAGTAATAATATTCATATAAAATCCACATTTCAAAATTCAAAATCAAATCAAATCTCCTTCATTTTAGATGTTTTAAAATTCAAATATCTATACTACTTCTAGAATTACCTTACAAGCAAAAACTTTTAATTTTCTCTTCTATCCTCAAATAATTATATAAAAACAATCATATCTTGTTTTCTAATTTAACTCTTAGATTACTCTTATTTTAAAAATAAATATTAAGTTGTAGTTTTTAAGTCAATTTCTAATTAATAGGTACTAAAACAATCATATCCTATTTAACTAACGATGCCTACTACGCTTTAGCTCCCATAACGACACCCCTTTATCTCTCTCTTCCATTCAGTATAAGAAAATGTCAGTTGAGATGCTCTTGCTTCAAGGTAACGTAAGTTGGTGCATAACCTCTAACAATTGGTGTTTTTACTTCTCTCTGTTTATAATACAAGGGAAAACTCCTCTTGTGGCTCTACAAATTCTAGGAATTAATGGTTGGAGCAGTAATAGTTACATCAGTTACGAATGAGAAACTGAATAATTGCAGGTCTACAAATTTCCCCCCTTTCATAAATTTCCCCCTACTCCCTTTCTCTGTCATACGAACACACACCATGAGTCTTGTCATTGCAGAACGAGTAGTATCCTGCTTCAAAAGGTACTTTGGTTTTGTTTGTTCTCTTCTTCAATCTTCAATTTTCCATGTGTGTGAAGCTCGTCGGTATAATTTTACCTAATATTGGTTTTGCGTATGGAGGGTGAAATAAATTGCTCATTTGATATTTTAGAAGATCAAGTATCGGCTGTATTAAATGTGTTGAACTTGTGATCACATGTCCGCATATATTGTTTGATGATTGAATAAATATACAACTATGGAATTCTTGAACCACAAAACTATTTTTGCAATTTCACAAATTGGGCCTTTCTATTCCATAGATGATAGCTTAGGGAACAATGGGCATTTCCTGAAGCCATCTGCCCATAACACCATTAGTTAGTTTTTGTTTTGTTGATAGGAAACCCAACGGAAAATTATGGGAAACCAAGACATCTGTTATTGCTTGCAAGAGATTCTCTACGGATAGTTTTCTTATTTTTTTGGATAGTTGGGAATAGGTTTTTTTAAGTTTGTTTTCTATGAAAAAAAACTACGATTCATATTCTGATGTTTATTTCTTATGTGCATTTTTTGTTTTCTGTTGCATTCCCTCATTGAACCCTTTATTTATTTTCTGCTTGGTTATGAAACAAGGTTTAGTGCGTTTTCGATTCTCGATTTCTGTCACAAAGATATTGTGGGTGCCCACAAATTGAATTTTAGTTAGGTTTTATGCATGGAGGTCAAATAAATATTCATATGCATATAGGTAGATATTAATGTGAATCGGATTATGTTCTCAATTAGAATTTTATGTTATATTCAAGGTACAAGCAATTGGAGAATTCAATAATATAAAACTAATTTTAATAAAATCTGGCATAAACGTTTATATTGGTCGTTTATAAGCCCAATTTTGATGTTATATGCTACTCAAAATTACAGTTATCTAGTGGTTTATTCACTCTGTGAATGACTTTTTCTCTCCAATCTATGCTCAACTGAGAATTGATATCTTCCGGGAGCATCTTCAATTCTCTTGGCCGATATTCATCGCCCAGAAGTAATTATAGCCTAAAGACTTTGCCAGAGCAATTTTTTTGGGCCAGAGCTGCTTTTGTTTTTCCTTGTTTGTCTTGCTCAAGAAGTTTTAAAATATCGAACACCGGTTCACTGTTACAGTTAGTCCTGAATTTTATCTTCAATTTTAATTTAATCTATGAACTTTCATTTGTCTTATTGTAGTTCCTCAATTATCAATTTTGTTACAATTAAATTTTTTTATTTATTTTTATCCTTAGATCAATGTTGAAATCAATCAAATTGACTTAATCTTCGATTGATCTGACAATAAAAGTTAATGGANAAATTGGGCCTTTCTATTCCATAGATGATAGCTTAGGGAACAATGGGCATTTCCTGAAGCCATCTGCCCATAACACCATTAGTTAGTTTTTGTTTTGTTGATAGGAAACCCAACGGAAAATTATGGGAAACCAAGACATCTGTTATTGCTTGCAAGAGATTCTCTACGGATAGTTTTCTTATTTTTTTGGATAGTTGGGAATAGGTTTTTTTAAGTTTGTTTTCTATGAAAAAAAACTACGATTCATATTCTGATGTTTATTTCTTATGTGCATTTTTTGTTTTCTGTTGCATTCCCTCATTGAACCCTTTATTTATTTTCTGCTTGGTTATGAAACAAGGTTTAGTGCGTTTTCGATTCTCGATTTCTGTCACAAAGATATTGTGGGTGCCCACAAATTGAATTTTAGTTAGGTTTTATGCATGGAGGTCAAATAAATATTCATATGCATATAGGTAGATATTAATGTGAATCGGATTATGTTCTCAATTAGAATTTTATGTTATATTCAAGGTACAAGCAATTGGAGAATTCAATAATATAAAACTAATTTTAATAAAATCTGGCATAAACGTTTATATTGGTCGTTTATAAGCCCAATTTTGATGTTATATGCTACTCAAAATTACAGTTATCTAGTGGTTTATTCACTCTGTGAATGACTTTTTCTCTCCAATCTATGCTCAACTGAGAATTGATATCTTCCGGGAGCATCTTCAATTCTCTTGGCCGATATTCATCGCCCAGAAGTAATTATAGCCTAAAGACTTTGCCAGAGCAATTTTTTTGGGCCAGAGCTGCTTTTGTTTTTCCTTGTTTGTCTTGCTCAAGAAGTTTTAAAATATCGAACACCGGTTCACTGTTACAGTTAGTCCTGAATTTTATCTTCAATTTTAATTTAATCTATGAACTTTCATTTGTCTTATTGTAGTTCCTCAATTATCAATTTTGTTACAATTAAATTTTTTTATTTATTTTTATCCTTAGATCAATGTTGAAATCAATCAAATTGACTTAATCTTCGATTGATCTGACAATAAAAGTTAATGGAATGATTTAATTGAAATAAAATTGATAATTGATGGATTAAATTAAAAAAATTAAAATTTTAGAGACTACTTTAAAATCTGAGAAAATATTTAAGGGTCAGTTATAATAATTACCCAAACAAATATTAATTTATTTTGTTATTAGGTTATCCAATCGGTGGAGTGTCCTTTAGTTAAAAGACTTGGTGGTGGAGACTTTTTGAATGCGTTATTTGGTTTGACGCTTACAAAATCGCGTCAATTGCTCTAATGTCACTTATAAACACGTCAGTCCAACTGACGTTTTTTAAGGAGTCAATTAGCTATTGTATTGGATTAAAAACTTCATTTGAATTGATGTTTTTAGGTAAAAAATATCAAACCAACTGACATCTTTAAGCTTAAAAATGTCAGACCAAATGACTTGTTTAAAAATACGTGAGTTTGAGAATTATTTTCAAACCAATTCTTAGTTGGGAAATTTTTTTAAAAAGCCTTGGGATGGGTCAAAAGCTCTATAATGTTGCAACATAATTAATTTTTTTATGTATTTTATCAAATATTTGAACAAAAAATTTCATATGAAACGCATGTTGTGCATTCCTAGTGTGTGTATATATGTGACTAATGCTATTTAAACTTAAAAATTTGACTTAATTTGCTGAGATAATTGTGCGGCTTCAACATAATTATTGGATCAACATTAAGTTCTAATGTTTGATAATCCTCATAGTCAATTCAATAATTATAATAAATTAATTTAATAAATTAAGTCAATAAATTAAGTCCTAATATACCGACAAAATGCCAATTTCACCCGAGGCGCTAATTTTTTATACTGCTTTTAGTTGTCGCTATAAGACAACAATAGCAAAACCCATGACTTTATTCAATCGTGAGTTTTGCTAAAGCTCACATGTCAATATGAAGCTCACTTTTCTTCCCCGAAGCGAATTAGATTTGAGATTTCCAAAGAAAACCTTACCCGTTTTAGTTTCACACAACAACCCACCTCAAACCTCACTCACAGAGCTTTCGGGTACTCTCTATGTCTTTAGCATTTTAAGCACCATGGCGGCGGTTTTTACAACCACACCTATAACAAGATCACTCAAACCGAAAATGAGAGCATGAACAAATGGGTGGTTGCAATGATTTTGGACAACTCCAAGGAAACTCTTCCCAAACAACCCAATAGGGTCAGGATGTTTAGAGTGGAGATAGCAATACATCTATTTCATCATACTTTGTGGCGGTGGTTTCACTTTTTGTTATTGTTTGACCTCAGATGCCCCAAATGTGCATTTTGAATGCAAGCAAAAAAGTACCAGTCTGGGAAGTTAATTGCCATAGCCCACATGTCGGGCAACAGTGATACGTAAATGATTGAGGTGCTCAAAAATCTAATTTTATTCTGCTTAGAGAAAGAGAGAAGAGGATTAACTTACAAGGAGGAAAGAAAATGAATGGGATGACAGAGAGAGGAGAAAGTGAAATTTAAATAAAATATAAAGAGAATGTTAAATATAAAAGAGAGAATGACGAAAGTGAGAGGATAAAGAAATTGAAAGAAGAGAGGGCAGAGACAAATTGAATGAAGAGAGAGGAGAGAGAAAGAGTGGGTAGTTACGGATAGAGGAGAGAGAAAGAATAACACAAGCAAGAAAAAGGAAAGAGAAAATAATGGGACGTAAGAGAACTAAATGAGCTAATAAAGATAAAGGCATTCTTGTCATTAAAAATATACATATCGACAATTATAGACCACATATCTCATATATTGCACACATACGTTTGTAATGACCCAAAAAATTCGCATTTATACTTTTTGACAAAATAGGTTGTCATATTATAATACCTTCTATGAAAGCAGTAATGACAAACTTTTCATTTGGACATCTACCTTTAGTGACTCTAAGTCGAACCTTTGGACATAAGACCTTAGGTTCTCCTGGGCCCCTGCTTCACATTCAGCAGGGGGTAGCTCGGCTTCTTGTAGGTCTGAGCTCCTATAAAATGTGACACAAAGGATATAGAGAGTTCCTTGAAGGAGGAAATCGAGGCTGGGGGGAGCCTATTAAACAATGCTAAGGCTGACCCCTTCAGTGTAATGGCGAAGGTGATTAGTACTTAAATATAGCATATTATTATGCCTTTTTAGGACTAATTGTACTTTGATGGAGTTCAAGTAAGGATATTTCAGGTTCTAAAGTGAACAAGGGCTCGAGGGCAACAAAAGTCACACTTGAATGTTGCACCAACACATTAGGGAATGAAATTGGAGAGGCTTGGAACAAAGCAAGAACGTTCGAACGTCCATTTGAACTATGACAAAACCAGCCTGCTGAGACACAGTGTGTTGCAGCCAAGAACCAGGACCCTGAGGTACTTGAGTACCACGTTCGAATGCCAACTAATATTCGAACGTTAACTTGAGTTGATTGAAGACCAAACTGATGAGACATGACATGTTGCAGCAAGCAATGAATGAGGACTCTAAAGCACTTGAGTACCACGTTTGAACACCATTCAACGTTCGAACGTCCCTTGGAATTAGTTGAAGAACAGACTTCTGCATAGAGTATGGAAATGAACTTCACAGAAGACCACTTCAGTGAAAAAGGTCAGGCCCCATCTGGCGTTCGAACGCTTATAAAGCAAGACCAGAAGACACATTCGAACGTCCTCCATAGACTGCCTGCAGAGTAGTTGCTTTTAATGGGCAACAAACACTATTCACTCATCCTCTCTTATCTTCTTGTTTCCTCCCCCTTTCCTTGCCTATAAATAGCCCCATCATGGGAGCTTAAAAGGGGAAGAATCCTTTTCTCTTAAAAAGTAAGGTAGAGAGCTAGTTCTTGTACATTTCTTGTTTATGTTTGCATTTTGCATTTTTATCAACCATGATGGAGGTTTATACTCCCCTTGTAGTTGAAGTCTTTTATTTACTTATGTTAAGTCTTTACATTCATGTTGTGACAACCATGATGGAGGCTTAAACTCCCCTTGTAGTTGTACTTGCTTTTATTTACAAGTATCAAGAGAGATAGCTCATTTTTTTGGTTGTGGTGGAAACCCTTCAAGAGTAACTAGTTTTCCTCTACTTTTATTGTTTATGTATTTCACTTCCATTGCTTAAGCATCCTGCTTTCTTAGAAGAGTGAAACTCTTCCACTTTTCTAGAGCTTTACCAAAGTCGTGAAGGGTGGAACGTGATTCACTTATTCTTCATTGAAGATAAGTTCTTTGTTTAGTTTGCTTCACCTAGTAGCTCCTCTACTTGGAGGGATGAGTATCATTCACTCTTCTAGCTTTATCAAAGCCATGAAGAGTGAGTAGTTCCTCATTCACTCTTTAGTAAGAGGTGATGAATATGTAAAGATTACCCAGAAGTTATGTTTGTGCAATTCCTTTATGCTTTAATGCTTTATATTCCACTTGCTCATTGGATGATTGAATGCATCTACCAAAGCTAAGGTACTTTGTATAACCAAGGGCTCCTTCTATGATACGGATGACTCTTGCATAGAAAGACCCGTTGGTTCAGGGCAAGTACCCCAGCTAGCTCTTCATGACAACCTTTCAATCTCCATCATTATTGCGTTTTATTCAAAGAATGGACCATTAATGCCATAGTTGGATGTCTTGTTGAAACACTTGCTTGTTTGTAGACAGATTAAGTCTCGGCACAGAAAATTCTTGTAAACTTCTAGAAAGGCATCGGAATCATGTGCTTAATTCTCACAGTCTATCTTTATCTTTCGATTAACTTGTTGTTGATACGGGAGTTAATTGAGTTATAAAGCACAAACATAATAAACCGGATAATCAATTACATGTTCTGATCTTCGAACTAAAGAGTGGTTGTTATCCTTGCGAATTTATCTTATATTTTGTCTAGAAAAAGGTCCATTGGAATGAATCTTGTATTCTGTCCAGAAAATCCCACAACTTCAAACTCTCAAGACTTCCAGTTACTTGGTCTCTATCACTGATTACTTCTAAACACTAATCATAGTTTCCTATGGATTCAACTGTAGACTTAACCGGATTATTACTACAACTTGACCTCTTGCACTTGGGTGGACACATTTCGGATCAAGTCAAATTTTTGGCGCCGTTTCCGGGGAACCATAAAAGGTGTTTACGGTAAAAGGTAAAAAGACCTCACTTTTTGTGTATAAATTAGCTTTACTGTGTATAAAGTTATTTTAATTACTTTTATGTCTGAAAATATTCATCACTATCAATATTTGCCCGCAGAATATTCTGGGTCTGTGAATCAACCTGAACCACTTTCACCTAAATCAGTAACAGACTCTTGTGAAAGTAAAATGACAAATGATGAGACACGAGGAGAAATTCCTGTGAGAGAGGGGGAGGTGCCTTACATTCAAAATTTTAGGGATTACTTAAATCCCACAAGAAATAGTGACCCCTCTTGTTTTATCTTTCCTGAAGATGCACCCCTCTTTACTGTAAAGACGGGGACAATTCAACTACTCCCTCAATTCCGTGGACTCGAAACAGAAAACCCATATCTGTACATAAAAGAGTTTGAGGAAGTATGTGGAACGTTTCAAGACAATTCTGAGCTAGCCAAAGTGAAACTTTTTTCATTCTCTCTAAAGGATAGAGCTAAACAATGGCCAAATTCTTTAAAAGCTCTTTCAATACAAAATGAATTTTTTAGAAAGTTTTTTCCTCTACACCGCACTAATGCATTGAAAAGGTAAATCATGAATTTTTTGGTCAAAGAAGGGGAAACCTTTTACCAAAGTTGGGAGAGATTCAAAGATCAACTCCAGTCCTACCCACACCATGCTTTTGAGAATTGGACTTTGATAGGATTTTTTTACGACTCCTTGCCCGCTAGACTACGTTAGTTTGTCGAAATGATGGCTCAAGGAGAGTTTATGAGCAAGAGTCCGAAGGAGGCATTCAATTTCTTTGACACCATATCTGATAGTTCTTAGTTGTGAGACTCAGTTTCCCCTACCATTGTTCAAGCTAAACCATCTACTTCCCAAGGGGGTAAGTATGTCTTGAGAGATGGCGAGGACATAAGAGCAAAACTGTTCACCCTTTCTCGAAAGCTTGAAGCACTAGAGATGAAAAAGTTCATCAAGTTGATGTTAGCTCTTCCACAGAATAAGTGTGTGGAATCTGTGCACTAACAGGACACCCTACTAGGGAGTGTCCCACCATTCCAGCATTCAAAGAGATTTTGTTGGAACAAACAAATGTTGTCTCCAACTTCAATAAGCCTTACTCCAACCCATACTCTAAAACATATAATCTAGGGTGGTAGAACCACCCAAACTTCAGTTGGAAAAACTCACATCCAACTTCTATGAACCAACAACAAGGATCACACCCACCACTTCAAGAACCTCCCGCATACCAACCATACCAACCACCACAAAAGAGGAACCTTGAGGATACTTTGAATCAGTTTATGCATAGCCAAATGAACTATAACAATAGTTCCACTCAGGCGTTTACTGATTTCAAAACACAAACCACTCAATTTTTCGAGGATCTTAAATGCCACAGCCAAAAGTTGACCTAATCCATGACCACACATGAGAAGGGCAAGTTTCATGCCCAACCAAAACCACCACAAGGCTAATTTTAGGTGGAAAATCCCATAACCATAGAAAAACCACAAGACCAAGCCCAAGTTGTCACTACATTAACAAGTGGCAAGGTGATTGAAAAGACTATCAAAGACATGCTACTTCCAAAGCCAAAACCTAAGTCAATCCTAGTCAAATCACCAATTGAGACTGAAACAATTGAGCCTGAATGTGAGAAAGAAGAGGTACCCGAGCCCATGATTGAACAAGAACCAGAGCCATCAAGGGAAGAAGAACCCTCGTGTTCTATTCCTGCTCCCTTTCCTCATAGACTCAAAACTGCACAGAAGTTGAATAATCAGTCAGAAATTTACGAGCTCTTCAAGAAAGTAAAAATCAACATCCCACTTTTGGATGTAATTAAATAGGTTCCATCTTATGCCAAGTTTCTGAAAGACTTGTGCATAGTCAAGAGAAGCTAGAATGATCAAAAAAGAGCTTTCCTGACAGAACATGCCAGTGCCTTGTTTTAACACAAAACTCCTCCAAAATACAAAGATCCAGGGTGTCTGACTGTGTCGTATGTCAACAAAAATTTCAAAATCAAACAAACACTGTTAGACTTAGGAACAAGTGTCAATTTACTCCCATTCTCTATTTACCAGCAGTTGGGTCTGGAAAAACTCAAACCCACAAGTGTCACACTTCAAATGGCAGACATATCTGCCAAAATTCCTAGGGGTATTGTTGAAGATGTACTTATCCAAGTAGACAACTTTGTATTCCCTGTTGACTTCATCGTCCTTGATACTCAAGCAGCAAAATATTCAGAGAACCTAATTCCCATTATTCTTGGTAGACCCTTCCTAGCAACTTCAAATGCACTAATCAATTGCAGAAATGGGGTCATGAAATTAACCTTTGGGAATATGACTCTTGAGCTGAATATTTTTAATGTTGCCAAACACCCAAGGGAGGACAAAGAAGAAAGAGAAATAAATTTCATTGAGTCTTTGGTCTAGGACCATCTGAATAACACATTCTGTGAAAATCCCACTGAACTTTCTTTGTCAGAATCCATCACATTTGAAACAACAGCTGATGATCCAAAGAATTGCCCGACTCATGTTGTTGATACATGGACCCCCAAATTCGAGGAACTTTTGCCAAGTGGCACAAAGCCACTCTCATCCAATGTCAAGCCACCAAAACCTGAATTGAAACCTCTCCCATCTGACCTCAAATATGCATTTCTAGGAGAGGACGAGTCATACCCAGTGGTAATTTCATCTAAGCTCATAGACTTGCAAGAGTCTAAATTGATTGAAGTTCTTAAAAGCCACAAAAGAACTATTGGGTGGACCATTGCTGACTTAAAATGTATAAGCCCATTGATCTATAATCATGTCATATACCTGGAAGAGGATTCAAAACCCTCTCGTCAAATGAAGCGACGACTGAACCCTCACATGAAAGAAGTTGTGAAAATGGAAGTGCTTAAAATCTTAGATACAGGGATAATCTTTCCTATCTCCGATAGTAAATGGGTTAGTCCTACCCAAGTTGTGCCCAAAAAATATGGGGTCACAGTGGTCAAAAATGATGCAAATGAACTAGTACCCACTCGAGTCGTCACAGGATGATGGATGTGTATTGACTATCGAAAGCTCAATTTGGTAACTAGAAAGACTATTTCCCTTTTCTTTTTCTGGACCAGGTTCTAGAGAGAATTGTAGGCCATAAATTTTACTGTTTCCTGGATGGCTATTTCGGGTACAATCAAATTGAGATAGCACTTAATGATCAGGAGAAAATCACATTCACATGCCCCTTTGGCACATTTGCATTCAGGATGTCGTTCAGAATTTGTAATGCTCCTGCAACATTCCAAAGATGCATGTTGGGTCTGTTCAGTGACATGGTCAAAATTTTTTTGAAGTATTCATGGATGACTTCTCTGTCTATGGTGACTTGTTTGATTTGTGTCTAGCCAACCTAGAAAAAGTTTTGATGAGGTGTAAAGAGACCAATCTGGTGCTTAATTGGGAAAATTGTCATTTCATGGTAACACAAGGTGTGGTCTTAGGTCACATTGTGTCGTCTGAGGGTATGAAAGTTGACAAGGCTGAAATAGATCTGATTGAGAACTTTCCTGCTCCCAAGACTGTGAAGGATGTCCTATCATTTCTAGGATATGCAAAATTTTACAGGAGATTCATAAAAGATTTCAGTACCATAGCAAAACCCATGTGTCATCTCCTGAGTCAAGACGTAATCTTTGATTGGAGTGAAACGTGTCAAAAAGCTTTTGACAAGCTTAAAGGCATGTTAATTTCTGCCTCAATAATGTAATCCCCTAACTGGACTATGCCCTTTGAACTAATGTGTGATGCAAGTAATTATGTTGTAGGTGTTGTATTGGGACAAAGAAAAGATAAGAAAACCACATGTCATTTACTATGCAAGTAAAACTTTGAATGATGCTCAAATGAATTATTCAACAACTGAAAAATAATTACTTGCGGTAGTGTTTGCTTTGGAAAAATTTCATCCTTATCTTGTTGGTTCTTCTGTTACTGTGTTCACTGATCATGCAGCATTAAAATTCTTGCTCACAAAGAAAGATGCTAAGCCTAGACTCTTGAGATGGATACTCTTATTTCAAGAGTTTGACCTGGTCATTAAGGACAAAAAGGGTGTTGAGAATGTGGTGGCAGACCATCTGTCCAGGTTAACTTATGAATTTGACAAGGATGAACTTTCAATCAATCAAAAATTCCCCGATGAACAATTGTTCATAATTGATGAGACCCCATGGTACGATGATATTGCTAATTTTTTTGCTACTGGAACACTCCCTCCGTCCTTTTCCCCCACGGACAAAAAAGAAATTCTAAGGGAGATTCGTAACTTCTTTTGGGAAGATCCATACGTATTTAAGTACTGTAAGGATCAAATCATAAGACGTTGCATCCCCACTCAGGAAAGCAGACATGGAAAATAACATTTTGTCATTCTAAAGCATGTGGTGGCCACTTCTCTTCAAGGAAAACCGCTGCAAAAATCTTACAGTGTGGATTTTACTGGCCCACACTTTTCAAAGATGTTCATGCCTTTTGTTTAATTTGTAATAGATGCCAAAAGTTGGGAAGCATTTCAAAAAGAAACATGATGCCCTTGAATCCCATTCTGGTGATTGAAAATTTTGACTATNAAAGATGTCCATGCCTTTTGTTTAATTTGCGATAGATGCCAAAGGTTAGGAAGCATTTCATAAAGAAACATGATGCCCTTGAATCCCATTCTGGTGACTGAAATTTTCGATTATTGGGGCATTGATTTTATGGGACCATTCCCCCCTTTCTTTGGCTATCTATACATTTTAGTGGCCGTAGACTATGTATCCAAATGGGTTGAAGCAATTTCATGCCAAAATAATGATCACCAAATGGTGATCAAATTTATTAAAGAAAATATTTTGTCCCGTTTGGAGTTCCTAAATCAATCATAAGTGATGGGTGCTCATTTTTGCAATCGCCCTTTCTGGAATTTGATGAAAAAATATTTGATTTTACACAAAATTGCAACCCCTTATCACCCACAAATTAGTGGACAAGCTGAATTAGCTAATCGGGAGATCAAATTAATTTTGAAAAAAATGGTAAATCCAAACCACAAAGATTGGTCGTTAAGACTAACCGATGCAGTATGGGCATATCGCACTGCATTTAAAACAATTTTGGGCATGTCTCCTTATCGATTAGTCTATGAAAAGCCATGTCACCTACTTATGGAATTAGAGCAAAGGGCATACTGGGATATTAAGGCAATGAACTTTGACATAGACAAAGCTAGACTTTCAAGAAAACGTCAGATTAACGAATTGGAGGAATTGAGAAATGAAGCATATGAAAATGCTAAGATTGCTAAAACCAGGATGAAATTTTTTCATGACAAGAACGTTATGCGGAAGTCTTTTGAACCTGATCAAAAAGTTATGCTTTTCAATTCAAGACTCCCCTTTTTTCCTGGTAAGTTGAAGTCAAGATGGACTGAACCATACATTGTCAAAAAAGTATTTGAACATGGAGCAGTAGAAGTGGAGAACCCCTTAAACAGTAATATCTTTACTGTTAATGGCCAGTAGTTGAAACCATTTTTGGAGGACTTTGTTAAAAATATGGAGACCATTCTCTTAATGGATCTAGAATACTCCTCTGAGATTCGCGTCTGCCGACACAAAAAAGGGGTTTGGTCAGGCAGAAACCCGACCCACGGGACCGCCCTTATAAGGCACCCACCCCCGTTTCCTCTCTTTCCATGCCCTTCTTTCCCCTTTCCCTTTTTACTTTTCTTGTTCTTCTTCTCCACTGTTCACCGTTCTTTGCAACCAGACCCATCTCCCAACAACACTATGACCATACTACCCGAAGACCCAGTCCTTTGTCTCATGATCTGCATGTGTTTACTCTATTTGTACATGACTTTTCTTCTTCTGTCTGCACTTAGAATCAAGGATTTTCATCCTACCGGAAATCCAGATCTGCAACGAGATATTTGATTTGTGTATTTTGCTTGTAAGTTTCGGCTAATGAACAAGATCTCTACGGTTCAACCTCATCTCCAAAGCTAACTATTTCGGTAAAATCGAAACATTGGGGACGATGTTCAGTTTAGGTTGGGGGTGAGAACCATAGTTCATATGTGACCGTAAATTGTTTTTAAATTTGTGTTGTTGTTGTTGTTGTTCTTGATCAGATTGTGTACCATATTTTGATTACCATGTTTTGTATTTTGATGGTTATGTTTGTGGGTCACCTCTGATCATCTTTGTGAGTGGCAGATGTTAATGAACTAGATAGTGAGTCTTAAAGCATAGAAATCATGGATGTTAAACTTTTTTTGTTTAGTCTAGGAGTTTTGCGCACTTTTCCTTCTGATGTGCATAATGTGATCATGAGAAAAGCAAGATTGGTGAGAAAGAATGAGATCTGAGAACAACAAGCGAAACCCTTGTGCGGTAGAAGCACTTTTGTTGAACGTCGTCGTGCCAAAAGACTTGGTGCCTGTAAATAGTGTGATAGAGTCTTTCACCAGAAAAAATATAACCAGTGTTCTAAACCAATTTCTGGTCGCGCACTCGATCGATTAGATTGGATAGTGAATGGGCAGAGTAAGGATTATCCTGATACGTCATCCTATTCTGGTACTCTGCTTAACCGGTTTGTGAAAGAGGAAATTGGAAGAGTTACTGGTTGTTCAAAAGGCATGGAGACAGATGAAGACTCAAATTAGACTTCTTTTTAAACTATGAAAAAAAAAAATTGTGCTATGGGGATGAAAGCCAAGGGTCCAAATTTGTTTAAAAATCTTTGTATTTTGTACAAATTCTTTTGACTGAAATGAAAACATGGGCCGAGTAAGGAACATCCCGAAATACCAACCTACAGCGTGGGTAGGGATTTTTCCTGAGACACCACAAAATTTGGTTCAAATTTTTATAAATAAACTTCTGTGATTGTGTGTAGAGTAGTGTAGAAATTTTTTAATTTTGGTTCAACGTTCGAACTCCAATTGACGTTCGAACGTCACTTGCTTACAGTACTCAGCCTCTGATGAAGTCTCTGATGGAAACGAAAAGTACTAGGAGCTCAGTCCGTTTGAATGCCAATAACACGTTCGAATGCCAATAGCACGTTCAAACGACAAAAGCTTACAGTACTTTGGTCTCTGACAGAACTCAAAAGTACTGGAAGCTTAAAACATTCGAACGACATTTAACGTTCAAAAGTTTTTGTTAAAATTCTTCTACGAACATTTGAACGACATGAACGTTTGAATGTTCCTCCTCAGACTATAAAAGCCTAGATCGTCTTCCTTAGTTCAAAATCCCCAAAAACCTCCAAAATCCTCCAAATCCTAGAACCCTTTTCACTCCCCAACCCTCAAAACTCCACCCATTCCCCATTTCCACCACAAATCAACTGCCCCAAAGCTATTCCATATCAAAAATCCCCAATTTTCACCAAATAACCGAGAAACACACCATGCCTAGAGTTAAGCTTCCTACCATGCGCAATCCACCAATAAGCCAGGAACCTAACTGTGTTGAAGAATTCATTGAGGAAAAAGAGGGGAAGCAAAGGAAGAAGAGGTATGATCGAACAATATTTCTCAATGCACTCAAAGTCGAAAGGTATGAAAAACTTCTTTCAAAACCATGTTGTAGTTTGTGAAAGAGATGTGGTTATTACTGATTTTGCAGAATTGGGATTGTTAGAAGAAATGGAGAAGAGGGATTGGGTGTGGTTTTTAAGGAATGGTGGGGACACCATAGTTGACTTGGTGAGGGAGTTTTACTCCAACGCCGAGATCATCAACAGCGCCATCCAGACATACATAAGAGGAATCCACATTGATGTGGATGAAGCATACATCAAGGAAGTGAGGCAAGAGATGCCTCGGGTGCAAAACCCAACTTACCCACCAAAAAAGAATGTGGCGTTGAATGTGGTAGGGAAAGAGTTGACAGGGTTGTCTGATTTTTCATGGGGAAGAAGGAAGTTTTTGAAACAAGGGGAGCTCATCGATAAGTAAAAGATGCTAAATTTAATTGTGGTGCCTGACCTTGCCACCATAGGATGAAAAAATGAGATTTTGCCTGAAATGGCTCGCTTGCTCTATGCACTGGGTAGAGGGCATAGCATCGACCTCCCTTCATTGATTTTGAGTGAAATGAAGAAGGGGTGTGATGCGAAGAGGAATGCACTCCTTTTTGGCACTTTAGTGATTGAAATATGCACTGACAGTGGGGTTAGGATAAGGCCCGAGAAGGGAGATCCAAAAGCCAATGGGGCCACTGAACAAGGGCTCTTTCAAGAGAAGCCAAGGGCATAATGGTGCCCCAGCGGTGAGATAAGAAGTGCCACCGACCCAGGGAGTTGATGAGGTACAAGATGCAAAGGAGGAGAGGGAGTTAGAGAGAGAGCATATGCAGATTCAGGAGGAAGCAACCACCAGCACCCACAGATCACTACGAGAGATTATGCTTGGCATCGAGGCAAACCAAGACAAGATTCTTCAACAGCAAGAGGAGATTCTTGGCTATCTGAGGGGTGGGCTTGGTGGTGCCAGTAGAGCTGGTGGAGTTAGTAGAGATGGGGGAGATGGAGGAAGTTGATTTATGTCCTTGTTTGGAGTTGTTATTTGTTTTTTCTTTGATAAAAATTTCTTCTTTAAGGGTCCTTGTGGATGTTTGTTTCTTCTTATGATTCTTCTTTGAGGTTTTTGGGGATATTTTGTAGATAATGGTGGATATTTGTCTTGGTGGATGTTTATCTTTGTTGTTTCTTGTGGATAAGTGAAGTTTATGTTTTTGTGGATGATTGAATCATTGGTACCATTGTAAACACATCATCTTTTATGGAATAAATGATTCAGTTTATCTCTCTTATTTGTTTAAAATGCATGTATAGGATTAGCACTTTAATTCTTGTTAATAAATAATGAAACAGATGTGGATGTTAAGATTGCTTGTGAAAATGACTAAGCACGTGATCGGTTTGACACCTCAACTTAACAACCAAGACGTAAAACCTCATTTTTTTTGGAACCTTGATACTATCTCAATGATTTAATTGTCAAATGTACATCAGTATTTGCTATTCTTGAGGTATACGGTGATCAGACTCGAAAATGGAATCGTCATATAACCATCATTCCTCAGAACACCCGACATAATCAGTGGAGATGACAAAGAAAATCATGGTAAGTCTTGAGCTTTGCGGTGCTTTTTGAGAGGATATCAACAATTACTCAAACTAAGCTCTTTCACTTCAAATCTCTTTCAATAATCTCATTAACCTTGCTTTGATTGATGCAATTAAAGTGATCTATTTTCATAACCCATAGGGAACTTTTGCATACACGTACATAGGCACATATTTGAGAAAGGATCTTAGGCCATCTTTGGATCGACTTTGAGCCTTAGCTAATTCTTTTACAAAAGTATATCCCTAGTCAGCCATGCTTGAGCCTTCAAATGAATGAGTTCTTTTTCAAAAAACCTATACGATAACCAAGCCACAAAAGCATAGATTTACCATAGCTTGTTGTCTAATTTCTTGCACCCTCTTGCAAATCAATATGATACAGAAAGGCAAGAAAAATAGCAAATACAATGGTGGCTACTGTTCAATAAAAGGAAATCGGTGGAAACAACCGAAAGAGAAAAGATACAATGAGACATGGAATTGCCAAGAAAGAGAAAAAAAAAAAAGAAATCCAATTCTCAGGCAAATTGTCGAGAAGCTAGAAGGAGGTGTGCAACACTGCATAAAAAGATAGCTTTTGATTACCATTGATGTCATTTCATTAGCTACTGACCTCTGGCCCCATTACAACCAACAAAAAGCCCTACGTGATCTCAAGTGTGATGCATATGTATGTTGTCTACTACAAGTGGGGTGTTTTAACTAGAATTTCTTTATTTGCATCAATATTCTTCCATGAGATTATGCCAAGGTTAAGTAGTTTTTTCCTCAAAACTTCACTCTTATACTAATTATGCATGAGATTTTTCGACTGACCATCTTCTTATCACATGCCCTTTTTGAGAGATAAGTCACTATAATCAGAGCGATTTGTTTTGTTGAGAGCATTCCGAGAGAGGATTGTGAAATCAAAGCTATCCATGGAAAGTGGAAAATGGGGAATGATTGTTATATACCAATTCTTGTTTCTAGAATAACCATCCTACTACTCAGGGAATTCCGAATGCTAATGTGGCAGGTGCTAATTTTTGCATAGAATGAGTACCAATGGAAAAGAAATGTAGGGGATAAGTCACGATTGAGGGTTAAGTGTCCCAATAACCATAATGCTAATTCATTTTTTAGTCAGCAATCTCACATACACATTGTTCGACTGAAGTTTGTGGGTAGCTTCACAGAAAACCCTTACGAGACAACACGCATCCACTAGGGTAAACCTAGCGGTTCAACGGCTTGTTGCGTAAGCTAAATGCAACCGGATGACCTACGAAAAAGGCATTAGAAATAGATTTGCATTTCATTTGTGTTATATTACTAGAGACTAGCAATATTTAGGTTGAGGGGTGTGATTAGTACTTAAATGTAGCATATTATTATGCCTTTTTAGACAAATTGTACTTTGATGGAGTTCAAGTAAGGATATTTCAGGTTCTAAAGTGAACAAGGGCTTGAGGGCAAAAACAGTCACGCTTGAATGTCGCACCAGCACATTGGGGAATGAAATTGGAGAGGCTTGGAACAAAGCAAGAACGTTCGAACGCCAACTCACGTTCAAACGTCTATTTGAACTATGAGAAAACCAGCCTACTGAGACACAGTATGTTGCAGCCAAGAACCAGGACCCTGAGGTACTTGAGTACCACGTTCGAACGCTAACTAACATTCAAACGTCCACTTGAGTTGATTAAAGACCAGACTAATGAGACATGGCGTGTTGCAGCAAACAAAGAAGGAGGACTCTGAAGCACTTAAGTACCACGTTCGAACGTCCCTTGGAATCAGTTGAAGAATAGACTTTTGCATAGAGTATGGACATGAAATTCATAGAAGACCACTTGAGTGGAAAAGGTCAGGCCCCATCTAGCGTTCGAACGCTTATAAAGCATGACCAGAAGACACGTTCGAACGTTAGACAATGTTCGACGGTCGATTCACGTTCAAACGTCCTCCACAGACTACCTGCAGAGTAGTTGATTTTCATAGGCGGCAAACAATATTCACTCATCCTCTCTTATCTTCTTGTTTCCTCCCCCCTTCCTTGCTTATAAACAACCCCATTGTGGGAGCTTCAAAGGGGAAAAATCATTTTCTCTTAAAAAGTAGGGTAGAGAGCTAGTTCTTGTACATTTCTTGTTTATGTTTTCATTTTGCATTTGTATCAACCATGATGGAGGTTTATACTCCCCTTGTAGTTGAAGTTTTTTATTTACTTATGTTAAGTCTTTACATTCATGTTGTGACAACCATGATGGAGGCTTAGACTCCCCTTGTAGTTGTACTTGCTTTTATTTACAAGTATCGAGAGAGATATCTCATCTTTTAGTTGTGGTGAAAACCCTCCAAGAGTAACTAGTTTTCTTCTACTCTCATTGTTTATGTATTTCACTTCCATTGCTTGAGCATCCTTCTTTCTTAGAAGAGTGAAACTCTTCCACTTTTCTAGAGCTTTACCAAAGCCGGGAAGGGTGGAACGTGATTCACTTATTCTTCATTGAAGATAAGCTCTTTGTTTAGTTTGCTTCACTTAGTAGCTCCTCTACTTGGAGGGATGAGTATCATTCACTCTTCTAGATTTACCAAAGCTATGAAGAGTGAGTAGTTCCTCATTTACTCTTTAGTAAAGATGTGATGAATTTGTAAAGATTACCCGGAAGTTATGTTTGTGCAATTCCTTTATGCTTTATTGCTTTATATTCCACTTGCTCATTGGAAGATTGAAGGCATCTACCAAAGCTAAGGTACTTTGTATAACCAATGGCTCCTTTTATGATACGGATGACTCCTGCATAGAAAGACTCGTTGGTTCAAGGCAAGCACCCCAGCTAGCTCTTCATGACAACCCTTCAACCTCCACCATTATTGCGCTCTATTCAAAGAATGGACTATTAATGCCATGGTTGGATGTCTTGTGAAACACTTGCTTGTTTGTACACGGGTTAAGTCTTGGCACAGACAATTCTTGTAAATTTCTAGAAAGGCATCGGAATCATGTGCTTAATTCTGACAGTCCATCTTTATCTTTCGATTAACTTGCTGTTGACACGAGAGTTAATTGAGTTATAAAGCACAAAAATAATAAATCAGATAATCAATTACATGTTCTGATCTTCGAACTAAAGAGTAACAGTTATCCTAGCTAATTTATCTTATATTTTGTCTAGAAAAAGATCCATTGGAATGAATCTTATATTCCGTCCAGAAAACCACACAACTTCAAACTCTCAAGACTTCCAGTTACTTGGTCTCTATCATTGTTTACTTCTAAACACTAATCATAGTTCCCTGTGGATTCGACTCCGAACTTAACCGGATTATTACTACAAGTTGACCGCCTGCATTTGGGTGTATAAATTTCGGATCAAGTCAGAAGGCACGACAACGAACAGGATCCTGATATTCGTGTAACTCCATCTAATTTTTATAAGTATTGAGGTGGTCCATAGGATCTTTGATTCCGTCAAAAGCTTCTACTTGTGGTATCCTGAATTTCGGTGGAAGGGGGAAGGGCAACACCCCCGGAGTGAATGGGGACTCAGTTTGCTGCACCATGGCATCCATGGTTATAGGAGATTTACTCCTTACAGCCTCCTTCATGTGACTGAACTCCTGTTGGATATCTCTAAAGCGGTACTGCCAATATTGGTCTTTTCGTTCCTGTTGGACGGGGTAAATATTGTTTTTCTCATTTCATTACTTTGGCTTTGCATTTCTTCATTGTCACCGTTCCTAGGAGGCGGTTGAGGGGCCTGGCTATTTTCTCCTCCTTCGTTAGCTTCTCTAAGGGGGTTGAGATGTTGTTGCTCCCTGCATGGGGGATCATTATGGCCTCCCTGGGTTGGTCGGGTCTCCTGCAATGGCTACAGAAGCTTCAGGAGTTCTTCATTCTGCTACAGCAGATACTGGTTGACTCGATGAAGAGCCTCCAGTTCGTTATTCATGGGGGGATCCACCCTAGGTGGATTAGCCTTGGCGGTGGGGAATAAATCTTGAGGATCTTCGTGTAGTCTGCCGCTAGTGGCCTCCTGTTGGTTTTGCACCCGTGGGGGATTCACTTGGCTTCTGCTCATGTTGCGAGTTCAGACCATCAGTCACTGAAAGATCAGTGCACTTGTAATGAGAAAAATCGTTCCCACATACGGTGCCAAACTAATGGCGTATGTTCATTGTGGATGAGTAGATTATATGATTATTCAAATAAGAATAGATCTGAGCTGCTAGGCTCGTGTGAATAAAAGGGAAAGTCTGATAGTGCATAAATGGTTCACACAGAGGATGTATTATGGTTCACCGACCTGAGAGCTCGACTAATCCACTCTCTAATGGAGTATCTTGCTCCTTGGGTTTGTATTAATGTCAGCTACGATTTACAGAGTATTTCTGATAACACTAGGGTTCCTGCCCCTATGTTAGAGGCATTGTACAGTATTTATAGCCCTGTTCCTATTACAAAGGGTTCTACAAAGAGATTTTTGCCCTTCATTCATGGGATCTCTCTTGATTTTTGGAGAGAGCCTTGGTTGGTTGAGAATGCTTTGTCGTGATTATAGCCTTCTGCTTTCTTGGGAGCGCCAGTTGTCTCCTTCTTGATTTCCCTCCTGATTTTCTTAAGGGGAGCTCGAGGTCTGGCCATCGGAGCTCTGGACAGCTGATTCGATCTCCCAATCTGACCTCCATACCCGAGCTCATTCTTGGGATTTCTTCTGGGTATCATCAAATTCAAATAGTTATGAGCTCTAATCCTCCAAAAATCTTGGGACTTTTGGAACAACGGTTGGGTTTATAACAATTGATATCAGAGTAGGCACCACGTCATGAGTTCGAGTCACAGAAAGGATGACCTATAGGCTAAATTAAAATGCCTTATTATTATGTATGAGTATAGTGCTATCGCGTTGAATACTGGTAGGTGAGTGGATCCGCCATAGAGAAAGGGATACCATTAGGCCAGTATCAATAGAGCAGACCACCATGGACATCGATTCTAAGTGTGGTGGAATGTTACATTCAAATAATTATACACTCTAACCCCCACAAGTCCTGAAACTTTTGGAACAATGATGGGTTCATTACAATTTCTTCTCGATTGTTTTCTCCCTTCTCTCGCATCACTTTGTCTCATTCCTCTCAACCTCCACCATCTTGATCTCTTCAATGTGATGTGTATGAACTTAGTCACTGACAATGAGAAATGCCAAACTTTTTTTTTTTTTAGCAATGCTATGCTGACTAAATTGCTACCCAAATTTTTTATCCCAAATCAATGTAGGTGATTGGATTAGTAGTCACTAACTTCACCAAGTATTCAATACATGGTATTTTGACACATCACTTAGGATACAATATTTAGACAATAATTTGTACAACACAACTTTATCTTTTTTTTGGACCAGAGAATTGCACAACTTTTTTGAACACAAATTGCAAAACTTGAAATGCAGAAATACAACCTAATTTGTTATGGTTTTTTTTTTTTTTGTTCTTAAAAATGAAGAACATGAGGATAAATAATCAAGAAACGTAAAGGAAACATATTCTAGCTAACTACAATAAAAAAAACTAGAGGATTAAATCGGCAGCCCATCATTATTGCTGGGGATATGTTCCAGATTTTCTTTTCGTTGAAGCACTATTTGTTGGAAAAAAATGTTTTAAACAAGATTATTTAAGCAAATTGAGGCTTAAATAAAAGTGGGACCTACACCTTGAAATTGGTGGGACCAATTTTAAATGGGTTCTCCTCCGCGATGAGATGAACATCGTATATTTATTTGTCTAAAAAAATTAAATATTGAATGAGAAATTATGTCTCAAAGTGACCCATTTGAAGTGATGAAATAAATTAAGATAGGTGTAGTGGAATAAAGCTCGTCCCACATTAGAAGAAGACCAACACTTTGTTGAGTTAATATACTCCTAGTTGGTTTCATGGGTTGGGCCCCAAGGGGTACCACACTTTTGTGAGCGGAGCAAGTGCCTACACTACTTTGGTTATCACACGCGCCCGTCCGTTTCGTCATGACCCGGCCGGGGTTGGGCTTGGGCTAGGGGCCAAAAAGATGTAATCTTTTGGATAAAATTTATTTGGAGTGATGCGGGTCATGGGTCAAACCAATCAAATCCAAATGCATATCAGAATTAAAATTCCAATCAAATTTTTAAAATTCTATCCATTACTTTGAATTTGGCATTGACAAAGGGTTTGGTTCATTCCAGAAAGGTTGTGTTCACTCTAGAGGTGTCTTTGCTTGTTCATATTAAAGAATGTGTCTCTGCAATCTAAACAGTGGCAGCCCATGCCTCTTCAGGAAATCTGAACAACCACCAGGGTCTATAAATAAAATGTCTCATTGCCATTTCAATCCATCCCAATTCTGGATTTCAGTTTCAGAATTTCTTCTCTCTCTCTCTGCATATTGTTGTATTGTTCTTTTGGTTCGGTTCAAGTACAAATACAAATTGTGTTCACTAGAGTCTTGAAGATTGAAGTGCTGCTTCTTCAATAACGTAAAATCCTTTCTATCTTGGGAGACAACTGCTCATCAACCTTGAGCACTAAGAGGGACAAAATAGGTCTTAAGAAGATTGTGTTTCACAAGGCTCAAATTGAAATTTTGGTTTTCTTATTTATTGTTCGTGAATATCTGCATCACTGTTAGTGCATTGTTTTTTGTATAACATTATATAGATATAACTTGAATTCTATTTATTGCATAAGTTAGACTTCATACAATTTGATATAATTTAATTATATACATATTTTCAATAACACTATCATGGTTACTACTTGTGGGAGTTTGTTGGCAGCATGGAACCTTCACGCTCTATAGTTAATCCCCATTTTTCAAGAGCGTGAGCAACTTCATTAGCTTCCCGGTACACATGGATCATGCACCATTCAGATGATAAGCTAACAGATACTTTGTGTCCTTAACAATTGTTTCAATGGACCAAGGATTCTAAAATGAGAAAGTGTGGTAGCAAAGATCACTGTCTGTGAGTCTTCTTCCAATGTGACATAGTTCCAGCACTTTTTTGTGTGCCTAGAAAACTACTTCTACAACTAATGGGTCATGTTCCTTTGCAACCTTGACACTTGCATCCATTACATTACTGTGTTCATGCTTGCCAATTGCTAGGATATACAATTCCTCTTTCCCAATAGCTGCATCCACATTGATTTTAATTCTGCCATCCTATGGTTTAGTCCATCCATCTTGGGCATAAAACCTTGTTGCGTGTTTTGTGGAAATTGTCCCTAATTTTTTGTGGTTGAATTCATTTCAAATCTAACAATTAGACCCATAATACTAGGGAAAATTAAAATTCCATAAGAACCTTTTTTTTGGTTTAACAAGGGTTATAGAGATTGAGATGGAGAGACAAGGAGACAAATGAGTTGTTTGATTTCAAGGAGCAAAAGAAGAGAGAGGATAGGCCAAAATGAGTGGTGGCCAGGTATGTCAAAGGATTGGATTTTGATCTAAATCTAGATTCAATTAACCAGATATAGATTGATATTTTTAACTGATAATTTGAACCCGAATTTGAAAATGCTATCTTATATTTCATGGATTCGAATTTAGATATACCTAATGGTGTGTTCTTTGCGGTTGAACAGAGGTGAACAATTTGGAGATCTTGTTAAGGACATTGATGGGGTCTATTGAGATATTCAGTCGGAGCTTCTAGGCTCTTGGGGTTAGAATAATCGATTCTAGAGTTAAATAGCTATGAACAAAGACCAGTAGACTAAGTATTTATAATAGTTCACCAGTTTGGAAGCTTGACTAGTCCACTCTAATGGAGTCTCTAGTTTCTGGGGAGTTTTCTATTACTTGGGGGAAGGAGGTTACAGAATTACATAGAATTAATGGCACGGGTGCTTTTTATATATATATATATCTCACAATGCGAGAGATCTGATCTCTATTTTTAGTGTACAGTTGTCTTATGTGATCTCTGCAATCCTCTCATAATCAATATGATCCTTGCATAATCAATGTGATCCCCTTGGGGCTGTTATGACCCATGTGCCATAATATTTGATTGTTAGAGGCTATATTCCCTAGGAGGGACGTGACTTTCTGGAAGGTGTGAGTTGTCGCTGTCACCATGTGCATGAGGGTCATGTCAGTGACGATTTCTGACTTGCCCCTCTCGAGCTGATGATCATGACTTAAGAGGTCCAAGCTAAGAGGTCTGAGTTTAGCCTTGGCTAATTTTTGGTGTCATCAGTTGTCCTCCAGTCCCTAGCCAGGTAAGCCTTACCTAACATAGATTGGGAATGACCTGCGTTACTATGAACAATCTCAGATCATTTTTCACTTGGGAGGCTCACGATGGGATATTTTCTAGGATTTTTGGTGTTGCACGCGTGCGTGGAGTCATTCTTGTCTTGATTGTTGCACATGTTTAGCATCTTTGTGCTATACATCCAGCTGTACGCGTATCTTAAATGCCTCTATGGGCAAAACTACCAAAAGACCCTTCTGTTCCAACCTTTTCCTTTGTTTCAAATTTCTTTGCACATTTACCCAAAAACACCCTTCTCTCTCTTTGTCTATTGCGATATCGTCTTTTTCCTTCCCTTTCTTTTCCTGTTGTCTTCTTGACTATGTTCACCCTAATCTCCAAACATCAATACGAATTAAGTGTATATGACTTATATAAGTAGGCGAGTGCCACTCTCCATCGGGTTTGATGCTAGAAATGGGAAAAACGGGTATGTGGATGAAAATGTGTTTGTGAAAAAGTGCTCCCCAAGCATATAGAGACTTGCAATGTCGTATTTTACTTGGAATTGAGTATTCCAATGTCGTCTCCTCAGAGAAGGAAGGTCGAATTATGGTAAAGGTGATTTTTGTAAAGAAATGAAAAGTGTAAAATCTTGTGAGTTTGTGTTTTGGTGAGTGGAGTTTTTGATAAAAATACAAGAAAACAAGGTTGGCTAATTTGAAAAGATCATTTCAATGGGAATGCCAAATCAACTCAAAATATTCTACCAATGGTGTCTCGGTGCTTAATTGATTAGTATGAAGTGAGGGACTAATGTGGAGGTGGAGTTGTAGGCTCAAGTATACCCCGTGACAAGTCTACGGTGTATCAAGAGCTCATAACCACATCCACACTCAACTTAGTCAAACCAAACACTTTACACTATGAGGAAGAATGGAGGAGAGTTGATTTAGCATACCCAAGAGGAAAACTCCCTTAGATTAGCCAACTAAAAACTTAGCTATTCATAGTCAAAACAACAACATGCATAAATGTAAAGAGACATGGTGAGGAAATGAAGATTAAAACTTGTATTAATGCAAAGAGAAGTTAAACTAAAATGACAAGTTCATTTCATACCCAAATAGAAAGCTTGGAAAGTAAAAACCCAAATGTAAACATGGAAAATACAAGAACATGTAGCTAAACTTGAATAAATTTGGAATAAAGGAGATTAAAGTGCAAGAAGTAAATATTATAAGTGATTTAAAGCTTACTACAAATGAAATGGAGAAGGAAATACCAAAACCTAACTTTCGCTCTAAAATTTTATCTTCTTCCTTGAACTTCTCTCTTTAAAAGCTTGTGTGTAGCTGAATTATTTTGTAGACAGCTCTCCAATTTCGTCCATAACCCCCCTCAGGTCTGTGTGACTAAATTGCTATGAGTGGAGGGTCTTTGGGGACTGCCACAAGCAACCACAGGCCATGCCTTGCATTTTCCATGCTTCCCCAACCATTTTCTTTCTCTCTCTTCCTCTTCCATGATTTTTCTTCCAAAGTCAGACCATAGGTGTAAAAGAGCATGCTTGAATGTAGAATATGTCAGGGTATGTATGGGAGAAGTAGAGGTGAGCCCACGAAGCAGTTGGAGATGAGATTGCAGCTTTCTGGCATTTCTGGGCAAAACCCACAGGTAAAACGATGATAAAACCTACCGATAGGTTTTGGCAGGGGAAACAGTAGAAGAATTCCAGTGCACTAAACCTACTGGTAGGTTTTGATGAACATCTACCAATAGGTTTTCACCTGTTTTGGCTTTTTCTTGATATCCTGAGCCACTCGTTAAGCCTCCCTTTCTTCACCATTGCCTTTAAGCACTTAATGGAAGCTTAACACATGCCATTTCCTACTCTTTACCTACAATCATGCAAAAAACTTCATTAATTGTTACATTGAACGCAATTTCTCCCATTTTCTCCATAAAAACAAGTATAAAATGGGTGCAAAGAGATAAATGATGTGCAATATTCTATGCTCATTATTGTCCAAGCTATCTCAGTGAGTGCTCAAATCATTCGGAGGTCTTTTGAAGCTTGTTGTATTCTTCCTTGGTGCCCCCTTTGGGTTCTTAATCATCGATCATCTTCGATTTTTAGGTACGTCTTCTGTCTTACTCCTTTCTTTGCTTCTCTCTCCTTGGGTTTCTTTATTCAACCCTGGATCCAGCGAATCTGAGGTGGCTACTCCACTTCTTGACCTTTTGCTTCTATTACTCTAGGAGTCATTCCTTGTCCCTTCTTCTCTTTTTTCTTGGATTCCTAGGCCATAGCTAGGGTCTTTATCTTTGGTCATTGGATTCTTGATCCTTAAGTCCTCGAGGACTATTTCTCAAACATCCCTTCTTTTTACACTTCTTTTGGCTAATTTTTCCCTTATGCCCTCATGTCTGCTTCTTCTAATGCCATGGATTCTTCTATCTCCCTTGCTATGGCTGATAGATCTCCCAAGGTAGAGATCCGATCCCATCGTAGTAGATGAATTGAAGAGCCCAACAAACTTGGTGATATGGGAGACATGGGAGATGAGACAGATAAATTTCCCGGGGTTGACGTCATCGATACCCAGGTTGTTAGAGCTAGGGCTCCCCTACTTTTTCCAAACCCAATTGCAAAGCCCAAGAACTCTCAAAAAGAGACGATCTAGGAAGAACGTGGTTGGGACTTCGAGCATGGTCGAGGATGCTAAGGTCAATCCGAGTGCCTAAAAAATCTTGGGACCCAACAAAGTCACCCCTCTTCTTCTTGGTGCACTTTCTACAAAGTTTGGCTTCCCTATGGACAATGTGTGTCTAGTGTCCCAATGTGACCAACCGATACGACCCCGTGCTCCCTGTAAAGACCTACTTCTTCTTTGTTGATTTTGTAAATGGTCTTATTAGGTTTCCCATGCACCCCTTTCCAGATTCGATCGATGATTAAGAACCCCAAAAGGGCAAAAATTTGAGGGATGTCTCTGACACGCTTTGTTGGGAAAAAAATTGGATATTTTGCCGAACACTACTTCACTGATATAACGAGGAATTATACGACTTTTATTAAATGTAGGTTGGACCCATAGCATATATCTGTTAATTATAATCCCTTCTTTCAAGAGAACACCCTTTGATTCCAACGAGAAATTATGATGCGTTACTATTTACCCCAGAAGGGTATTTTATAAGTAATGGTGGCTAGACCTAGGTTAATTGTCTAGGCGGCTCTATGTATCCGTTATCAAGATCAAGCCCATTCGTAGTTCGCGGAGATTAAATTTATTTTTTTTTGTAAGATCAAATGGTAAATAACTCATGGATCTTGAATGGATAAATATCCAACATGTTTGAAATGGGTAAATGACCCTTTGATTTGATATGGTTGTAAGACACATTTGGTTTACAAGAAAAATTTTGGGATTTGTGACTATGCCTAGTTTAACTAGACTGCCTACGTATCTGAATGAGAATCAAGTCAGTCGTAGTTCTTGAATTTTAGAAATTTAATTGGAGGTGATTTTGAATTGGGACTGTGCTCAGGATAGATGCTGAACTGTCTACGTATTCAAAAATAGAATCAAATTAGATATAGTTTGAAAAAAAAAATTTGAAATTTATTTGAGTGAGCTTTTAAATGAGTGAATGACTCATTTAATTTGAAATATTACTTCATGTGATTTGAAAGGGGTGTGTGACCCAAAATTTGGAGTTGAATTTGATTTGGTTTGAAATGGGTGAATGACCCATTGCCACCGCACTTTGGTTTTAAAAAGAACTTTTGATGTGTATGAGTTTTTTTTTGATTTCAAAGTTAATAGATTCACTTTTATATTTTTTTTAATCATGCATGGGCATGTCAAAAATGAGTTTGACACAAACTTGGTTAACAAAATGGAGCTACCTACATGAAGACTCCTCGTCTCAGTTTTATGAGTTTCTTAAAGAACCCAAACTTGTTTGAGTCTGGAAATTTTTGTAGTGTTGCGAGAACTTAGGAACTCCCTTAGTCAGCTTCTTAAAATTTTCTGCGGCAAATTAGAATGGCATAATTTCATGCTACAAAGCCATTGGAAAGGAGGGTTGGAACTTTGGGAGTCTTGCCAGGTCTTTCTTGTAGCCATATAGTAAACTGCCAAAACCAAAGGAAATAAGTGGAGTTAAAAACTCCAGTAATGTTGAAAGACTCCTACACTTTTTTTTTATTCTTTTAAGTTGTACACCATAGGACTTGCAATTAGCATACCAATTTGGAATTTAGTTTTAGGCTCTGGTTCCTTTCCAAAAAAAATGCTTATGACCTCACTTTTTGCTTCTGCATGTAAAGGAGTCAAAGGCTCTAAATAAAGTTTAAAGAGTTTAAAAAACACTTTTCTAGATGAATGGATAGCCTGCACCCAAAGGAGTCAAAGACTCCATGTTATGTTTATCACATCCTTCTAGAAGAGCTAAAATACTTGTGGAGTAAAAGACTCCAAAATTTTCTGGGAGTTAGAAACTCCATAATACTTGTGCAGAGTCTAAGACTCTCTCTGGATTTAAAAAAAATGAACCATTCAATTTATTAAGGAATCAAAGATTCCAAGTTTGTTCTTAAGAGAGTTAAAAACTCTTTTATATGGTTTTAGGAAAACCAAGACTTTACAAAAGAGTCCAAGACTCTTGAGAGTGAGTAAAAAGGGAATTGAAAACTCCAGTTAGAAAACTCTGATGTAGAGTCAAAAAAATGCCTTGATTTAGCCCTCTTTTTAGTGGTCTTCGAAAGACCAAAGAAACATCATCCTATTTGGTCTTTGAAAGATTAGAGAAAGATTTCTAGAATGGTCTTTGAAAGACCAACAAAGGATTTTTAGAATGGTCTTTTAAACACCATGAGTTGCTTCCCCATATATATAAATATATATATATATATATATGCAGTGCAAGTGCACGATACATTCTCGTTTAACGAAAGAGTCAAAGACTCTTGCCCATCTCACAATAGAGTGTAACACTTTTGCAATTCTTGTGCCACATCAAAATGAAGGAGTTTAAAACTCCTATAATTTTCTACTTAAGAAATAGTTTGGGATCGTCAAAATGGGCCAATTTTAAAGAGTCTGAGACTCTTTAACGGTGAGCAAACAAAAATTTCAGTAGCAGACTAGTAGGCAAAATGGGGGAAATTGAAAGAGTCCAAGACTCTTGTTGATTCTTCCACCCTTCTTGAATTGTGTTTGCCACTAGTTTTCTGCAACAGAGGATGTTAGAGACAAAATGGACTAGGAATGGGCAAAAGTTTCATTCCATTAGAGCCAAAGACTCGAGGTTGCAAACACATATTTTCGTCCAATGAAGTTAAAAATCATTTACGTCCGTTTACACCAGTGGACTTCACCGAGGGAGGGAGACATTTTCCTTGGTCAGCGAAGAACCCAAGGCTCTTGCCCATTTTTCAACAGAGTATCAAACTCTTGTGATCATTGTGTAGCACCGAATATAAGGAGTTAAAAACTCCTATAATCTGCAACTTCAAAGGATGGGTATTGCTGAAATTGCTTCGGATTGCTATGGTTTTTCACCGAGTTGCTGCTATCAAAGATCGAATAGTTTAAATCAACAAGGAAGAGACTAAACATATATTTTTTACCAATTGCAAAGCTTCATAATTTTTTTCCCTTTGCCTTTCTTCCATCTCCTCTCTCTGCCGAAAAATCTCTTTTTCTTCTCTGGACTCCCTACTCTCTCTTCTTTTTTTTTTTNTTAGAAAACTCTGATGTAGAGTCAAAAAAATGCCTTGATTTAGCCCTCTTTTTAGTGGTCTTCGAAAGACCAAAGAAACATCATCCTATTTGGTCTTTGAAAGATTAGAGAAAGATTTCTAGAATGGTCTTTGAAAGACCAACAAAGGATTTTTAGAATGGTCTTTTAAACACCATGAGTTGCTTCCCCATATATATAAATATATATATATATATATATGCAGTGCAAGTGCACGATACATTCTCGTTTAACGAAAGAGTCAAAGACTCTTGCCCATCTCACAATAGAGTGTAACACTTTTGCAATTCTTGTGCCACATCAAAATGAAGGAGTTTAAAACTCCTATAATTTTCTACTTAAGAAATAGTTTGGGATCGTCAAAATGGGCCAATTTTAAAGAGTCTGAGACTCTTTAACGGTGAGCAAACAAAAATTTCAGTAGCAGACTAGTAGGCAAAATGGGGGAAATTGAAAGAGTCCAAGACTCTTGTTGATTCTTCCACCCTTCTTGAATTGTGTTTGCCACTAGTTTTCTGCAACAGAGGATGTTAGAGACAAAATGGACTAGGAATGGGCAAAAGTTTCATTCCATTAGAGCCAAAGACTCGAGGTTGCAAACACATATTTTCGTCCAATGAAGTTAAAAATCATTTACGTCCGTTTACACCAGTGGACTTCACCGAGGGAGGGAGACATTTTCCTTGGTCAGCGAAGAACCCAAGGCTCTTGCCCATTTTTCAACAGAGTATCAAACTCTTGTGATCATTGTGTAGCACCGAATATAAGGAGTTAAAAACTCCTATAATCTGCAACTTCAAAGGATGGGTATTGCTGAAATTGCTTCGGATTGCTATGGTTTTTCACCGAGTTGCTGCTATCAAAGATCGAATAGTTTAAATCAACAAGGAAGAGACTAAACATATATTTTTTACCAATTGCAAAGCTTCATAATTTTTTTCCCTTTGCCTTTCTTCCATCTCCTCTCTCTGCCGAAAAATCTCTTTTTCTTCTCTGGACTCCCTACTCTCTCTTCTTTTTTTTTTTAACCTCCTCATACCTTTTTTGCCTTCTTGTATTTATAGAGTATAATTTGGCTTTGTCATTGCATGTAGGGCAGCTGGCATTTGCTTAAGGTGCCCGCAAATGCCACTTTCCCCTTCTTGTAGATAATTGCCATAGTGGGGGCTAAGTAACTCCCCATTGATGCACAGCTAGCCAGTTTGGTTAGTGGGTTTTTCCATCACATGAATGGAATTTTGAGGTAGTGGTCTTTCTTTCTTTTTTTTTAAGTCAAAGTAGTTTGGAAGAATCACTCATTCTTCATGTGGGAAAACCGTCTCTTAGAGGGACTCTAGAATTTTGGTCTCCGTTCCCTCTTTTTTTTAGATGTGTTCAACATACAATTTTTGAAATCAATAAGAATGGATTTTATTTAGAATGGATCAAATTGAAATGTGAAATTTGAAAATTGAGCTTGAAGGGTCAAGTCAAGGATAGAAAACCACGCGTCAAGCATGAATCCGTCATTGACCCTCTTAAAATAAAAATTTGCATCGAAAGTTGACGAGTGCTAAATTTTTTTGTAGTTTAACACGCTTCCAGTACCTCAAGCTTAGTCAGACCTAGATAATTTGGGTGAGGCTGTGCTAGGGTGCTTTAATTGAGCTTCTTCTTATTTTATCTTCTCTTTTTTCTTTAATCACTGATGTATTCTTTTGTTGTTTTAGGTATACGTCCTGAGCTTGACGCTGACAAGAAGCTCCCCCTTAGGGACCTCAAGGAGTGTCATCCTGAGAAATACGTCAGGCTTCTGATGCCCTCAATCCTTGTCAAATACGACTTTGGACCTCTAGAGGTGAGAGATGAAGCTGTCATACCTCTATTTGCTCTCAAAAAAGAAGACCTTATTGGTAAAACCTCTGTCTTGTACCTTGAATTTCTGCTTCACTTCATAGGATCCTCAGTTGACTTTCGAGCTACCTTCTTTTCTTCAGATCTTGATGTCATGGCCCCTGATGTTGATGTCGTTAAGACCAAGTTGGCTAAAATGAGGGAAGACGCTTAAGCTTCCAAAGTTGTTAGGAAGAGGAAGGCTGATGTTGGGTTGGGCGACGACCTGAAGCGTCCTTAGAAGGTTGCGATGAAGGATTCTCCTAAGAAGGCTCCTTTTGCCCCGAGCCCTCTGTGGATGTTCAAAAGGTTAATTCCCCTTCTTCTGAGCTAAAAAAATCTTCAACAAAGGTTATCAAGACCTCCCCCATGCTAAAGGAGGTGGTTAGGGCTTCAGACGCAATAGCCCCATCTCTTCGGGACCTCCCCCTTGAACTCCACTGAAGGGGTGCCCCTGAAATCGCTTCTTGGCACACCAAGGAGTTCTTTAGCCAAGATGGCGAAAGACGGACGTTCTCTTCATAGAGACGTGAACCTGGCTACCAGTGTCATCCTCTCGATTATGCCCAAGGTTAACCTTCAGGAGGCCTCCTCGATGCCACTCTCCTCATCAACTACCAGTGCCTTGTATGGGGCAACCTCAGTGAGCCCTAATTTTTACCTTTAATCAGAGTTCATTCGTTGAACCCAGCTTTGTTTGATGACCTCTAAGTTAACTTTATTTTCTTTTTTATTTTTCTTTGCAAATGGCGATTCATATTAGAGCTTTGTGAGTAGGGCTCGAGCCTTAGAGAAAGTACTGGGTAAGCCAGGGAATCCCTCAAGGCTTCTAAGCTCAAGGTCATTTAGCTAGCCTTCGAGAATGCTAACCTCAAGGAGCAAGTGAAAGACTTGAACCCATCCCGAAATAAGCTTGAGACTGAGGTCAAGCTCAAGACGAATGAGGTCAAACTCAAGACTGATGGTCTCATTCAAGCAAGAAAGATGTGATGGCAATATAGGAAGTGACCAAGGTAGTGAAGGATCATCTGAAGGAGCTGAGTGACATTAATGTTGTCTATATCAAGGAGATCAATGCAGAGAGGTCTAAGGTGGCTGAGAGGGACACCACCATAGTTGAGCTAAATGACGAATGTGCTACTGCTTGGGCTAAAGGCTACTTCACCTTTCAGATGCAATCCATGAAGAAATACCCAGAATTGGACTTTGACTCCGAGCCTCCCCTTGGAAATGAAGGAGAAGAATCCTTTGCTGAGGAGGAAGAAGTTACTGAGAAAGAGTCTGCAGCTATGGCTAAGGTGGAGACTTCTAAGCCTATTCAGCCAATGGCTACTTCCAATGAGGTGGAGACTTCTGAGTCTACTCTGCCAATGACTACTTCTGACAAAGTGGAGACTTCCCACTCTGCCTAAAGACTGATCAGACCCAGTTGCTTCCTTGCCTAAGGGGTAATCAGACCTAGCTCCTACTCTACCTGAAGGTGAGGCGAACATTACTGACATCAAGTTGCCTAAAGGTGTTAAAGAGACCACTACTTCTATAGCAGATGCTTAGCCTTTCTATCTTTTTCAAGCTTTTGTAACTTTCAAACTGTCAGCTTTGTAACTTTCTTCTAGTTTTGAAAAATAATTGACTTTGAAAAATTCTATCTTAGTATCTTTTCCTCTCTTCATGCTTGCAAAAAAAATTTCTTTCTTTATACTTGAGGTGGGGAGATATGTCTCCTTCCTTGCCTCCTACTTCTAGAAGGGTGTTTAGTCTTCTGGAAGTAGTTTATTTTAAAACTCCTATTTGTGAGGTCAATTTTAAGGTTTGTATGTCCCCCCAGACTTGGCCTTATAGAACATTTTTGTGCTTGAAAAGCTATGTTCATGAGAGGAGTTCATCTTTAGTTTATGAGCTAAATAGTTCATCTTTAGTTTATGAGCTAAAGAGATCATTGTTTGTTTATGAGTTGAAGAACTCATCTTTTGTCTATGAACTGAAGAGCTTATCGTTTGTTTATGAGCAGAGAAGTTCACCGTTTGTTTATTAGTTGAGGAGCTCATCTTTTGTTTATTAGCTAAAAAACTCATCGTTTCTTTATGAGCTGAGGAACTCATCTTTAGGTTATGAGCTGAAAAGCTCATCGTTTATTTATGAGCAGAGGAGTTCATCTTTAGTTTATGAACTGAAGACCTCATCATTTATTTATGAGCAAAGGTGTAACGCCCTAAAACCCACCTTGAACAACATTACAATCTATAAATCATTCACATTGTGAAAGCAACTAAATAATTTCATCATTAAAAAAATTTCATCCATCAAATATCACATTTTTAATATTATCCCAAAAGAATAGGCCAACCATGGCCATTACATCCCAAAAGAATATGATCAACTATGATAATTACATCCCAAAAAAATAGGAGTAAATGAAGTGAAAATGGGGTTTTAAAACATAAAAATCCCAACTTTTAATGGTCTACTGGTAGTTCGTATCGGGCTACCGGTAGTTCGGATCTATAGGACAACGTACTACCTGTTGAGCTACCGGTAGTTCGGATCTACTAGACTTTTACTACCTGTTCACTACCAGTAGTTCGGATCCACTGAACAGCGTACTACCGGTAGGTCCTGTCCAAATTTTCCTATTTTCTCTATTTTTCATTTCAAACTCATTCCAAACCCTTCCAAATCCAACCCAAATTCAACATGCTTTTGTATATCAAACCTAGTTGATACAAGTTCTATTACAACGATTTCATATATTTGCAAGTTAAACTAAGTTTTAACTACTATTTCCTCGAATTTCCATATTAACATTTCCAAAAAGAAATAATAACTTGCTACATAAACCTACATACATATATAAAGATGAAAGGGTGGGGTTTACAATCCACCCCCCTTAAAAAAAGTTTCATCCTCGAAACTTACCTCAAGTAGCGAATAAATAGGGATACTTCTCTCGCATCTCTAGCTCGGGTTCCCAAGTAGCTTCCTCCATTCCGTGATGTTACCACAAAACCTTCACTAGTCGAATGACTTTGTTGCGGAGCACCTTTTCTTTGGTATCAAGAATCTTCACCAGTTGTTCTTCATATGTTGTTCCATCTTGAACTTCATATCCTCCAAATCCACGAGATGTGTTGTATCCGATTGACATTTCCTCAACATTGACACATGGAACACGTCATGTACTCCCGATAACTGAGCTGGTAGTCGAAGTTGATACGCCACTTTGCCTATCACCCTGATCACTTCAAAGGGTCCGATGTATCTTGGTGCTATTTCCCTTTCTTGCCAAATCTAAACACCCCCTTCTTGGGCGATACCTTAAGGAAAACATAGTCCCCTGCTTGGAATTCCAATGGTCTTCGTCTTCTGTCCGCATAGCTTTTCTGTCTACTTTGTGTCGTGCCTAGTCTCTCCCGTATGAGTTGAATCTTCTTTGTAGTTTTCCAAACAATTTCTGGCCCAAACAAGCTACTCTCGCCCGCTTCTACCCAACACGTCGATGATCGACATAGCCTTCCGTACAATGCTTCATACAGAGTCATCCCAATACTTGTCTGATAGCTATTATTGTATGCAAATTTCACCAACGGCAAATGGTCACTCCAACTTCCCTTGAAGTCCAATACGCAAGCACAAAGCATATCCTTCAAAATCTATATCACCCTCTCGGATTGGCCATCCGTTTGGGGATGAAAAGCGGTGCTAAAATGCAATTCTGTCCCCATAGATCGATGTAGACTTTGCCAAAATTGTGCCACAAAACGGGAATCATGATCCAATACGACAGAGAGTGGAACTTCATGCAATCTCACGATCTCGCGGATATACTGCTTGCTCAAAGTCTCTAGAGTGTCTGTGGTCTTCATACTCAAGAAATGTGCTGACTTGGTGAGTCTATCAACTATAACCCATATTGCATTATGCCCGCACGATATCCATGGTAAACCCAACACGAAATCCATGGTGATGCGATCCCACTTCCACTCTGGGATAGGCAAAGACTGTAGTAATCCTCCTGGCTTTTGATGTTTGATCTTCACCTGTTGGCACACCGCACATCGTGCTATGAACCTTACTACATCCTTCTTCATTCCTTTCCACCAATATTGGCGCTTCATATCCTTATACATTTTTGTGCTACTGGGGTGGATAGCAAACTTAGAGCGATGACACTCTCCAAGTATCTCCTCCTTTAGGGACGAATCATCAGGAACACATAGCTTCTCCCCATATCTCAGTTCTCCATTTCTCAAAGACCAACCCTCCATTGTTTCTCCATTCTCCAATTTAGCTCAAATCGATGCTAAGTCAGGATCTAAGCATTGCAATTCCACAACCCTACGATGAAGGGTAGGTGGGGTCACAAGGTTGAATAGGCATGGCTGAGATCTATCTTCTCCAACCCATAGATCATAGTCTCCAAGGGCATCCCTCATCTTCCATTTACTTGCAAGAACATTGAGTTCACCCCCAGACTTTCTGCTAAGTGCATCAGCGACTACATTGGCCTTCCCCGGATGGTAGTTGAGTGTGAAATCATAATCTTCTAGATACTCAACCCACCTTCTTTGCTGAAGATTCAAGTCTTTCTGTGTGAGCATATACTTGAGGCTCTTATGATCACAAAACACTTGAAACTTTTCCCCATATAAGTAACATCTCCACAACTTAAGAGCAAAAACCATAGCGACAAGCTATAAGTCATGGGTGGAATAATTCTGCTCATGAACCTTGAGTTGCCTAGAGCCATAGGTAACCACCTTCCCTCCTTGCATTAGCACACACCCCAAGCCTCGTAGCGAAGCATCGTTGTACACATCGTATCCTTCCCTACTACTCAGAATAATGAGGACATGAGGAGTTGTCAACTTCTCCTTCAAGGTGCGAAAGGCTAGTTCACATACTTGAGTCCACANGGTCTTCATACTCAAGAAATGTGCTGACTTGGTGAGTCTATCAACTATAACCCATATTGCATTATGCCCGCACGATATCCATGGTAAACCCAACACGAAATCCATGGTGATGCGATCCCACTTCCACTCTGGGATAGGCAAAGACTGTAGTAATCCTCCTGGCTTTTGATGTTTGATCTTCACCTGTTGGCACACCGCACATCGTGCTATGAACCTTACTACATCCTTCTTCATTCCTTTCCACCAATATTGGCGCTTCATATCCTTATACATTTTTGTGCTACTGGGGTGGATAGCAAACTTAGAGCGATGACACTCTCCAAGTATCTCCTCCTTTAGGGACGAATCATCAGGAACACATAGCTTCTCCCCATATCTCAGTTCTCCATTTCTCAAAGACCAACCCTCCATTGTTTCTCCATTCTCCAATTTAGCTCAAATCGATGCTAAGTCAGGATCTAAGCATTGCAATTCCACAACCCTACGATGAAGGGTAGGTGGGGTCACAAGGTTGAATAGGCATGGCTGAGATCTATCTTCTCCAACCCATAGATCATAGTCTCCAAGGGCATCCCTCATCTTCCATTTACTTGCAAGAACATTGAGTTCACCCCCAGACTTTCTGCTAAGTGCATCAGCGACTACATTGGCCTTCCCCGGATGGTAGTTGAGTGTGAAATCATAATCTTCTAGATACTCAACCCACCTTCTTTGCTGAAGATTCAAGTCTTTCTGTGTGAGCATATACTTGAGGCTCTTATGATCACAAAACACTTGAAACTTTTCCCCATATAAGTAACATCTCCACAACTTAAGAGCAAAAACCATAGCGACAAGCTATAAGTCATGGGTGGAATAATTCTGCTCATGAACCTTGAGTTGCCTAGAGCCATAGGTAACCACCTTCCCTCCTTGCATTAGCACACACCCCAAGCCTCGTAGCGAAGCATCGTTGTACACATCGTATCCTTCCCTACTACTCAGAATAATGAGGACATGAGGAGTTGTCAACTTCTCCTTCAAGGTGCGAAAGGCTAGTTCACATACTTGAGTCCACAAGAAATTTTCTCCCTTCTTCGTAAGGTGAGTCATCGGCATCGCTAGCTTGGAGAACCCCTTTCACAAACCTCCGGTAGTAGCCTGCTAAACCCAATANACGAAATCCATGGTGATGCGATCCCACTTCCACTCTGGGATAGGCAAAGACTGTAGTAATCCTCCTGGCTTTTGATGTTTGATCTTCACCTGTTGGCACACCGCACATCGTGCTATGAACCTTACTACATCCTTCTTCATTCCTTTCCACCAATATTGGCGCTTCATATCCTTATACATTTTTGTGCTACTGGGGTGGATAGCAAACTTAGAGCGATGACACTCTCCAAGTATCTCCTCCTTTAGGGACGAATCATCAGGAACACATAGCTTCTCCCCATATCTCAGTTCTCCATTTCTCAAAGACCAACCCTCCATTGTTTCTCCATTCTCCAATTTAGCTCAAATCGATGCTAAGTCAGGATCTAAGCATTGCAATTCCACAACCCTACGATGAAGGGTAGGTGGGGTCACAAGGTTGAATAGGCATGGCTGAGATCTATCTTCTCCAACCCATAGATCATAGTCTCCAAGGGCATCCCTCATCTTCCATTTACTTGCAAGAACATTGAGTTCACCCCCAGACTTTCTGCTAAGTGCATCAGCGACTACATTGGCCTTCCCCGGATGGTAGTTGAGTGTGAAATCATAATCTTCTAGATACTCAACCCACCTTCTTTGCTGAAGATTCAAGTCTTTCTGTGTGAGCATATACTTGAGGCTCTTATGATCACAAAACACTTGAAACTTTTCCCCATATAAGTAACATCTCCACAACTTAAGAGCAAAAACCATAGCGACAAGCTATAAGTCATGGGTGGAATAATTCTGCTCATGAACCTTGAGTTGCCTAGAGCCATAGGTAACCACCTTCCCTCCTTGCATTAGCACACACCCCAAGCCTCGTAGCGAAGCATCGTTGTACACATCGTATCCTTCCCTACTACTCAGAATAATGAGGACATGAGGAGTTGTCAACTTCTCCTTCAAGGTGCGAAAGGCTAGTTCACATACTTGAGTCCACAAGAAATTTTCTCCCTTCTTCGTAAGGTGAGTCATCGGCATCGCTAGCTTGGAGAACCCCTTTCACAAACCTCCGGTAGTAGCCTGCTAAACCCAATAAGCTACGTACTTCGGTCACATTCTTAGGTGGTTCCCATTTCATCACGGCTTCAATCTTTGTAAGGTCAACAGCTACACCCTGTTCGGACACCACATGGCCAAGGAATTTCACTTCCTTCATCCAAAACTCGCATTTACTCATCTTGGCATATAACTTATGCTCCCTCAACGTCTATAGCACCACTGAGAGGTGATGTTCGTGTTCCTCTTGTGTCCGTGAATAGATTAATATGTCATCAATAAACACGATGACAAATTGATCTAGATACGGTCGACACACCCTATGCATTAAATCCATGAAGGCTGATGGTGCATTAGTCAGTCCAAACGGCATCACCATATATTCGAAATAACCATATCGGGTATGAAAAGCTGTCTTAGGAATATCCTCCTCCTTGATCCGTAGTTGATGGTACCCCGTGCAAAGATCAATCTTGGAGTAATACTTGGAACCCCTCAGTTGATCGAATAAATCATCAATCATTGGCAATGTATATTTATTCTTTATGGTAGCCCGATTCAACCTTCGGTAATCCGTACATAACCGAAGTGTTTCATCATGCTTCTACACGAAGAGGATCGGGGCTCCCCAAGGTGAAGTACTTAGACGGATAAATCCAATAGCCAACAAATGGTCTAATTGCTTCCTTAGCTTCTTCAATCTTGAACTCAATCTCTCGTTGTGGGGGCAACCAAGGTAATTCATCGAGAAAAACATCTAGAAAGTCCGACACCACCAATATTACGTCCGGTTGGGATTTGTCCCGATCATCTCCCATTAAGCTGGCCAAGAAACTCAAATTGCTCCCTGCCTTAGCTTTCAAGAATCTATTTCCTGTCATGGGAAATGGATGAGAAAAATTGCGATCATTCTTGAAAGTAAAAACTACTCCTCCCGATAGTTGAAAGGAAATTCGCTTGCAAAAATAATCCATCACCGTATAGAAAACGGACAATAAATTCATCCCAAATATAATGTCATACCCCTTCATATCTAACGCAACCAAATTGACAACCAACTCTTGCTCCCCAATGCGAAGCACACATCCTCTACACACCCTTGTTGTATCCAATCGTTCTCCTGTAGGCATGTCAATACTAAGGGCATGTTCTAGCTTCTCATATCCCAATCCCAAATTAAAAGCATATGCAGTACGTATGAATGAGTGTGTAGCACCGGGATCAAATAAGATTTGGCCCCAAGAGTTATAAAGAAGCACGATACCTTCCACTACGGCATTAGAAGCGTCCTCCTCCGGTTGAGTCAAAGCAAAAACTCTCCCTTGATTGGCGCTGTCGGGGGCTTGAGCTTGTAACGGTCTTTGTTGTGTTGGCCTTTGTAGGGGTGGCTTGTTTGCTAGTACCTGCCCGGTTGCTTGATTGGTCCTTGGGGGAAATGAGGGGCATCTATGTTTGAGGTACCCAAACTCTCCGCATGCAAAGCATTGACACAGGTCAGTGTTTGTTCTAGTCTGAGCAACTCCATCTCCTCGAGCTGTCAGAAGTCTCTGTCCACTTGCCTGGTCTGGCCGTCGGTATGGTGCCGCTCGTTGTAATCCGCTACTACTAGCACTCGTCCAGATCGGACCTCCTCTCGCGAAGCTCTGTCGTCGCTGGTTGTCCTCTATATCTCTTTTCACAAGTGCAGCTCGATCAACCATATCCCCATACTCCCTGATCTTGAGGGCCACCAACTTTTCCTGAATAACAGACCTTAATCCCTGCTCAAAGTGCTTGGCCCTGCTGGCCTCAGTAGATACCAACTCCGTAGCATAACGGGATAGCTCTTCAAACCTCCTCTCGTACTCGGCCACTGTCATGCTGTCCTGTCGTAGAGCAAGAAAATCTACCTTCATTCTGTCTCTAACTGATTTCAGAAAATACTTGTCTTGGAAGATTTGGTTGAACTCCTCCCAAATGAGTGTATCGGTGTTCCTCCTTCTCTTTACAGAATCCCACCAATGGTCAGTCTCTCCCTCCAATAGATATGTCTCCAAGCCGACCTTAAGGTCATCGGCCACACCCATGCCGTCATAAATCTTCTTCACTCGGCAGATCTATCTATCCGCATCCAAAGGATTGGAGCTTCCTTGGAAAGTGGGTGGGCGTTGTCTTAGAAACTCTCAAAGAACGACCATTCTCTGATTCTCATCCCCGTTGCCCTGTACTTGGGCTAGTGGATGAGCTCCCCCATTGTGGTTGTTGTGGTTGTTGTTGTTTCCATTCTAGTTTTGTACCAGAGTAGTGAGCTCCCTTAAGCATTGGTAGATGCCGTTCATGGCATCGGGAAGTGGTGGTAGTGGTGGGTTTGCTTGGCCACCACGACCTCGTCCATGTCCACGCCTACCGTCCATCTTGCACATCAATTCACAATTTAATTTCATTGATGTACAAGACATCCTAACTATACTTTTAATCTAAAGCATTAGACGTATGTAGAATTTATATCAACAATTCTATTCCACCTAGTCCTACACTCTAATGGAAATCCATAACCTACAGCTCCCATGTAAGACCTAAAGCCTAGGCTCTTATACCAAAACTTCGTAACGCCCCAAAACCCACCTTGGACGGCATTACAATCTATAAATCATTCACATCATGAGAGCAACTAAATAATTTCATCATTAAAGAAATTTTATCCATCAAATATCACATTTACAATATTACCCCAAAAGAATAGGCCAACCATGGTCATTACATCCCAAAAGAATGTGATCAACTATGATAATTACATCCCAAAAGAATCACATTTAAACTTGCAGCGGAATAATAAAAGGTTAGTCTTTACAAAAATCTCAAAAGAAATTTCCTAGTCTAGCACCTAGGAGAGTATAACTCTAGACATCCATCTCGAGATCCGTGAGCCCGTCTAATGGAGCTTCCCAATGTGTCGGCTCCTTAACCCCGAGCTCTTTCTCTAGACCACAATCTAAAAAATATAGTTTATAGGGGGTGAGCACTAAGCTCTGTAGCAACGTTCCTCCCAAACTCGAACAAGGTTTAGAAAAGAATATAAAATAGTCGATCTCATTTTACAAATAGCATATATAACTTTTGAAACAGATCTCGAGTTTAAATAACAAAAATAATTTAATGAATAAAAGAGTTCAATGTACAATTAATAATCCATTTCACCATAAACCGTTTCTCACAAGCTCTTGCGGAATCCCATACTTCCCAAGATTCTTGTAGAAAACATTTTTGGTAGAATAAACAATAACTCATAACTTGAACATTTCACAACAATATATACATGTATCTCAAACATGATGTAAGGCATCCCCATGAATCAACGCATTGAGTAACATCTTGCCCACACACACCCACCCAAATCTTCTCAAAGATATCCAACCTTTAGGAATGGCGTATACCATACCAATGGCAGTGACGTATCCAACCCAAGCACTAGTATACTAACTCTCTGCCTCGATACCTGTGAGCAATAGCGGTTTAGTCATACCAAAGCACTAATCCACTATGAGTGGTAGAAAAAGTTTAAACCCACATGGAGTATGAATAACGTCTACCCATTCTACAATATCTCATCAAAGGCCACCCATGGTCCTCCCACACTCATGAGAGATACAATACCAAACTCAATTTCTCAATTTACAAGCATATCTCAAAAATCCCCAAATTTATCATGTGAAAATTCCAAAATCAATTAAGAAAAATGCAAGAGATCACAAAAACATCATTTTATTACTCAACACAAAGCACTATAGTTTCGAAATCAATAATAAAGGAAGAATTTAAGAAAAAAATCCATCACTCTCCAAAAACTAGGGTTTTAAAGCAAGAAAAGAGATTTCATGGGTATTCAATCCTAACTTGTGTAAAACATGATAATAATTGCAAGAAGACTAAGAAAAGATGATTTCATAGCAAATATATAAGATTTAGAGTCAAATAATATATATATATTAGCCCTAGCATCAATGGACAAGAATGGAAGAAAACCCCCTACCTTTCTCCTTGGCTTTGGTGTGAAGGACAAGAAGATTTGATCTTGAATCACCCTAAAAACTCTTGTTTTTCCTTTGTTTCTTCCTCTCTAAGTCTTTCTACTAGGGTTCTAAGAGGTGTGGGGTGAGAGTGGTGTGAAAAAATGGAAGTAAATGGAGTGAAAATGGAGTTTTAAAACATAAAAATCCCGACTTTTAACGATCTACCGGTAGTTCGTATCGGTCTACCGGTAGTTCGTATTGGGCTACCGGTAGTTCAGATCTACGGGACAGCGTACTACCTATTGAGGTACCGGTAGTTCGGATCTACTAGACCTTTACTACATGTTGACTACCAGTAGTTCGGATCCACTAGCCACTTACTATCTGTTGACTATCGATAGTTCGAATCTATTGGACATTTACTACCTGTTGACTATCAGTAGTTCGGATCCATTGGACAGCGTACTACCGGTAGGTCCTACCAGTAGGTCCTGTCCAAATTTGCCTATTTCCTCTATTTTTTATTTCAAACCCATTCCAAACCCTTCCAAATCCAACCCAAACTTATTCAACATGCTTTTGTACATCAAACATAGTTGATACAAGTTCTATTACAACGATTTCATATATTTGCAAGCTAAACTAAGTTTTAAGTACTATTTCCTCGAATTTCCATATTGACATTTCCAAAAATAAATAATAACTTGCTACATAAAACTATATACATATATAAAGATAAAAGGGTGGGATTTATAGGAAGCAANATATATTTGCAAGCTAAACTAAGTTTTAACTACTATTTTCTCGAATTTCCATATTAGCATTTTCAAAAATAAATAATAACTTGCTACATAAACCTACATACATATATAAAAATGAAAGGGTGGGATTTACAAAAGGAGCTCATCTTTCGTTTATGAGCTGAAGAGCTCATCCTTTGTTTATGAGTTGAAGAGCTCATCTTTAGTTTATAAGCTGAAGAGCTCATCTTTTGTTTATTAGTTTAGCAACTCAACGCATTTTCTAAAGGAATGATCCGAATCTTTTATTTATATTTGGAGATCTTTACAAATGATCCATCTTCTTCTTCTTTAGCTTTCTGACCCAGCCTTCTTATTGGTAAAATCTTTTCAAATAGTCTACATTCCACAAGTGACGTAGGACTTTTCCTTCTCCAGTCGATAACTCGTATTTTCTTGGTCTGACTACACTTGTGACCAGGTATGGGCCTTACCAATTAGGTCCCAACTTCCTATGTGCAGGGTCCTTCCCAGCCAAGAGGGGCTTCTTTAGGACAAGATATCCTACTTTGAAACTTCTTTGCTTAACCCTCATATTATAGTATCGTGCTAACTTCCTCTGATAATTTGCAATGCATTGCAAGATGCTATTCTTTTTCTCATCTAAAAAGTCGAGATTAATGAGCAATGATCTATCATTTCATTCTGGATTTGCGAGTCTATTCTTGGAGATAGAGTGCATATTTTGATAGGGACCACTATCTCAGTGCCACAGGTAAGAGAAAAAGGTGTCTCATTCGTAGCTGTTTTAGAAGTAGTTCTATAGGCCTATAGTGCCCCTGACAAATGTTCCATCCATTGGCTCTTTGAAGCTTCAAGTCTAGTTTTTAGAGCCATTTTGATAGTTCGGATGGTGACATCCACTTGCCCGTTGGACTGCGGATGGGCTAATGTGGAGAAGTGGTTCTTTATACTAAGTTCGGCACAAAACCCTTTGAATGTCAAATTCTCAAACTGCCTCCCATTGTCTGAGACAAGGGCTCTTGGAATCCCAAACCTGCAAATTATAGATTTTCAAACAAAGTTTTGAATTTTTTGTTTTGTGATCCTTGCAAGGGGCTCCACTTCAGCCCATTTAGTGAAATAATTGACCCCAATTATAGCAAACTTGCATTGACCCGTGCATATTAGGAGATGCCCAAGTTTATCTAGCCCCTATTGTTGGAAGGGCAAGAGCTTACCACCGAGATGAGCAGTTTTGGTGGACAGTGTGGGATGTTTGCATGGAGTTGATAGACCTTGAATTTCTTGACTAGGTTCCTCGAGTCCTTGACTATTATAGGCCAAAAAATACCCCTGCCTCAGTGCCTTATAGGCTAAGGTTCCAACTCTGATTTGGTTTCCATAAATGCCCTCATGAATCTCCCTTAGGATGTAGTTCACTTTGTCTACTCCGATGCATCTCAGGAGAAGTGACGAGAAGCCTCTCTTATACAGCTTCCCTTGGATGAGGGTGAATCTGGATGACCTAGTTCTTAGCTTTGCTGCTTCTTTAGAATCTGCAAGTAGAGTTCCGTTTTATAAGTAAGCTAGGATTGGGTCCATCCAAGTCGACTGTGTGCTAACGAGGAGAACTTTTTCTTGTTCAGAACTTATTCAAGGCTCAATTAGGTATTCATCTAGGACAAATCTGTCTAGACTTTTCTGGGAAGCAGGGGCCATCCTGACCAGGGCATCTGCCCAGGAATTCTATACTCGGGGAATTTTCACAATCTTGACTTGAACAAATTTTTTCAACAACTATTGCACCTTTTTTAGATACAGCTCCATCTTTTCCCCTTGGCTTTGTATGTCTCTTCGATCTATTTTAACACTAATGGTGAGTCATTGTGTATTATGAGCTGTTCTACTTCTATGGAATGAGCTAACCTCAGGCCAATGATCATTGCTTCATACTCTACTTCATTGTTTGAAGCCTTAAAGTCGAACTTGAGAGCGTACCCCAAGTCTATTCCATCTGGTGAGGTAAGGATTAATTCAGCTCCGCTACCTTGTGCGTTAGACACCCCATTAACCAAGAGTTTCCATGTGGGGAGGTCGGGTACAAGGTGGGTTGAGTCCTGAGGCCCCTCTTGTTCCCCGAGAATGGAGAATTCTATAATAAAATTAGCTAGAACCTTTCCCTTAATAGCGGTTCTAGGCTTATGTTTGATGTCGAACTTGCTGAGCTCGATTGCGCATTTTACTAATTGTCCTGACAACTCGGGTTTTTGCAAAATTTTCTTCATTGGTTGATTCGTGCTTTTACTAGGGCTAGAACTAGCTTCTTTATTCTTAAGTACCTCTCATTTGTCCCCTCAGAGCTTTGCTATAATAATAGACTGGCTGCTGAGCTCTGTCTTGCTCCCTTACCACAGCTACGCTGATGGAGAAATCTGACACAGCAAGGTACAAGGTAAGGACTTCCTTTTCTCGAGGGCTAACTAGAACTAGAAGTGAGCTGAGGTATTCTTTAAGGGCTTTGAATACTTCCCTGCATTGCTCATCCTAGTGAAAATCTGCTTTCAGTATCTTAAAGAATGGCTGACACTTGTCACTCGATCTAGAGAAGAATCGACTTAATGTGGCTATTCTTCCTGTCGGACGTTGGACTTCCCTTATGTTTGTGGGTGACTACATGTCAATCACCACTTGGACTTTCTCTGGATTGGCCTTGATGCCTCGAATGTTGACTATGAAGCCCAAGAATTTTCCATATTTTGCAAGGTTGAGCTTCATCTTATACTTCTTGAGTATCTAAAAAGATTCTTCGAGGTGCTAGATGTGGAGCTCGAACTTTAGTGATATTACCAACATATCATCAATTTAGACTTCCATAGATAACCCGATTAGCCCTTGGAATATAAGATTCACTCGTCACTAATAGGTGGCCCCTACATTTTTTAGCCCGAGTGACAACCTAATAGCAGTATGTCACCCCTGCTTAGTGACAAATAAAGTTTTTTCTTGTTCATTGGGGTCCATCCTGATTTGGTTGTATCCTAAGGAAGGCGTCCATGAAGTTGAGTAGCTCATGCCCTGTTGTGACATCCATGATAAAGTCAATCCGTGGGAGTGGAAAACTATCTTTCGGGCAAGCACGATTTAGGTCAGTGAGATCAATGTAGAGGTGTCATTGGTTTTCTTCATGAGCACCACATTCACCAACCATGTCGAATAATCCACTTCCCTGATGGCTTTGGCATGGAGGAGCTTAGAGACCTCTTCCTTTATATTTTTTTGGCGTTCTAAGGCAAAACTTATTTGTTTATGCTTTATGAGATTGAAGGTCAGATCAATGCTAAGCTTATACACGATGACTGATGGGTCAATTCCTTGCATGTCTTCTTGTTTCCAAGTGAACACTTCGATATTTGCCTTTAGGAATTGAATGAGGAAGTGTTTGACCTCCTTGAGCAATCCGGAACCTACATACACTAGGTGGCCCAGGTCATCATCCAGTTAAGCAAGTTCAAGTTCCTCTGAAAGTGTGGGCCTTGTCTCCAGCTCATACCTCATGTTGAGCTCATCCAACTATATGGTTTCAACCTCCTTCTACTTCATTAATGCCATGAAACATTCTCTTGCTACGTGCTGGTCTCCTCGGATGATCCCCACACTGTTCTCTATTGGAAACTTCAACACCAGATGATAGCCTGAGGGGATAACCCTCATGGCATTGAGGGAATGTCTTCCCAAGAGAACATTATAGGTTGAGGGGGCGTCAATGATTAGGAAATGGATAGTTGTTGTAGACTGGCATAGGTGGTCTCCTATCGTAATAACAAGCTAGATAGATCCCAAAGGGACCACTCTTTTTCCTGAGAACCTAACCAAGTGGGTTCTTACTAGCTTAAGCTTGTCTCTAATGATGCCCATCTTGTCAAAGACTAATGCAAAAATAATGTCAGTTGAGCTATCATTATCAATAAGAACTTAGTGGATAGTTTTATTGGTGATTATGGCCCATAACCAAGGGATCATCGGAAAGGAGCTGGCAACCTTCTAGATCCGAATCCTAGAATGTGATGTCCATACACAGTTAGGGTAACTTAAAACACGGACTGGATCTCCAGTACATCTTCTACTCGGGCTTTCCTTATGTGGGCTTTCCTTGCTGAGCTCGTCTCCCCGCCCCTAAAAAATCTTTCGGAGATAATCCTGATTTCCCCCATGGGTTTTTGATGCTGAGGTGGATGTTGCAGTGGTGCAACATGTGGGTTAGCTCAATTTTGATTATTTTGTGTGACAAAGAGGTGTAGTTAGGCCTATTGGATTAAGAACTCGATCTCCTTTTTTAGCTGGATATAATCATTGGTATAATGACCATGGTCTTGGTGGTATTCAGAGTACATTGTGGCATCTTGCTTACTGTGATCCACCTTTATTCAAGGTGGCCCACCTTAAGAATTTTTCATTTTAGACCTCAAAGAGCACTTGTGATACCGTGTCGTTGAGGGGTGTGAATTTTCGCAGGGCATATTTCGATTGTAACTCCTAAGGTGGAGGACCTAGACAATCTTTGATGTCACCTCTCCTTTTGGGGGAACAATCCCCACCTCTCCTGTGGGATTGTTCTTGTCTTTTGTCCTTTGTGGGACGTCGATCTTTTCTCTTCGTCTTTGCTCTATGAGTTATGAAACTTTCAACTTTTGAGAGGAAAACCTCCTCACCATTTATATATTTCTTTGTTTTTGGCAACACCCTAGCCATGCTAGCTTAAGGATTCTTAGCAATTGAAAACATCAAATCTTTTGATTGTACTCCTAGCACAGTGGTAAAGGCTGTAAGGGCAAACTTTCTTGTCGAGGATGTCCACTTTTAGGGACTCCAAGTTGAACCTTTGGACGTAACTCCACAGCAACTCGTTTAGACCCTACTTCACACCCGGCAAGTGATAGCATGACTTACGGTAGGTTTGAGCTCCTATGAAGTGGAACATGAACGAGATGGAGAGCTCTTTGAGGAAATCGACGCCGGAGCTAACCTATTGAACCAAGCCAAGGCCGAGCCCTTTAGAGTGATGGCAAAGACTCGGCAGAGCACTAGATCATGGTATCCATGCAGTTTCATCTGATTCTTGTATATGTTAAGGTGGTCCATGGAATCCTTGGTAATGTTTTGATCTAGAGCATCCTGAATTTTTGGGGAAGAGGAAAGTGTAGCACCTCGGGGATGAATGACAACTCTGTTTGCTAAACTAGAGCATCCATGGTCATCGGAGTTTTGCTCTTCACCGCCTCTTTCATGTGGCTGAGCTCTTGCTGCATTTCTTTGAAACGTCGCTCTCAAAATTTATCTCTCCCATTTTGCTAGAGAAAATCTGGGATGCACTTGTTTCTGCGGACTCCTCTGTTTTGACTCTAGACCTTATCTTCCTCCTCATTTCTCTAGGCTTCGCGATGAAGGTTGTCGACCAAGTGACTGAGGTCATTTTCTTTTGAATTCTCCCTTAAGGGATTTTGATGATGATGTTCCCTTCGAGGGGGATCATCCTAGGCTGGTTGTGCCCCTTGGAGGGTTCTGAGCTCCGATGAGATTTACTAGATCTTTGTTTTGCTGGAGGAGGCGATTGTTGGCTTGGCGTAGTGCCTTGAGTTTGTTGTTTAGGGGGTTCTACTATTGGTAGATTGACTTCTGGGTTTGGCAGAGGATTCATGGGGATTCTCTATTGTCCCCCCCCCCCCAGTGGTGGTTTCCTACTAGTTCTGCAACTGTAATAGATTTGCTTGATTTTTGCTCATGTTGCGCACAAGACCATTAATTACTAAATGAATCAGTAGAATTTTAGTAGGAATCAAAACAATCCTTTCCCACAAACAACACCAATTGATGGTGTGTTTTGCACGGTAGAACAGAGGTGAACGGTTTGAAGATCTTGTTAAGGAGTTAAATAGCTATGAACAAAGACTAGTAGACTAGAAATTTATAGTGGTTCACTAGTTCTAAAGTTTGACTAGTCCACTTTAATGGAGTCTCTTGCTCCTGGGGAGTTTTCTATTACTTTGGGAAACAAGGTTACAGAATTACATAGAGTTAATGTCCTTTTTTTTTCTTCATCTCACAATGCGAGAGATTTGATATCTATTTATAGTATGCAGTTGTCTTGCGTGATCTTTGCGATTCTCCTGTAATCAATGCAATCCTTGCATAATCAACGTGATCCGCTTAGAGATGTTATAACCTGATGGTGTATTTCAATGTGATGTAATTTTGTGATGACGAGTAAATGAAAGAAACAATATTGAAATTATTGCGATCTGAGCTACTAGACTCGAGGGAATGATATTGAGAATTGTTGGGGAGTTGAAAAACTAACACAGTAGAAATATAGTGGTTCACCAGTTTAGGAGCTCAGCTAATCCACTCTTCAATGGAGATTCTTGCTCCTTCCTTTACTATTTACTATACCAAAAGGTTTACAGAATGTAAGATGTGATACTAGGGTTTTGCCTCTCTGTTGGGGGCGTTACATAGTATTTATAGGGGTATCCCATAATCTATGGGATCTGATCCGTGATCCTCACCATCTATTCGAGGAATTCTCTTTGATCTTAGGAGAGTATCTTGGTTGGTTGAGAATTTTGTGCCTTGAGTGTTACTTCAAACTGCCTATCGAATTCTTTGTAGTATCCAGTTGCTTTCTCATTGCGTCAGCTTATTATCTCGCTTGAGGGGAGCTCTAGCTCTGATTTCTGAGCTCAGCATACCTGACCTCCATGTTTGACCTCCGTTCCCGAGCTCCTATTTAGGAATCATTCTGAGTATCATCAGTTGTCCCCCAACTCTTGGCCGAGCTGGCTTGGGCAAGGGCTGAACTTAGGATGTAACAGTAATGGCTTCCCAATCAGCGACTTCAAAATTTACGCGGGAATATATATTTATTATTATTATTATTATTTTTAATCATTTCCTTCCTCGTTCCTTATGCACTTTGCCCGTTTCGAGGCCTACGGTATCGTTAACTTTAAATACCCATGGATCACCGATTTGCTCCTCACTTTACAGATCCTTTTCGACTTCCTTATCCTTTCACGACTTCATCTTCCCCATTTTGCTGCTGGTTTTAGGGTTTTCTCTGAGGGACGGTTTCCCTAATTTTGACTTGGAGGCTTAGCGTGATTTAGTTTCGAATCCCCTCCTCGAGCTTTAATCCGTCACCAATTCGTTGTTAGGTACAATTTTTCTTTCTTTCCCCGCTCCTTGCCCTGGATCCCTCAAGTCTGAGGTGGTTTTGGCATTTTTGGACCTTTCGATTCTGCTACTCTAGGAGTCAAAGTATTCCCCTGTCTCATCTTCCTCTCTTCTTGGACCCTTACTCCACAGTTAGGATTTTTGTCATTGGTTTTCGGTGTCTTGCTCCTTGGGCTCTCAAAGAGTGTTTCTCCGAGGTCCCCCCTCTTTATAGGTCTTTTAAGCTTCCCTATTCTTGTTCAGCTATGTCTACTTCCTCTAAAGAAACGGGATTGTCCATTTCACTAATGAAAGATAGGTCCGTTGAGGAAGATTCTGACCTGGGGGATGTGGGGTTAGAGATAGATGATTTTTTCGTAGTGGATTCTGTCAATGTCGAGAGAGGCATTGAGGAGACTCCTCCTGCCTTGAAAGCTCCCAGCAAAGGCAAAATCAAAGTAAGTGGCGTGGGGATTTTAGGCAGTGCTAAGGGTGGTGTTGCTGCCCCCAGGGCCTTCGAGCTCGTGGGGTGTAGTGACATTGTTCCTTCTTACACGAAGGTGTTGGCTGCCCGCTTTGGGTTTCCTTAAGGGCTCCAGTTCTGGAGTTTGGTTATGTTTACCTTATACAATTCCTTTATCCCTAAAAAAGTGTGCTTCTTCCTGGCTACTTTTGAGAACAGCCTCCGCTTTCCCCTGCATCCCTTCATCAAAAATGTTTTGCAACATTTCAATGTCTGTCCTGTTCAGCTTTCTCCTAACTTTTGGGGGTGTTGGTTGGTCTTCTTGTCTTCTTTAAGAAACATGATCTGGGTGTCCCCACCGTGTCTTTGCTCATGAAATTCTTCAATGTCAAATATCTCCCCACTGATGGCTTTTTGTATATCTCTAAACGAGTGAAAACCAAGGTTCTTATCTCTGATCTCCTGAGCTCCCACAAATGTTGGAAAAAAATATTCTTTTTCATGTGGGGGAAGGAATGAGAGTTCAATCCTGCCGATGTGACGGACACTCTTCCCGTCCCTCAGGGGTGGTTTGCCCCTGACAACTTGGGTGAGCTTTTTTTTTATGCAAGTTGGAATAAGTTCTAGCTTTCCCTTAGGCTGACCTTGTTTAGCTGGTTTCATTTCTCAGGCATCCCGCCAGACCTCAGTACTGCAGACAAATAGGTCCTAAGGAACTTGGCGAATTGCAAATCAGAGAGATATTCAAAGCTAATCCGACCTCAAGTCCTTGTGAGGCTTGGGTTTAGTCCTCCTGAAGTGAGGGTAGAAAATTCATCTCTTCTTTCTGCCATTAGTGCTGAGAAATTGGCAGGTATTTGTCCTTTTCACCTTTGCCCCTACCTTTTACCTCTTCTCCTTCCCTTTTTTTTGGGACGGTTCTTTCTCAATTTTTTAGATTTTTCCTTAATGGAGCCTACTGGGAAGGATCGCTCTGATAAATTATCTATGATGAGGAAGACTCGGGGTGGAAGCAAACGTAAGGTTGAGGTCAGCTTAGGGGGTGATCCAATTTTTTAAATCAAAGCTCTGAGACTGGAATCGTCCTTTGTAACTCAAATGGGGCCCCAATCCTCTTTAGCTTTTCGGAGGTTGCAAAGAGCTCATTTCCTCAGAAAATGGGACTGCCCTCCTCTGGTAAGGTCCCTGACCTAAGCTTGGTCTCCACCCCTCCCTCTTCAGGTGAGGTCGGGAAACCTTTGGAGATGGTTTCTCACCTCTTGCCTAGATCCATCCCTTCTTGCCCAACTGTAGGGCCTCCTCAGAAGGCTCCTAGGATACGTAAGCATGAAAAAAGGGGGAACGCAGAAGCAAGTTCGAGTTCTTTGATTGATAATGTGAAAAGAGCTGCAGAGGCCATTGCTTCCATTCTCCCCGAATCTGACATCCAGCGAGCTTCCACCATGCCTCTTGGGAACTCTATATCTACAGCTCTTTTAGCTGCTACCTCCGTAAGTTTTATGTTTTATGTGCATACATATTTTGTTCATTTTGCTCCTTCTCATCTGACCTTTTCTCACTTTCAAATTGCCCTCCATATCAGTGGGTTGCTGAAGAGGATCCAAGCCATAGAAGGTTCAGTTAAAGCTTCCAAGGCTTTTAAACTCAAGGTTACTGAACTGTCCTTTGAGAATAGTGACCTCAAGGCCTAGGTGCAGGACTTGCAGAAGCAGACCTCCTTAAATAGGAGTCTGAAAGATGTGAGGGAGAAGATTGCACGCGAGAGAAAGAGCTACAAAGAGGAACTTAAGAAAACAAAGGAAGAGCTCAGGAAAACCTCAGGGGAACTTAAGCAGAAAACAGATGATTGGCTCAGAGCCAGCCGGGAGTCTCTTGAAGCTTTAAGTTCTTCAAACTAGGAAGAGAGAATATGACATTATTGAGGAAACGAGTGACGTCCTCCGGAATGAACTCGAGGTGGCGAGGGCAGCTGTCAAGGAAAAAGATTGCTTAGTTGCCAAACTGGCTGATGATGTCACAACTCAGTGGGCCTCTAAGTGGCTTGCTTTTCAGGATAGGGCTGAAGAGATCTACCCTAAACTGGATTTCAATTTTGATCCCCCCGCTGAGGACAAGGCGGCTGACTCTGAGCTCAACAATGTTCCCCTTCCTGCTCCTGAGGTTGCTTCCTTCTCAGCCGACCTCGTCTCCGAGGCACTGGCCCTAAGCTCAGCTCCAGCAGAGGTCGAGATTCATGCCTTAACAACTCTTGAGATTCCTCTTTCTCTACCAGTTCCAAGACCTACAATAATATCGACTATCGAGGTTCCATCCCCTTTCCCGGCAAGGGTTTCAGATTTTCCAGCTACTTTTTCTATCGAGCTCCCAGGTTCCCAATCTGCTTACGTTGTCGAAACTTCAACTTCTGAACTGCAGAACCCTTCCCCAAATCCACCTTTAGAGACTTAAGATTTTATTTGAAATATGATCAAAAGTTTGTAACTATAAGCTCATTTTGAAAAAATAATTTCTTTGGTTTTGAGTTGTACAGCTGACTCACAGCTTTCTGAACTGAAGTTACGGTACACTGACCCTTATAAGACTATGCCTTTGAATTTTCATCTTTAGTTGTGCTCTAGCTATGCGTTTTTACTTTAGTCTTTCCTTATCCCCCTTGCTTTAAGGAGTGCTGAGCTCTTCTTGAAGCAAGAATGCTTTGGGAGTTTCATACTTGAGCTTATTGGATGAGAGTAAGTGGTAAATCTCACCAGCAGCTGCTCCCTGCGTTTCATGTTGGCTTTGGCAATTTTGTAGGTTTATGCAGCCGAGCTTAGGTTGTGGTGAACTGGGAGGCATGGAGCTTAAAGCGAACTTATTCTTGAAAGCTTGAGGGTGTCTGGCATAACTTTATCTTTAATGGGAATAAGGCTACCGAGTTTAATTCTGGACTTGGGAACTGTCTGGGTTTTTCAAGATGTTGGACTTGTAGACCTCATGGTTCTGCAACTTCTTCTAAAAGAGTTTTTCTTTTTAAACTTCTCACCATAGGTGGCCGAGTTCGTTGTGATGAACTTAGGAGTTCATCGAGAGCTACTGAGCTTATTTTTATGAACTTAAGAGTTCATCGTGAGCTTCTAAGCTCATTCCTATGACCTTAGGAGTTCATCGTGAGCTATTGAGCTCGTTTCTATGAACTTAGGAGTTCATCATGAGCTATTAAGCTCATTTTTATGAACGTAGGAGTTCATCATGAGCTATTGAGCTCGTTTTTATGAACTTAAGGGTTCATCGTGAGCTTCTGAGCTTGTTTCTATGAACTTAGGAGTTCATCGTGAGCTATTGAGCTCGTTTTCATGAACTTAAGAGTTCATCGTGAGCTATTGAGCTCATTTTTATCAACTTAAGGGTTCATCGTGAGCTTCTGAGCTCGTTTTCATGAACTTAAAGGTTCATCGTGAGCTATTGAACTCATTTTTACGTACTTAAGAGTTCATCGTGAGCTTCTGAGCTCATTCTCATGAACTTAGGAGTTCATCGTGAGCTATTGAGCTTGTTTTCATGAACTTAAGGGTTCACCGTGAGCTTCTGAGCTCGTTTTCATGAATTTAAGGGTTCATCGTGAGCTATTGAACTCATTTTTATGAACTTAAGAGTTCATCGTGAGCTTCTGAGCTCATTCCTATGAACTTAGGAGTTCATCATAAGCTATTGAGCTCGTTCTTAGGCAACTTCACATGGAGAAAATAAAGACATGTAATTTTATTGATAACAATCATATTACAGAAGAAGCTTATGGAAAAAATCTCTTAAGATGCTCTGCATTCCAAGATTGAGGTAGGAGTTTCCCTTCCTCGGTTCGCAACTCATAATTTACCGGCCTTATCACCTTTGAGATGATGTACGGACTTTCCCAATTTGCTCCCAGTTTCCCGTGATTCGGGTCCTTCCTTGCCAACAGAAGTTTTCTAAGCACTAGATCGCCCACCTTGAAACTCTTTCATCTGACCTTCTTGTCATAGTACCTGGCTATCCTCCTCTGATAACTTTTGATACGATGCAAAGCTGCATCCCTCTTTTTCTCTACAAGATCCAAACTCAGTAGAAGGGACTCATCATTATCCCCTTCGTTGGCGAACTCAGTTCGGGGGGATAGAAGTCCAATCTCGATTGGTGCCACTGCTTCGGTTCCAAAGGCCAAAGCAAACGGTGTTTCCTGAGTCGCCGACCTGGCTCGAACTCCTCAGCTTTATGGACGTTTTCTAAGGTTATAATCAGATCAGGATGGATCCAATCGACCAGGAGAAAACCTCTTTTGTGACTGAGCAGGGGACTTATTGCTATCAGGTGACGTCTTTTGGGTTGAAAAATGCGAGAGCTACCTACCAGCGTCTGGTGAATCGAATGTTCCAAAGGTAAATTGGAACATCCATGGAGGTCTATATCGATGACATGATGGTGAAATTACTGAAGGCAGAGCTCCACATTGCACACCTAGCAAAATCGTTTCAGGTCCTTAAGGAATACAAGATGAAGCTAAACCCTGCCAAATGTGCTTTTGGAGTATCTGTAGAAAAATTTTTGGGTTTCATAGTAAATAGTAGAGGGATAGAGGCTAACCCCAAAAAAGTTAAGGCAGCCCTAGATATGCAGCCACCATCTAACGTAAGGAAAATCCAACCCCTGACAGGGAGAATAAGCAGCCTTGGGACGCTTTGTGTCCAGATCAAGCGACAAGTGCCAACCTTTCTTTCAAGTCCTAAAAAAGGCATTCCATTGGGATACTCAATGCGAATAGGCATTTAGGGCTCTGAAGGTTTACCTGAGTTCCCCACCTCTGCTAGCAAGCCCCTTGGAAGGGGAGGTACTTACTCTATATTTGGTTGTTTCAGATTTTTCAACCAGCGCAGCTCTGGTGAGGGAGAGAGACAAAGCTCAGCAGCTGGTCTACTACTGTAGCAGAGCTTTGAGGGGGGCAGAGGAGAGATACCCAAAAATGGAGAAACTAGCTTTGGCTTTGGTAACCACAGCCAGGAGACTTAGACCATACTTTCAGGTGCACACCATCGAGGTACCAATAGAGCAGCCGATGAAGCAAGTGCTACATAAACCGGAGTCCTCAAGAAAGCTAGTAAAGTGGGCTATAGAGCTCAGCGAGTTTGATATTAGGTTCAAGCCAAGAACTACAGTCAAAGGGTAGATTTTAGCAGACTTCATTGCAGAATTCACGACACCAAAACCTCTGGAGACCACGCAGCTGGTACCCGACCTCCCCACATGGAAGCTTTCAGTAGATGGAGCCGCCAATGCTCAGGGGAGCGGGGCAGGCTTAATCTTAACCTCCCCAGATGGAGTAGATGTCGAATACGCACTCAGATTTGGGTTTAAGGCTTCAAACAACAAAATAGAATACGAGGCTGTCATAGCTGGACTCAACTTTGCCCATTCAATGGAGGCAGAACAGTTGGAGATATGCAGCGATTCTCAACTACTAGTAAAGCAGATAAAAGAGTCTTACGAGGCTAAAGGCAAAAACATGGTGCTTTATCTCAGGAAGGTACAGGAGCTGATCAAGAAGTTTGTACGAGTTCAGACGCCCTGGCGAGGCTGGCAACAGCTTCTCATGAAAGTTTGGGCAGATCAATTCCGGCGGAGCACCTAGCTGAACCATCTATATGTAGAGAAGATGAAGAGGTGTTGCCTGTGCACACCTCATTGAGCTGGATGGACCCCATCATTGGATATCTCAAGGATAGAGCTTTGCCAGAAGATCCCAAAAAGGCTGCAAAGCTAAGATCCAGATTAGCTAGGTTTTCTATTTTGTAGGGAAGTTTATATAAGCGAGGTTTCTCAACACCTCTTCTTAAATGCGTGGGAGCCGAAGACGCCAATTACATACTTAGGGAGATCCATGAGGGGGTCTATGACAACCACATCGGAGCTCGGGTACTTGAGGGAAAGACATTACGACAGGGGTATTACTGGGCCACCATGCTCACGGATGCCACTGACTTGGTCAGAAGATGCAAGCAATGGGGATTAGACATACTTGGACCCTTTCCTATAGGAATGGAACAGTGTAAGTTCGTCATAATAGGGGTAGACTACTTCACCAAATGGGCAGAGGTAGAGCCTTTGGCCACGATTACGGAGCATAAAGTCCAGAACTTCACATGGAAGTCAATAATTTGCAGGTTTAGTATTCCCAGGTCGATCGTCTTTGATAATGGGAAACAATTCGACAACCCGAAGTTCAAAAACTTATGCGCTGAGCTAGGGATTAAGAATTACTTTTCAGCTCCAGCCCATCCTCAATCCAATGGGCAGGCAGAGGTCACCATCAAAACCATAAAAGCAGCCCTGAAAACTAAATTGGAAGGTCTAAAAGGTAAATGAGAGGAATACCTCCTAGAAGTACTATGGGCTTACAGAATAACTGCCAGGTCGGTGACTTAGGAAACACTGTTTGCTTTGGCCTTTGGAATCGAAGCAGTGGCACCAGTCGAGATTGGACTTCCATCCCTCTGAACTGAGTTCGCCAACGAAGGGGACAATGATGAGTCCCTTCTACTGAGTTTGGATCTCATAGAGGAAAAGAGAGATGCAGCTTTGCATCGTATCAAAAGTTATTAGAGGAGGACAGTCAGGTACTATGACAGGAAGGTTAGACGAAGGAGTTTCAAGGTGGGCGATCTAGTGCTCAAAAAACTTTTGTTGGCAAGGAAGGACCCGACTTATGGGAAGTTGGGGGCAAATTGGGAAGGTCCATACATCATCTCAAAGGTGATAAGCCTGGGAAATTACAAGTTACGAACCGAGGAAGGGAAACTCCTACCTAATTCTTGGAATGTGAATCATCTTAAGAGATTTTTTTCGTAAGCTTCTTTTGTAATCTGATTGTTCTCAATAAAATTGCATGTCTTTATTTTCTCCCTATGAAATTGCCTAAAAACGAGCTCAATAGCTCACGATGAACTCCTAAGTTCATGAGAATGAGCTCAGAAGCTCGCAATGAACTTTTAAGTTCATAAAAACAAGCTCAATAGCTCACGATGAACTCCTAAGTTCATAGGAATGAGCTCAGAAGCTCACGATGAACTCTTAAGTTCATAAAAACGAGTTCAATAGCTCACGATGAACTCTTAAGTTCATAGGAATGAGCTCAGAAGCTCACGATGAACTCTTAAGTTCATGAAAACGAGCTTAAAAGCTCACGATGAATCTTTAAGTTCATGAAAATGAGCTCAATAGCTCACGATGAACTCCTAAATTCATAGGAATGAGCTCAGAAGCTCATGATGAACCCTTAAGTTCATGAAAACGAGCTCAATAGCTCACAATGAACTCCTAAGTTCATGAAAACGAGCTTGGCTACCTACGGTGGGGAGTTTAAAAAGAAAAACTCTTTCAAAAGAAGTTGCAGAACCATGAGGTCTACAATTCCAACATCTTGAAAAACCCAGACAGTTCCCAAGTCCAAAATTAAACTCGGCAGCCTTATTCCCATTAAAGATAAAGCTGTGCCAGACACCCCCAAGCCTTCAAGAATAAGGTCGCTTTAAGCTTCATGCCTTTCAGTTCACCACAACCTAAGCTCGGTTGCATAAACCTACAAAATCGCCAAAGCCAGCATGAAACGCAGGGAGCAACTGGTGATGAGATTTACCACTTACTCTCATCCAATAAGCTCAAGTATGAAACTCCCAAAGCATTCTTGCTTCAAGAAGAGCTCAGCACTCCTTAAAAGCAAGGGGGACAAGGGAAGACTAAAGTAAAAACGCATAGCTAGAGCACAGTTAAAGATGAAAATTCAAAGGCATAGTCTCATAGGGGTTAGTGTATCGTAACTGCAGTTCAGAAAGCTGTGAGTCAACTGTACAACTCAAAACCAGAGAAATTACATTTTCAAAATGAGCACATAGTTACAGATTTGTTTGCTATTGACAACTTCTTGTTGATCTTGCGCCCGTGGCAGATTTGTTTGATTTCAGTTCATGTTTCGCGTTGATATCATCAGTCACTAAAAGATCAGTTTATTTATAACAGGAACATTTGTTTCCTACAGACGGCGCCAAACTGATGGTGTATTTCAAAGTGATGCAATTTTGTGATGACGAGTAAATGAAAGAAACAATATTGGAATTATTGGGATCTGAGCTACTAGACTCGAGAGAATGATATTGAGAATTATTGGGGAGTTGGGGAATTAACATAGTAGAAATATAGTGGTTCACCAGCTCGGGAGCTCGGCTAATCCACTATTCAATGGAGATTCTTGCTCTTTCTTTTACTATTTACTATACCAAAAGGTTTATAGAATGTAAGATATGATACTAGGGTTCTGCCCCTCTGTTGAGGGAGTTACATAGTATTTATAGGGGTATCCCATAATCTATGGGATCTGATCCGTGATCCTCGCCATCTATTCGAGGAATTCTCTTTGATCTTAGGAGAGTATCTTGATTGGTTGAGAATTTTGTGCCTTGAGTGTTACTTCAAACTGCCTGTCGAGTTCTTTGTAGTATCTAGTTGCTTCAACTTATTATCTCGCTTGAGGGGAGCTCTAGCTCTGATTTCTGAGCTCAGCATATCTGATCTCCATGTTTGACTTCCGTTCCCGAGCTCCTGCTTGAGAATCATTCTGAGTTTCATCATGACTCATGTGTCGAAATATTTGAGTGTTAGATGCCATATTTTCTAGGAGTGACATGACATTCTAAAAGGTCTGAACTATCGTTGTCACCATGTGCACGAGAGTTATGTCAGTGATGATTTCCGATCTACCCCTCTTGAGTTGATGATCATGTCCTGAGAGGTCCGAGCTTAGCCTTGACTAATTTTTGGTATCATCAATACCTATATTTCATTTGATTATGATCTGGTCTTTTTTTTTTTTTTTGGAACTAAAAACATTAGTATTCATTAGAAAAATATAGATTGTATACAATTGGCTTGAAAGAGTATACAAAAGTCTCTGGGAGGACTACCGAACCACCAAGAGATAATGACTGATTCAAAAATTTTGATGCTATGCAATGGGCTGCTTGTTGAGCGTCCTTGGTGTTTGGACAAAATTTAAGACATGATCTTGTGCAGCTCGTCTAATGTCTCCTGTAATAACTATAATTTGGGCACGTCCTCGTTTAAGCTTTGTTGAATGGCTTTGGCATTATCATGATCTAAAACATGTATTTATTTTTTATAAATATTAAATAAATTAAGTAATTATTTAACAATTTTTTTTTAAAATTCAGATATAATTTGTTAAATATTAATAGGATTCACTTTGAGATAAAAATATTTGATAGTCGTATTATTGTCCATGATTAAAATTGACTAAAATTTATTACTAGGAGACGATTAGTCGATTACCTTACCGAAGAAATCGATCAATTACGGGGTGTAACCAGTTACCACCAACAAAAGTCTCTTTCCTCTCCGAATCTTATATTGGCTCTCAAACAGCGCAACAAACCCAGTCTTTCTTTGCGTCTGGTTAGTAGTGTCTGCCCCCTGCCCCGTACTATATCTCCTGTCTCTCCATCTAATATTAATCTTATTATGTAGCCATCAGTATTTATGTTTGAAATAAACTGGTATAAGTGCTGCATTTACTAACTCAGATTCTTTATGGTTTGAGTTTCATTCAGTGTCTTTTGCTTGTAATTTTGTTTATTACATATACTGCTCTTGATTTTGGTTTCCGAGTGTATCTTTGTATGTCTTTATTAGCATGTACATCTCCAACCGTTTGCTATTCATGCTGCATAAGCTTTGTCAGATAAAGATTCATCTTGGTTTCTGTTCTATTTTGTGTTTCGCATATACACGGTTAATTACTTGACGGATGTCGGCGTGCCGTGTGGGTGGGTTAAATATTTCTGGTTCATCCATGTATGTCATTATTAGTATCCTGTCGGTAATAATTTTATATTAGTGCTGAATCTTTATGGATGCATCCTGGTTTGAGTTAAATTTGTTTTTATTTTATTTTTCTTTGTTTCATTTATATATGAGTTTGGTTTCTATGTTACTTTATTCTTCGGAAATTATTGAAGACTTGGAGTTGAAAGGTCAATTAGTTTCTTATGTTGGACTAGAATGCTTGGCACACCTGATGCATGTGCATATTCATGCATCTGTTAGGCATCTTGTAAGACATATTTTGCTGTTATTAGTTAGATTTCATTTGCGGCCAACCAAAAATTATTTAAATCTACCTAAAAGTGAGTATAATGGGAAATTAAATGGCATTCGGAGGAAGAGATGGCACTGAGCAAAGGGTTTGTTGTGCTATACAAAGCATACAAAGTGAAACTTTGTTCTGTGTTTCTTGAGGATGTGATTAGATCTTTATAAAGGACAATATGACGATTGCCGAATATAGTATTGAGTATGGTTTTAATTATAAAGCAATATGTTAAGTATGCAAAATTGTGTATTATAAAAGAAGTGTAAACACAAAGCACTGCTCTGCCCATATGCACAGAAAAAACTGTCTGATTATGAAAATTTGTAATTATAACCACTACAAAAAAATCATGCTAGAAAGCAATACAAAGATAAACTAATGACATGAAGCAATACAAATAGAGAGAAGAGACAGAGGTGTCCATTGGACAACGAGAGGGATACAATGGTGCATGATAGAGGTGCTAAAGTTCGAGGAAAAAGCTATGGAGAGAATGGGAGATACAGGGATTGAATGGGTCATTTGAGAAGCAAATGGAGTATGTCTACACGATGGAGAGGGAGGGAGAACGTGGGTGTATCTTGACAGTTGTTTTTTTGGTCTGGTATCCTAACAGTTAAGGATTCATTAATATGAATCCTATTCTAAGAAGATATCCCAAAAAAATAAAGACGAATAATACTGCACCACATAAGATTTAGGTAATTCAAATTGGAGTGGTCACCATACTCGACCCCTCCCTCATTTAATAGTATAGATTATATCGTTTGATTTATCTGCTTCATTATTTTATTTTATTTTTTGGTTTATTTTGTCTTATTTTTTTTTCTTTTGTTGGTTCAAGTATAATCAGGATCCATGGGCCATGGCTTACAAATGATGCTAGTCTTCAAGCTTTATGCTTATAAAAATTTGTAGTTTAGCAATTAACTATTTTTTTCACTGGTAATTGTCTTATGTTTTTTTTTTTGAGGTTTTGTTCCACTAAGATGTTGTTACATGCTCTAGAGTAAGGACACTAGGTTTAATGATATAATCATGCTCAAATATGTACAACACTTTTAGGTGTTCAATGTGTATGTGTCGAAATTCGTAGATAAATGCATTCATAAAAATTCAATGAAGCCTAAATCCCACATATACAAATAAACAGATACAAGTAAAACACAAACCAAAATTAAATCGGGATGAAAATTCCAAAATTCGTACTGCATCAAGCTAAAAATATGGAACCATAATTGAATCGGGATATTATCAAATTGAGCCAAAAAACATTGAATCGACATTAGATTGAGTTGAAAACATTGAATCGGAATTGATCTAAGATGAAAACCACGTTCAATTGAGCCAAAAATCACTAAATCAACACTAAACGGAACTGAAATCACTAAAATCCGTGTAATGATCAAACACCAAAGATATGGACATGGATTTAGGCACCCCAAAATAACTGATAATGATCACAACAATTGATGAACAAATGTGATAACTATAACTTGATGTGTGTTGGGCCGGTCACACCACTAGGAGAGTGAGGCGCCCGCCTAGGGCTGGTCCCCATTCACTCAAGTATCTTGCTATATTATTCAAGTTGAAACTTGAATAACTGTATGTTAGGGTCGAGGAAAAGAAGGAGAAAAAGAAAGAGAGTATGAAACAATATTGTGTGTAGGGTGTATGTTGTCAACACCTTATCACCTATTTATATTAAATTGATATTGAAGATAATTACAATATTTAGAAAATAGAATATAATAGTAAAAAACCACATAATAGGAAAGTGACATAATAGGAAATAACATAATATGAAAGTGACATAATAGGAAAGTAACACTCTTAATACTTTCATTAAGCTAAAAAAGTGAGTCATTAAGAAAAAACATAGGTCATGGTACTTGATATAAATTAGTCATAGTAAATTCATTCATTGTTAATGAAGAGAGATTCAAATTTAGTGCCACTCCTTTATAANTAGTAAATTCATTCATTGTTAATGAAGAGAGATTCAAATTTAGTGCCACTCCTTTATGTAAGCCTTTTGTTTTTGAAAATTCACTTATTTACTTTCCCAATATACTCCTATGTAGGATAATAGTATTGATGGTAAATCTCCTTGGCACTAAAATAGATCGATGCTCTGATGCCATCTTTTCTTTTTTTTTCGTGATTGAGGAGGAGGATGAGGAAAGGGAGAAGAGAAGGGAGAAGGAAGAGAAACAGTTGCAAGTGAAGATAGATTTCAAAATCCAATTATGTTCAATATCCCCAAAATCGAATGCATTCAATAGCCCCAAATCTATATCCTTATCACTTACAATCCCTGTTTTTGGGCAATACCCAGAAATAACCAAATTACAATTTCCAAAGCATAAGAATAATATTAGAATTTCTTGTAAATAGCACCTTTGATATGTAGAATATCAACCAAACCTTTATTTTATGCCTGAGCAGCACCAAGGGTTTTTTTTCCTTACATATTTTCCATTAAAAACCCATTGCTTATGTAGTTGCTTGATTTTCAATGATTTGGCTGGTTGCTTGATTTTCAATGATTTGGCTGGAATAATTTGTGCAACCACTCTTTCATATTTCTTTAATGTCACATGAGTTTGCTAACTTTTGCAACTTTTCGTGCTTTTATATGCTTAAGTTGATCCGAATCCCCTACATCTACTTTCATTATTTTATGAGAGATACAAATGTATCTTTCTCCATCCCTTGTAGTTGCACTCATGATATTAGTTTCTCACATGCTTCCAAATTAGCCTCCATTAACTCTTTTGTTTCCTTTTTAGCTGATTTATATTAAGTTTCATTCTTTCCCACTTGTTTGAAAGTTTTATATCACTAGATTCAAACCTATTTTTCATCTTCATGATCTATTGGTTCCGCAATAGTAAGAAAGTTTGTTACAAGGATTCCAATCAGGATCTCAGATGACATATGTAGAATGTTACAATCATGTATGGCAATGTTGAGCTGATACTGTTGTTCTACTGAAGTTAATACAACCTAATTGCTTAGCTGCATTTGGAATTCAGTAAATTTATCGATTGCTATTTGCTATTCACTATATTGCGCGGTTTCTTGTGAGTTTTCTTTGTTAGGGATTTTTTAATAGATTCCCTTTAGCTCATCACCTGGGACAATCTTTGTTCTTGGTCAACTTGGAATCCTTTGTAAATCACTGCAAGCTGCATCTTTTTGTTATTATATCGACACTGTCTGATTGTGCACATGTTTTGTCAGAGGTCGGGAAATTATGATATGTAAGGGTCATAGGTGTAAAGATGGTGCTCGGTTGAATGAGATTTTTTCTGTGATCTTGATTATGTCGGAATGTGTAACAAGCAAAGTATAACATGATCTTCAGTAGAATTTCATTTCTTTATTTGATTTCTTGGGTTCAAAATCATCACTTTTTTTGAGAACTCGCAGGACTAGAAAACATGTTTCCATGCTTGTAATTGATGAAGCACAAGTACCCCAGCTGTCTACGGTTGACATAATATAGTAAGAGAATTTTGTAAACGTAATTGGAGCCTATATCTTCTTAAACAAGCTTCTAAAATTCAATTCAATAGGCCCAAGCTTCATAAGGCCAAATATTGGAAGTCTATTATTAAAGCCCATAATTTTATCAAACATGGATGACCCACTTCATAAAGCCCATACGGAGGTTTTTAAGTAAAACATCCTTGTTGGAGATAACTCCTCCTAAGCTTTATAAATAGGGCCAGAGAGAAGGAGAAAGAAAAAAGGAAGAGAAGTGAGGGAAAAAAAGAGAAGGGAAGATCAAGAGAAATCTTCTCAAGTCAAATCCAACCAGAAGAGAGGAATACACCTTCAATATCCTTCCTCAAGAGATCCTTGAAATCATCTTCAAGCTGACAACTCGTAAAGGACAATGCGAAGATACACCAAAAGCATTATCGATATTATGTTGACTTGGATCTCATAATCATCAAATCAATTGAAAATGAGAGGATTGTGCACTGTGAAGCACAAATACATCGTCTGGTCGACGTATTTATATTAGATAGGATATTTATCGGATGCTCGAGGGTACGTATCATATAAGCACCATATGTATCATAATTTATAAAATATTTTCTTCTTATTTTTATAATTTTAAGAGATCATTTAGGTTTTGGCTAGGCTATAAATATACCTTTAAGTGCAATGTTGGGAGGCTGTAAAAATGTGAGAATTTGGGTGCTTGCAGAGCTTTTGACATCTTATCCTTCTCATCTCCCTCTCTTCTGTATCCTTATGGATTAAAGGCGCCCTAATGTATTTTAGGGTGTCCTCCTTTCTTCTTCCTCTTCTCAGGGTTCAAGGCTTCTAGTGTCTCGAGGATTTCACCCATTTCTTACTTTTCTCTCTACCAATCAATTTCTTATTATTGTTGTACTCGCATCATCATGTCTACGAATGTAAAGAAAACTGTAGTTTATGATTTTTTGCATGCCATTGTTCAATCAAATGTTCAAGAGCCAAGTTAGATCAGTTCTCTTTCTAAAATACACCAAAGCATAGGTTTATGGACTAGATCTTGCACCGGAACTTCTTCAAAATAGAAGTGGGGTGATCATTCCTTTGCCCTCTGACATTTGATATACGACACACATGTGATGGTGATGGAAGCTACTTTTTCTGAAGATCGTCTTCAATAAGTATCTACTATCATCAAAAGGTTGACAAAATATCAAAAACTGTCATGCCCCAAATGTTCTAAAAGCGTGATAAAAAAACTCTTTTATTCTAAAAATACATGTCGGTTTGTTGTAAAGTCATCTTGGAAAATATCTTTGTAGTTTAAATAAATTATTTTCTAAAAAATTCCGACAGAGTTTTCTTTAAAAATTAGGTATTTAGAAAATTGGTGAGAGCTACATATGAGAGCATTAAACATAATAATTATACCTAATTAGTCATTTATATCATATCAACCATATACATCCCATTTTATGACATTCACAAATAAATCATTACCATTTAATACCGGGATGGCAAATGGAGGCCTATAAAGTCCTCATAAACCAGACTAATTATCCAAAATTCCTCATCATCAACGTAATATATAAAATATCAAAAATACTAATGAGTAACCATTTAGAAGGTCCCAATCTATGTACATTCCCTCAAAATTATCCAAGATATAAATTACTTACAAATTCTCAATAATATATATCATCGTATATCGTTCTTTATAAGTTCTAACTAGATACCAAAAAATCACAACAACTATCTTTTACCTCGATGCTTCTGCTATGTAGTCAAGTAACGTAAGCTTGTATGTTAAAATATTAAATGATAGGAGTGAATAATCACACGCTTAGTAAAGTAATCTTTATCCCATTCTCATGTAAGGTTTCGGTTGGAAATAATAAATAAAATATTAGGGTTAGAGAAATAAGAGAGAAGAAAAAGAAGAGGCAAGAGAGAGTAATCTATTCTGTGTAGTGGCTAGGTTGCCCTACACTCTTTATTTATATGAGCAATATGGAGGTAGTTACAATATTACCTTAGACTAATGAACCTATGTCAAATATAGAGATTAAGAATTCTAACACTCCTCGTCAAGTTAGAGCATAAAGATATAAAAAATGTCCAGCTTGGAACATAAACTACTGATGGTAGACCGAGTCAATGGTTTGGTAAGAATATCACCTAATTGATCACCAGACTCGATGTATAGAGTGATGATCTCCTTTCACATTAAGAGATCTCTAATGAAATGACAATCCACTTTAATATATTTGATACGTTCACGAAATAATTACTAGCATGAAGAGAGTTGCTTTGTTGTTACAATGCATTTGCATAGGAGAAGATATATCAAGTCCTATATCATGAAGTTACGAGCGGACCCATAGCATTTCACAATTAATGTGTGCCATAGCATGATAGTCAGCCTTTCCACTAGAACGTTTTGCTTTTTGTTGCACTAAGTAGCAAGATTGCCACCAACAAATGTACAATAACCAGAAGTAGATCGTCTATCACCAAGACTAACTGCCCGGTCTGCATGTGAAAAATCAACAATAGTTATGGATGACGATAGACGGTATAATAATCCTTTCCTCGGAGTTTCTTGCAGATAGCAAAGTATATGACAGACAGCCTCCCAATGAGGTTTACAAAGAGTATGCATGAACTGACTCACCACACCAACAACATATATAATATCAGGATGTGTAATTGTAAGGTAAATCAACTTATTGATCAAGCTCTAACAATATCTTATATCATTAAAAAGTTCGCCACTCTCAAGATCTAACTTAATTGTAGAGTCCATAGGCGTATCAATCAGACGCGCATCAAGAATACTTGTTTCAGATAATAAGTCAAGTACATATTTTGTTGACATAAACTGATACCCTCCTTTGATTGAGTAACCTCAATCCTAAAGAAGTGTTGAAGAAGACCTAAGTCTTTGGTATGAAATGTCTTTTCCAAATAGGCTTTAAAATCGGCAATACCATCTGAGTCATTACCACTAATAATGACGTCATCCGCATGCACAATAACAACAATAATACTTGCGGAAGCCCGACGAATGAAAACTGAATGATCTGAGGTAAAGCTTTGAAACCCAAAATGAAGTACCACTATACTAAATTTATCAAACCAACATGTGGCGATTATTTTAGGCCATATCGTGCTTTCTTCAAATGACACACTAATTGCTCTTGGTCTGGTATAACATAACCTGGAGGTTGAATCATATAAACCTCCTCTCGTAGAGCTCTGTGTAAGAAGACATTCTTTATATCCAATTGATACAAAGGTCAAATAGAATTGATTGCAACAGAAATAAGAACTCTAACAGAGTTAAGACGAGCAACTAGAGAGAAAGTCTCACGGGAATTCACATCATATGTTTGGGTGTAGCCCTTAGCAATCAATCATGCCTTCAAATGCTTAGTAGAGCCATCAGGATGATATTTCACAGTATAAACTCAACAACTAACTGGGTACTTACCAGACGGAAGAGAAGTAAGGTCCCAAGTGTGATTGTCATGAAGTGCCTGAATTTTCTCATCCATAGTCAGTTTCCATCAAAGAGATATTAATTCCTGTTTAAAAGGGCTAGGAACAACTACAGAAGACAAGGTTGAGACAAAACAACAAAAGGGAAAGGAGAGTTGATGCAAAGAGACAAAATTAGATATGGAATGTTAAGTACAAGTATTAGTATCTTTTCGCAATGCAATAGGTAAATCAAAAGAGTGTGAAAAAGTAGGCTGCTAAGGAGGAGGACCTCAATAGAATCAGGTGGTGGCAGGGGCACTAGGGTACATTGACATAATGTCGATGAGAGCCGAGGTCATAACATCAATAATCTTTATGAGTACGAGAGTATCCTAGAAAGATACTTAACCGAGTGAGGGAAAAGTTTATCCTGACCTGAACTAAGAAGTTGAACAAATTCAACATAACCAACGACACGAGGAGTGAGACCAACAGTTGATGTCTCCAGTTAGAGCAAAAAGACTGGAGATTTGTTACTCAAGATGGGAGAAGACATCCGATTAATAAGATAAATCATAGTCAGAACATCGTCTGCCCAATAAGGTTTATGTACATGCATGTTAAACATGAGGGTACCACCAACATCTAATAAATAACGATGTTTATGTTCCGCAACACCATTTTGTTGGGATGTATGAGGACATATAGTCTGATGAATAATACCATGATCAACACAAAATGTACACATAAAGGATTGTACATATTCAAGTGCATTATTAGAGCGAAATATCTTAATACGTTTATCAAACTATACAAGAATTTCATCATAGAAAGTAAGAAAAATTTTAGTCAATTTTGGATGATCCTTCATGAGAAACAACTAAGTCATACGAAAATAATCATTCACAAATATCATAAAATAATAAAATTCATAATTTTTTTTTATTCTTCAAGGACCCCAAATGTTGGAGTGAACAATAGAAAAATGACTAGATTAACGACTCGTACTACTAGCAGGAAAAAAACTACAGTGATACTTGCCTAATTGACAAGTCTCACATTCTAACATGACAGAAAGACTCAAATTGCGAATGAGTTGACAAAGTTTTTATAGGGAAAGATAACCCAATCGAAAATGCCATCAGAGAGGAGAGACGGTAGCACTAAAGGTAGGAACTATTGCTCTGGAATACAAATAATGGAGTCTATTTTGCTCATGTCCAAATAAATCACCTTCTTCGTGTGGAGGTCTTGGAAAACACAAGATAAATAAAATGTCATTGAACACTGTAAAAATTTGATTAACTGACTCACTGATAACAAATTAAAGGGAAGGTGAGGGACAAATAAGCCAGATGTTAACGACATAGATTTAGTAGGATGAAGATCATCAGTCCCACGTACTAGTTTAAAGGAACCATCACCTACCACAATATGAGAATTAGAAGAACGAAAATTAGAAAATAATGAGCAAATATCAAACATGTGAATACTAGTGCCTGAATCAATAATCCAAGATGGTGAGGTTGACTGGGCTGCCACGTGTGCTGAATTACCTGTTGTAGCTAAATCAGTAGCTGCTAGAAAGAGTGAAGACAACTGTTGGGTGAGCTGATTGAGCTGGGAGTGGGAAGTGAGATTATCATGAGCGCCAGACGTAGATGTAGCATGCCCACCGATCGATGACTGAGATACCAGAGGAGTTAGGTCATCAGAAACCTGTATAGCATAGTCAGGTCTTATATGTTTATCCCAACAAGAACACTTCTACTCAGAACGATGTCCACGACCACCATGACTTCCACACTATTACCTCTACCACCATGATTGCCACCTTGTGGTGGATGACGACCACCACCACCTCTATGACCACTACTACGATTACCTCCACGACCAACATCATGACTATCATCACTAGAAAATAAGGCAGATGACTCCTGAGAGGATAGAGGAGCTTCATGAGTCAGAGAGGCTCTTTCAAGACGTGAATAAGCATTAGCAGTAGTTGGAAGTTTCTCACTAGTTAAAATCTGATTCTTAAACACCCCATAATCAGAATTAAGACTAGACAAGAGTAAAGGAACCTAAAACTCTTCACGTTGTCATGGTTGTATCTCTAAGTCCGCATTGAGTGGCTGATAAGATAGAAGAATAACCCTTTGAAGATACCATAATGTTTAGCAAGGGATTTGTTACCCTTTCAAGATACCATAAATCTGAGACACATTATGTTCTTGGGAGTATATCTCCTCAAGTGAATCCCATGTCTTCTTGGCCGTGTCTAGAAGTTGAATATTAGAAGCTATTAAGGGTTCCATGTTAAGCCACAACCAGGTCATTACTAAGGAATTCTTATTCTACCAATCTTCATAATCCTTTGAGGTCTCAGCAGGGGACTTTCGGTTAGATACTTAATTTTTCTTTTTGCACATAGAAAAACCTTGATAGCATGAGACCATGAGTGATAATTAATTTCATTGAGTTTCACAGAGGTAATCTATCGAACTTGATCATCAACTGAGATAACCTGTCTAACTAGGTTATTAACGGAAACAGTTTTACTCTCATTCGAAGCTACCATGTAAAGAAAATACCAATTGCCCAAACCCTAGTCCAAAAAAAAAAAAAAAAAAAA
>CAUOFW020000001.1:1515215-1528891 GCA_963454935.2 Ilex paraguariensis
CCAAAAAAAAAAAAAAAAAAAAAAGTGAACAACCCAACCAATGAATAGAGCACCAATTGAAGCCCAAAGATGACTCAATGGGCACCCACAGTCACACCAACAATTCACGGTGAAGCCCAGAAGCACACACTGGCTACTGCCGTAGCACACAGGCTACTGCCCAAGCACCCAAGCCACTAGAAAACAGCTTAGTACAAGAGCCAAAGTGGTCACAGGAAATCAAGAACACACCAAGAAGAGTCACCGAAGCAGTTAGTTAACCAAAGGAGTCACGAGAGTTGCCGGCACAAAAAAACACCAAAACACTCCAGCAAGGCTGGGTAAGTGAAACCAACTCTCCAAGCTCCAAGCCGGACTGTCTGTGATGGATCAAAGCAACAAACCTCAAGAAAAACCCTCCAGTCAGCAGATCAAAAAAATAAGTCCTATATTCATGAAAATTATTCGAAAATAGAAAACTCCATCTAGACGACTTCAAAAAATTAAACAAAAATTATCACAAAATTCAGCACAGAAAACTGAGCTAGGTAATGTGTCACTGCTGTTGAAAAGTGTTGACATTAGCATGACGTCAGATTATGACGAGTCTGTCAAATGAGTTGCTGATCCTCTGATTTTTTTTTTGATGTTATATTGTCACGAACTAGTGCTCTAATACCAAGTTGAAATAGTAAATAAAATATTAGGATTAGAGAAACAAGAGAGAAGAGAAAGAGAGAAGAAGAGGCAAGGGAGAGTAATCTATTCTATGTAGTGACTAGGTTGCCCTACACTATTTATATCTGAGAAATATGAAAGTAATTACAATATTACCCTAGACTAATTAACCTATATCAAATATAGAGATTAAGACTAACAGTTTCAAATGCAAAATCAACAATGCATATAACATACGTAACCATTTTACTTAAAGAATACAATGAGCAGGCATAGTGATAGTACATAAACTTTATAACAAACCCATATAAATAAGGAGTATATCTTAGAGCAACTTAACTCACAACATGAAATTCCCTTTTTTCCCAACTCATGCCAAGCCATCATTTGCTAACTCACCCAAAATACCATTTTTAACTCAATGAACTTTTAAAATCACTTTAGAAATCACATGCCTGAAACAAATAAGATAAACTCCCCAAATGCGAAAGGAAGCGGTCGATTTGAGGATCTTATAACAATATTTGGTATAATTGATGTTTTAGATGAGTTGGCCGGTGGAGTACTTGAATAAGGAAGTTTATTTTAATTACATTTACTGCTTAGTTAGTGTTTGCCCTACTGAAATGTATCCTCTTTCTCTATTACCCAAGTATCACTAGAGCAGCTACTATTCTTTTAGTTAGTCTGTGCACAGTATTACCATGTTGTATGCAGATCCACCATGGCCACACATTAATATTATCAATGTTTTTTATCAGCTTTTATAGATTCATAATTCTTTGGTGATTATTTTTTTTTATTTTTTTTTCTGATAAACCGTAGGAATAATGCCAGAGGGAATTACGGCTGAGAATCTTTTCAACTTCATGGAAACACTTTCTGACAGTGTTTCAAAGCAGAAATCTGTGTCGTTTTTTGAGGAGGAAAAGTCAAACTCAGTCACTTCTCAGTTCAATAAGCTGTTTGGGCGCCAGAAACCTGTCCACCATATTTTGGGGGGTGGCAAATGTACAATCTTTTTTTTCTGTTATGATTCTTCTTTTTCCAGCTGTGGTAATGTAATTCGTCCTCTCATTGAAGATAATACTTAATTCAATGTGTAGCTGCTGATGTGCTGTTATGGAGGAACAAGAAGATATCAGCTAGTGTTTTGACTGGTGCTACAGCCATCTGGGTGCTCTTTGAATGGCTTAATTACAATTTCCTCTCTCTTTTATCCATTGCTCTGGCTATTGGTATGGTTGCCCAGTTTGTTTGGTCAAATGCTTCGGCACTATTAAACAGGTGATCTAAAAGTATATACTGCCATGCTTTATTTTCTTAGTTGGGTTATGTTGCCTGTAATCATTCTTAAGCTCTACATTTATAGTGATGTTTCTCAATGGCATCAGGTCTCCATCTATTCCTCGACTTGTTCTGCCTGAAGAATTATTTGTCAACATTGCCGTCACTGTTGGTGCTCAGGTGAATGTGTTTTTGGGTTTTGTTCAGGATGTTGCCTGTGGACGAAATATGAAGCAATTTCTAGTGGTATGTTTAACCTATCTTCACTCATGTAATTTGCGATGCATATGCTTGTAAACCAGATGGTGCACCTTATTCTACTTGGCAAACCAGTAGACTTCGCTACCACAAACTATTGAAATGATACACAGAAGGATGATTGCCAGGGACAAAATAATATTCCTTGCTACCTTTTTTTTTTTGGTCATTATCTGTTGTGCTATTGTTTCACTTTGGAGCAGTATACTATTTATTTCATGGTCTAATGTATCGTTCGAAACTGATACGTCTTGGCCAAGCTGTATTTGACTTGACACCTTCCCTTCTACATTCCATGTAAAGTACAAATCTCATGGGATTTGGCCAAGTTCTCCAAGATGTCTCCTAGTCAACCCTGGGTAGTTCAAGTCACCATTGTCGAATCAGCCGATACCATCCATGACACTGCTATATTGATTGGATTTCTTGTCATTTCCAACTTGTTCTATCCAGAATTTCATGCATATCATCTGATATCATTCTGTGATTCCGCAACCGACTCTATAGTTTCAAGGCTGGCTTAGATCTTTTTGCTGTTTTGGGAAACATCTTGGCCTTCGTGTTAGTGCCTTCCGAATCGATGGTCTATATTGTGACCTTGAACCATAGATTGGACAAAAATTAGTTCAATACAAGGCTGCTGCTAACAAATTATGTTGCCTATTTAGCTTTCATTTTTTCCAGTAATGTTCATGGTGACAGCTAAGTTGACGTTTGAAATTTTTTCAAGGTTGTGGCAAGCTTGTGGGCTGCTGCTATCATTGGAAGCTGGTGCAATTTTTTAACTGTTCTGTATATTGGTGAGAGCTCTTTCTATTTTTGACAACAAAGTTTTTATAGTTATAGGTGGAGTAGATCGAATTGGCGTTATTTTAGTCAATCCAATTCAGTAAATGCTTATGAATATGTGGCCATCTTTATCCCCACCAATGCAAGGAGAAATTTAAATATCTTACTTTACAAAAGGGAGTAGTATTATTTGTGTCTTGGTTATCCACATTTAGTCGCAAAATTTTGGCATTTAGATAGTTAAGACCTGTTCAAGTTTGATTGGAAGAGACTCTTGTACTGAAAATCAATGACAAATACTGCAGTATAGGTTCAGAGTGAGTTAATTCTAATAATTTTCTCTGAAATCTACTTGATTTTGATGTATCAAGTTGTTTGGCTTTATGATAAAAATTGGTAAACTTGAGATGCCCATAATCTCATAGTTTTGGATCCTATACTGCAAGGCTAGTACTACAAAATTGCTATTTGATAGGGCATATATGGTTAAATTGAAAGGTGGTTAGCTATTTTTATCATGTAACTGCTCTGTGGGATGCATGAGTTGTATGGTTATTTACATACAATTTTCTTTTAACGACTCCATTCTTGTATTCAAATTGGAAATCTGAAGATGAAGTTTGTTGGCAGTGCTGTGTAGGGGCTGCTTATCTCCGACAGTGTACTGTTGTTTATAGGCTACATTATTTAGAAATATTATCATTTATCAAAGAAGTCACAGAAGAATGGGACAGATAAATAACTGTATTTTCTGGAAAGTGCCTTCTCTTCACTGAAAGGACGACATCTTCCTGCCATTTGAAGTCCCTGGAATACTATTAGCAGTGTCTATGTTATGCTGCATTCCCATAACTTCTAAGTTTCATATGCAAAAAAAAAAAAAAAAACATTTCATGTTTTCTAGGATTACTTCTGGGACCTGCTTTGCTATAGTACCTAACATAGTTACTTTTGTCTGTATATTTGAAATGGAAACCATTTTTATTTGTTCATTAAGGTTTTGTTGCTGCCCACACTTTGCCTGTTCTATATGAGAGGTATGAGGATCAAGTTGACGGTTTCGTATACAATGTCATTGAACAGCTCCAGCACCACTATCGGAAGCTGGATGCTGGTGTCCTCAGCAAAATTCCGAAGGGTCAGTTCAAGGTAAAGAAACATGAATAGATTTTTTTGATATATGCATTGTCTAGAGTAATATTCACAACACAACTGGTGGTGTATTGGACCATGAACTTATTGTAATCATAAGTTTTATGCAAACAGAAGCATATTGTTGTGTGATGAAATTTGGTTTGAGAATGTCTCAGAAATTACTTGATGTAGAAAGAGTTCATTCTGATTTCGGGTGTAGCAGGTGAGGGAGAATCAAGGACTAATTTCGAGGAATAATGGCCACCATCCCTACTAGTTGGGAGATAAATATGAATTTGCTCTATGCACTTTCATGTGGATGACCGTTGTGGATAGAAACTGGGGCCTCAATGGCTAAGATGCAAGAATGTATGATACAATACCGGGGTGGATCTGTCCACCTGATAATGATGAGGGGGGCTGGGGGTGGGTTTTGAATGCTGTTGCAAGGGGTTAATCAAGCTTAGATGTCTATACTCGGGGCTTGTTTAACATGGGGATACAGAGTACAGTGGAAGTCCCTGTGTGTGTGTGTGCGCGCGTGCGTGCTCGCTGGCTTTTGAGCTGAGGCTAGCCTCTATGCATTTGAAGTGTGGCCTTTGAACAGGTCCCGGATTTCACCTATAATCCTTGGGTGGAGTCATTGGCACAAATCGTGGTGGTGAAACAAGAACAAAATACCATAACAGTGTTAAGCAACTGGAAACATGTCTGGTTCACCGTGAAAATCACATTAGTATTTATGTTTCCTTCGAATTGTTTCTCTCTCTTAATTCGTCTATCCAGAATGGTGTATTAATCAAGCCAGCTTGCAAATTAAACTTATCTAAAGCAAGCTTTCCTACATGTGTGTTCAACCTCAATTCAAACTTTTCGTACTTGATTTGACTGATTTAGCAGACAATTTATGCTTTAGTGATCAATTTTTTTATTTATCTAATATTACAATTACGTTGTTGAACTAAAGAAAGGATATAATAACAGTTAAGATTAATCTATTTTTTATTTATTTTGATCCAATGGTATAACATTAATCCCAAAATTGTTTCCTCAGTAAAAAAACTTTAGTTTCATTTTCCCAAAAAAAACATTAGTTTCTCGGCATGATCACCAATGTTAAACAATTTAACCAATACATTCGTATTGTTAAAGTGTCACAAATTTATACATCTCTCTTTTCTCTCTCTTACATTTCTCTTATTTTTTCTCTTCACTTTAATTTTAAATTATGTAATGAAAGAAAAAAAGAAAAAAATTACTATTTAAATATAAATATTATATGATTAATGTTTATTTTTTTGATATTGTAAAGTGTTTTTAGACACGAGGTACTACTTGTACACAAATATGTCAAGATAAGGGGCACCTTCTAATTTATGAATGCCAACCAGTAAGAATGTTAAGCATAAAAATTCGTAATGTTTTTAAGAATCATACCCAGCTAATTGTGTGATTCACAGCAAACCACTGTCCGACCTAAACAATTCATTTACGTAAGATTTTCTTAAAACTCGAACAAATGTAGTCTCTTTTTAGTAGGCGGAAACAAAACTCTCTAACACGCTTCCAGGCGGGTGAGGTCAATCTGTGTGGTTACATAGGTGTCTAAAATACACATAGGTGAAAGCAAATAGTAGCTTCCTGCCATAAAAAAGAAAGCAAATAATAGCTTAGATAAGTTGTTCACGGCTGCTCAATTAAGTTCTTCTGGACTCCTTAAGCTAGTGAAACTTTGAAGATGAGAGAGATTGCTTGATTCACTTTAATATTTTTTAAAACCGCTCTACCTTTATTAATGTACTAGTTAAGGCACTATGTAACCAAAAAAAAATAAAATTGACAACTAAAAAAAATGAGCATAACCAAGAGAAAAGTAATGTACCTAATCCATTTATAAGCCCAAATAATTATTTGGATCCAATAAATTGTTAAAAAAATGGGTCATTTGGAAGCCGTTACACGAAATTGGACTTAATTGTCCAAAAAGAAAAAAAAAATTAGTAAAAAAGTCCACTTAAGACATAGAAATACTTGAATACCCTTTTATCGTAAATAAATTTTCTTATATATATATATATATATAAGTTCAACCTGATAATATATAAACGTTGTAGAAAAAGAAATACAATATATTTAAACTTTTTCGTGTTTGTTAGGGAATATTAAGAATGATATGTTTGAGTTTTTTTGAATGTTAATTGCTGATAATTTGGAATAGGATAATAGAGAGATGTTTACTGGCAACGATAATGACAAAAAAATTTAAAATTCAAAATGACAAAGATATACATGATCAACATTATATGCAAAGCTTGTTATAATATAATTATTCCATTATATTAGGAAATCTTTAATACAATAAACTAAAATAAAAAATCTAATTAACTATCAAAAGAAATATGCATGATTTAAGGGAGGACAAATAAGTCCAAAAAAAAGAAATTCACAACATATCAAATTGTGTACTTGAACACAATTAAGCTCTAAAAATAAGGTCTTAATTACCTAACATTTAGAGCTATGTACTTTTTGACAAATAGTTCTAATTTCGTGTACTTACAATTTCTCCTAAAAAAAATAAATTGAGCAAAATTTTCTATATCACCCCAAAAATCATCCTCTAAGGCATTACTATATATAAACCATCAAACCACAAGAACAACTAATCATTAGATAATAAACTATTCATCTACCTGATAAAGAATAAATACTAAACCAATAAAATATCATAATTTTTCCAATTTACAATTTAAAACCAAATAGTATCTAACAGTGGAATAATAAAACTAACTGAAACGTTGTTTCAAAAAATCTCTCCAAATTCAATAATTAGAACTAAAACGAAGCATCTGCAAGTTTCCACTTCAGGATCCTCATACTGACCATCTCTAACCTCGAGATCAATCTGCTTATCTAACTCAACATCCTTCTCGCTACTAAAATCTGTAATATTTTATAGATAGTAATTACTTCTACGGTGGATTTTGGGGCGTTACATGTTTGGTATCAGAGCTTAGGTTTTAGGTCTTACATGTGAGCTATATGTTATGGATTACCACTAGAAAGTTAGGTTTAGGAAGAATGAAATTATAGAATTGAGTATAATAACAGTCCTTAGGCTTTAGACTCTAGGGTGAATTAGGTTTCTTGTATGATAAGGAAACTAAACTGAACTTTGTTGTGCAGAATGGAAAATAGAAGGGGACAAGGACGAGGACGAGGACGAGGACGAGGACGAGGACGAGGACGTGAAGGTTTCGTTAACTCGCCACCACCACCTCCACTGGATGCTATGAATGGTATCTACCAATGCCTACGGAAGTTAACCACTCTGGTATAGAACCAGAATAGAAACCACAACCAGAATGTGGTAGTACAACCACTAGCGGTGGGACAAGGAGATGTTAATGAAAACCATAGGATGATGTTGCGAGAATTCTTACGACAGCACCCACCCACTTTCCACAGAAGCTCTAATCTAATAGAGGCAAATAAGTGGATTAGGACGGTGAGAAAAATGTGGGATAGCATGGGGATTGCTGCTGATCTCCGGGTGGGGCTAGCGACCTATTTGTTCGAAGGAGAAACACATCACTAGCGGGATTTGGTGAAATGAATGCATGTAGTGGATACCATGACTTAGGAGATGTTTGTTCAGATCTTTAAAGATAAATACTTCCCTGAGTCTATGAAGGATAGAATGAGTGCGGACTTCTTGGCTTTGAAGTAGGGCAGCATGACGGTGACTGAATACGAAATAAAATTTGATGAGTTGTCTCGCTATGTAATTGAGTTTGTGGCCATTGATGCAAAGAGAGCTAAATGCTTTGAACAAGGTTTGAGGCCTTCCATCTACGAGAAGCTAGTTGCACTCAGGATTCGAGAATACAAAGATCTAGTGGAATTGGCAAATTTGGTGGAGAGAGACATAGAGGAGGCCAGACGAAGACAAATTTTTGCTAGAGGAGGTCCCTTGTGTAAAACCCAATAAATTTAAACTTTTGTAAATAAGGACAAAACGAAAATTTTGCCGCTATAGTACGGGTTGAAAATTTAAAATTTTCTAGATCTTGAATGATGAAACGGACCTCATCGTTGGATTCGTCTTGCGAAATCTAGTTACCACGTTAAATTTCATGGAATTTCGAGATGGTCAGATTTTTCATGTTTTACGAGGCGGTCGGGTATCGGGTGACTCAAAAACGGGATTTTTGATAAAATTTTAAAAGTTGAAAAAAAAGTTAAGACAAGTTAAAATAAAAATATTTTGAACTTGAACCAGGTTAAAATTAAATCGTTTTAGGGCAAAAACAAACCCGAAAAAAGAGGCTGTGTGGCACAATGTGAGCCTAGTAAATGGAGGGTATAAAAAGGGGAAAATATGATTTCTTCCACACCCATTCTTCAGCCGGTTAACGTGAGAGGGAAAGAGAGGGAAAAAGAAGGAGCTCTCCACTTCTCTCTACGATCTACGACTCCACGGGCTTCGGATTCACTCGGGCCAAGAGAAAAAGTTGCTCTCCTCGCCAAGGGCTACGCGACCACACCAAAAACGACGAGTTTCACCAAAGGTTGAAAAATGAGATTTTGGGAAAGTGAGGATTCAAGATTGTTTTGGGTTCTTGGAGCTTCCCAACGTCGTTTTATGCTTCAAGAGGTAGGGGTTCTCCTACTTTGGTTCATTTCCCACTTATAGTGTTATATAAAATGTTTGGGTTAAAGGGAATATGTATTTCACTCATTTATGCATATGACATGGGTGAAATGGGTATGAAAAAGGAGTATGTAAATGGGTTGGAATAGATTTTCCTAGCTTTAAATTGTGATGTGAAAATTACTTGGTTGGTAATTCTATGGGAAAGGTGATTATATGAGCATGCTATCTGTTTTATATTATACTTTGTGAATGAGGTGAAAATCCTTGTGTGATAACATGAATTGTTGCCTTGAAGGTGTTTGCTAAAATGCCTATGCGTGGATTAAGTTGTTATGACATGATGATGTATAACATGCTTAGTAAATGTGTTGAAAAGAAATGTTAATATGTGTCCATTGATATATTGACATTGTAATGATTCATGAGATTTATATACTTATGATATGAATTGCCATAGGATATGTGGATATATGGTTAACTTGCTCATTTGGCATCCATTGCATCTTGGGCATACTATAATATTGCATTCATGGGCTTAGACATGAGTGTGGGTATGTGTGGTGCATAGTTTAATCAAACACCACATATGGTGGTTGATGGTGGGCTCGGATAAGTGGAATTAAAAATTCCATTGAGTCGCACGGTTGCATGCATGAAAAATTGGGTCAGGGTAGCAAGAAGGCCTAGACTATCCCTTGGGTGAGGGGCCTAGTGATTGGATACGCACTTCGTTGGTATAAGAGCCCAAGAAGTGTGTCAGTGTACGCCAAACCGTTAGTGGAAGTCCATAAATTTCATGTCGGTTGGGTGCCGTTGGTGTAAGTCCATAAATATTCACCCCATATAAGGACCGGAGATTTTAAATAGCCATTTAGAGGATAATATAAATGGCGGGAGCAAGAAGGGCTCAGTTTTATATGCATTACATTTGCATGTGTTGAGGAGTCGGGAAAAGGCTTGGGGTTTAAATGTGGGAGTGAATCTCATTTCATTCATGGCATGACATGGTAAGTTCCAACATGGATTACATAATTCTTGCATTGGAATGGATTTTGGTTGTGTTTTGTTGCATAACACATTGCATATGCACGTAGGTGGGGAGTAGCCCTTGTAGGAAATTTTCTACTGGGCGTTGGCTTACCCTATACGGGAACACATTTCAGGTGAGGGGTTCGTACCGGTGGATGACTCACATTCGGGGCCTCAAATATGAAAAAAAGTCGGTTTGTGGCTTTTGAAAACAAGTTTTGTAAAAACATTGGTTAAATGCCGTTTTGACATATAAATTATGTAAAGGCATGTAATAGAACTTGTATGGTTCATGTATAGTGAAGAAAATGTTATTATACATGTTTGGGATGAAATTGGAAGGGTTTTGATTGAATTGAAAATCGAAAACTAATGAAATATGAAATTCTGGACAAAACCTACCGGTAGCAGGCAATAACTACCGGTACCCAACAGGTAGTACTTGTACAGCAGGCAATAACTACCGGTAGTTAACAGGTAGTACCTGTCCAGTAGGAGGAAGCTACCGGTAGTTATAACAAACACCTACCGATAGCTCTTCCAAAAACTTGAAAAATCAAAAATTGTTTTGCTAACCTTTTGAACTTTGTCTTCTTTAGTTCCAATGATACAAATGGACATTAAATGAGGTATATTGAGGCTTATTGGACCTCCGTTGAATTAAATGATTAAAGGAACACGGGTTATACATGTAAGTTATGATCCCGGTTATAGGGATGTGATAGAAGTGATGTCGAGCCACGCGACATTCATGGGTATTTTCGCTGGTTGACGGATGGTCAACTGGACCCTCGGTTTTAGGGGCGTCACAGCTTGGTATCAGAGCATAGGTATACGAAATACCTAGGGCTTGATGGGCATTGGGTTTAGACCATTGCATGCATTGTACATTTCATCTTATGTGCTTACATTGTGTTACATGATTACGTGCTATGTGATTATGTAAATGATATACATGGTAAAATGTATATGGAAAGAAACACTAGGGTTAGAAAACATAACCTTGGGAGTCGAAAAAGAAATGAACGGGATAGTTCAAGGTATAAATGTTTACTAGTGGGTGGTATATACTCTACTAGGGAAACAAGGAGAAAAATCTCAATGTTTCAAGTTTGGTCCCTATCATGGGATACTAAATAAATACTTTATTGCTATTTGACATGTGTGTAGATGGCAACTAGAGGGAGGGGACGTCGGGGTGGACGGAACAATAACCAACCACCACCGGCCTTTGACTAACAAGCCTTTGTGGAGGCTATTGGTGCAGCGGCTACTATGATTGCACAAGCTAGTGCTACAGTTGCTAATGTTGCATAGATGGGTGCAAATATGGGGCAAGGAGGCACGAGCAACCTTCAGAAGTTCAAAGCACATAAACATCCAGTATTCAAGGGAGGGGCGGACCCGATTGTGGCTGACCATTGGTTCAGACAAGTTGATAAGGTATTGAGGGCCATGAAGATCACCTCCGACGCCACCAAGATAACCCTAGCTACGTTTCAGCTGGAGGGAGAATCCCAATTATGGTGGGACTGGGTGAAGGACTCCAAGGACTTGGAGGCTATGACATAGGTAGAGTTCAAGGAATTCTTCATGGGAAAGTACTTTCCGGCGGCTGCTAGGCATGCAAAGGCATGTGAGTTTTTGGACTTGAAGCAAGGAATCATGACGGTGATGAAATACGTGGCTAAATTCACGGAATTAGCACCTTTCACTGATGATTATGTGGCCAAGGTGAGGAAGTTTGAGGATGGCTTGAAGTTGTCCATCCGAGGCAAAATTGTAGGTCTTCTTTTGCAAGACTTGGACTCGATGGTCACCATAGCTATGACCATTGAGAGAGAGATTGAGGATGCAAGGAGCATCCGAGAGTCGGGAGCCAAGGACAAGAAGAAGGAGGGCCAATCCTTTTCTTTTAGCTTAGAAAAGAGGCAGAGAAGATCCCTCGGCTGCAAGGCCCAGTGATGGGTGACTTGATCCAAAATGTGTATACCCAAGTGCAAGTGGTCAAGTTGTAGTAATAATCCGGTGAAGTTCGGAGTCTAATCCACAGGAAACTATGATTAGTGTTTAGAAGTAAGCAGTGATAGAGACCAAGTAACTGGAAATCTTGAGGATTTGAAGTTGTGGAATTTCTTGAGTACAATATCAAATTCTTTCCAAGAGTTTTTTAGACAAAATAAAAGATTCTCAAAATGTAACAGCCACCCTTTAGCTCGAGGATTAGAACATGTAGTTGATTATTCGGTTTATTATGTTTGTGCTTTATGACTCAATTAATTCCCGTGCCAACAACAAGTTAATCGGAGGATAAAGATGGAATGTAAGGATTAAGCACATGATTCCAATGCCTTTCTAGAAGTTTACAAGAATTGTCTGTGCCGAGACTTAACCCGTCTACAAACAAGTAAGTGTTTCTACAAGGCATCCAACCATGACATTAATGGTCCATTCTTTGAATAAAGCGTAATAATGTTGGAGATTGAAAAGATGTCATGAAGAGCTAGCCGGGGTGCTTGCCTTGAACCACTAGGTCTTTCTATGCAGGAGTCATCCGTATCATAGAACGAACCATTGGTTATACAAAGTACATTAGCTTTTCTAGATGCATTCAATCATCCAATGAACAAGTGGAATATAAATCATTAAAGCATAAAGGAGTTGCACAAACATAACTTCCGGGTAATCTTTACATATTCATCACCTCTTACTAAAGAGTGAATGAAGAACTACTCACTTATCATGCCTTTGGTCATGCTAGACAAGTGAGTGATATTCATCCCTCCAAGTGGAGGAGCTACTAAGTGAGAGTACAATAAACGAAAAGCTAATCTTTAATGAAGAATAAGTGAATCACGTCCCACCCTTTACGGCTTTGGTAAAGTTCTAGAAAAGTGGAAGAGTTTCACTCTTCTAAGAAAGAAGGAAGCTCAAGCATTGAAAGTGAAAGACATAAATAATGAAAGTAGAAGAAAGCTAGTTACTTTTGGAGGGTTTCCACCACAACCAAAAGTTGAGCTATCTCTGTTGATACTTGTAAATAAAAGCAAGTACAACTACAGGGGAGTCTAGGCCTCCATCATGGTTGTCACAATATGAATGTAAAGACTTAGCATGAGTAAATAAAAGACTTCAACTACAAGGGGAGTCTAAGCCTCCATCATGGTTAATACAAATGAAAACATAGACATAGATAAGAAATGTTCAAGAACTAGATTACTTAAAACTTTCTACTTTACAAGAGAAAAGATTGCCCCCTCATTTACTCTACAAGAGGAAGAATGCCCTTTAAGCTCCCAACATGAGAGTATTTATAAGCAAGGAAAGGTCAGGTGGGTAGGAGATAAGAGAAGATGAGTGAATAGTATTTGTTGCCTATGGGAATCAACTATTCTACAGGCAGTCTGCAGAGGACGTTCGAATGTTATCTGGCATTCGAACGTTAAGTCTGTCTTTTCTTGAATGACGTTCGAACGTGATATGACATTCAAACTTTTTCTGTGTCTTTGCTTTGAGGGCGTTCGAACGCCAGATGGGGTCTGATTCCTTCCACCCAAGTGGCCTGTGGTCACTGACTTGGTCACTTCCATACGNAATAATGTTGGAGATTGAAAAGATGTCATGAAGAGCTAGCCGGGGTGCTTGCCTTGAACCACTAGGTCTTTCTATGCAGGAGTCATCCGTATCATAGAACGAACCATTGGTTATACAAAGTACATTAGCTTTTCTAGATGCATTCAATCATCCAATGAACAAGTGGAATATAAATCATTAAAGCATAAAGGAGTTGCACAAACATAACTTCCGGGTAATCTTTACATATTCATCACCTCTTACTAAAGAGTGAATGAAGAACTACTCACTC
>CAUOFW020000001.1:1529156-1570399 GCA_963454935.2 Ilex paraguariensis
TAAAGCTCAAGACTTACCATGATTTTCTTTGTCATCTCCACTGATTATGTCGGGTGTTTCAAGGAATGTTAGTTATATAACGATTCCATTTTTGAGTCTAAGCACCTTGTACTTCAAGAATAACAAATACTTATGTACATTTGACAATTTAAGCATAGAGATAGCATCAATGTTCCAAAAAAATTGAGGTTTTATGTCTTGGTTGTTAAGTTAAGGTGTCAAACCGATCATGTGCTTAGTCATTTTCACAAGTAATCTTAACATCCACATGTGTTTCGTTATTAACAAGAATTGGAGTGCTAATCCTATACATGCATTTTAAACAAATAAAAGTGATAAACTGAATCATTCATTGCATAAAGGATACTTGTTTACAATAATGTCAATGATGCAATTCATCCATTCAAAACATAAATTCAACTATCCATAATCAACTCTAAAAAGACATATACAAGTATCACAAAACATCCACAAGAATTATCAAAAGAAACTCCTTCACAACAGTTGATAAATCTCCCAAAAACCAAACAACAAACAATCAAGAACAGAAACCAACTACTCCCCCTTAAGAACAGAAATAATCAATCCTCTCCCCCATCTCCATCAGCACCACTAGCTCCACCAACACCACTAGTACCACCCCTCAGAAGCCTTAGGATCTCATCCTGCTTAGCTTCAATGCTAAGCATGACGTCCATTAATGTCCGCCAAGGGGTTGTGCTGGGGCCTTCCTGATCATGCTGCTCCTGAGTCTGCATGTACTCTCTCTCTAGCTCCCTCTCTTCCTCTCAATCTAACTCTTCATGCACCTCATCAACACCTTCGGGAGGGGGCACTTCTTGCCTAGCAGCCGGGGTACCACTATGCCCTCGGCTTCTCTTGAAAGATCCCTTATTGAGTGGCCCCATTGGCGTTTGCACCTCCATCTCAGGTTTCACCTTCACCCCACTATCGATGCACATCTCTGTCACCAAAGTGCCAAACGGAAGTGCACTTCTTTTCAAATCACATCCTTTTTTCATTTCACTCAAAATGAGGGAGAGAAGATCAATCCNTCCACCCAAGTGGCCTGTGGTCACTGACTTGGTCACTTCCATACGTCTTGAACAACATTGACTTTACACTTAGCAACTTGGTTCTCAGTCACTCAAGACAACGTTCGAACGTGGATTGACGTTCGAACGTTTTACTCAAGTACTTCTGTNTCACTCAAAATGAGGGAGAGAAGATCAATCCTATGGCCCCTTCCAATTGCATAGAGCAAGCGAGCCATTTCTGGCAAAATTTCATTTGATATTTTTATGGGAGAGAAGTTGGATACAACAATCAGGTTTAGCATTTTATATCTATTANTAATCTTTACATATTCATCACCTCTTACTAAAGAGTGAATGAAGAACTACTCACTTATCATGCCNATGCCAGGTTCCAGTGGTGTAGTCTTCTCAGGATTCCAGAGGACGTTCGAACATGATACTCAAGTACCTCAACATTTCCCTTTTGTTGACTGCAACATGCCATGTCTCAGTAGCTGGTCTTAGCAGGATTTCAGAGGACGTTTGAACGTGGGTTGATGTTCGAACGTTCTTGCTTTGTTCCAACCTTATGCAATTTTGTTCTCAATTGTGCTGGTGTTACATTCAAATGTGATTTTTGTTGTTCTTGAGCATTTGTTCACTTTAGGACCTGAAATGTCATTACTTAAACTCCATCAAAGCACAATTAGTCCAAAAAGGCATAGTAAAATTTGTTAACTTTACGCACGAATCACACTCCCCAACCTAAATATTGCTAGTTTCTAGTAATACAATAATAATGAAAGGTAAATCTATTCCTAATGCCTTTTTCATAGGTCATCCGGTTGCATTTAGCTTTTGCAACAAGCCGTTGGACTATTAGGTGTACCCTAGGGGACGAGTGTTGTCTCGTGAGGGTTTTCAGGGAAGCTACCCACAAACTTCAGTCGAACAAGTGTGTATGTGAGATTGCTGAAAAAAAATGAATAAGCATTATGGTTGTTGAGACACTCAACCCTCAATCGTGACTTATCCCCTGCATTTCTTTTCCATTGGTACTTACTCTATGCAAAAATTAGCACCTGTTACATTAGCATTTGGAATGCCTTGAGTAGTAGGATGGTCATACTGGAAACGAGAATTGGTATATAACAATCATTCCCCTTTTTCCACCTTCCATGGGTAGCTTTGATTACACAATCCTCTCTAGGAATGCTCTCAGCAAAACAAATCGCTCCGATTATAGTGACATATCTCTCAAAAGGGCATGTGATCAGAAGATGGCCAGTTGAAAAATCTCATGCATAATTAGTATAAGAGTGAAGTTTTGAGAAAAACAAACTTTACTTTGGCATAATCTCATGGAAGAATATTGATGTAAATAAAGAAATTCTAGTTAACATACCCCACTTGTAGTATATCACATACATATGCATCACTCTTGAGATCACCTAGGACTTTTTGTAGGTTGTAATGGGGCCAGAGGTCGGTGGCTAATGAAATGACGTCAAGGTGATCAAAAGCTATCTTTTTATGCAGTAAAGCACACCTCTTTCTAACTTTTTGACACTTTGCCTGGGGAGGGGATTTCTTTCTTTCATTTTTCCCATTTTTCACTTTCTTGGCAATCCTCTGTCTCACTGTGTCTTTTTTTTTTTCGGTTGTTTTCATTGATTTTTCTGTCATTGAACAATGACCACCTTTTTCTTTTATATTTTTCTTGCCTTTCTGTATCATATTGATTTGTAAGAGGGTACAAGAAATTAGATAGCAAGGTATGGTAAATCAATACTTTTGTGGCTCGGTCATCACACTGGTTTTGTCGAAAAAGAATTCATTCATTGAAGGCTCAAGCATGGCTGACTAGGGAAATATTTTATGAAAGAATTAGCTAAGGCGCAAATTCAATCCAAAGATGGTCTAAGATCCTTTCTCAAGTATGTGCATATGTACGTGTATGCAAAAATTCCCTGTAGGTTCTGAAAATAGATCGCTTTAGTTGCATCAATCAAATCAAGTTTAATGAGATTATTGAAAGGGATTAGAAGTGAAAGAGTTTACCTTGAGTAATTGTTGATATCCTCTCAAAAAGCACCGTAAAGCTCAAGACTTACCATGATTTTCTTTGTCATCTCCACTGATTATGTCGGGTGTTTCAAGGAATGTTAGTTATATAACGATTCCATTTTTGAGTCTAAGCACCTTGTACTTCAAGAATAACAAATACTTATGTACATTTGACAATTTAAGCATAGAGATAGCATCAATGTTCCAAAAAAATTGAGGTTTTATGTCTTGGTTGTTAAGTTAAGGTGTCAAACCGATCATGTGCTTAGTCATTTTCACAAGTAATCTTAACATCCACATGTGTTTCGTTATTAACAAGAATTGGAGTGCTAATCCTATACATGCATTTTAAACAAATAAAAGTGATAAACTGAATCATTCATTGCATAAAGGATACTTGTTTACAATAATGTCAATGATGCAATTCATCCATTCAAAACATAAATTCAACTATCCATAATCAACTCTAAAAAGACATATACAAGTATCACAAAACATCCACAAGAATTATCAAAAGAAACTCCTTCACAACAGTTGATAAATCTCCCAAAAACCAAACAACAAACAATCAAGAACAGAAACCAACTACTCCCCCTTAAGAACAGAAATAATCAATCCTCTCCCCCATCTCCATCAGCACCACTAGCTCCACCAACACCACTAGTACCACCCCTCAGAAGCCTTAGGATCTCATCCTGCTTAGCTTCAATGCTAAGCATGACGTCCATTAATGTCCGCCAAGGGGTTGTGCTGGGGCCTTCCTGATCATGCTGCTCCTGAGTCTGCATGTACTCTCTCTCTAGCTCCCTCTCTTCCTCTCAATCTAACTCTTCATGCACCTCATCAACACCTTCGGGAGGGGGCACTTCTTGCCTAGCAGCCGGGGTACCACTATGCCCTCGGCTTCTCTTGAAAGATCCCTTATTGAGTGGCCCCATTGGCGTTTGCACCTCCATCTCAGGTTTCACCTTCACCCCACTATCGATGCACATCTCTGTCACCAAAGTGCCAAACGGAAGTGCACTTCTTTTCAAATCACATCCTTTTTTCATTTCACTCAAAATGAGGGAGAGAAGATCAATCCTATGGCCCCTTCCAATTGCATAGAGCAAGCGAGCCATTTCTGGCAAAATTTCATTTGATATTTTTATGGGAGAGAAGTTGGATACAACAATCAGGTTTAGCATTTTATATCTATTAGTCAACTCCCCTTGTTTCAGAAAATTCCTCCCAGTCCAAGAAAAGTTGGCTACCCCAATCAATTCTTTTCCTACCTTATCCATTGGTACATCTTTCTTTGGAGGGTATGTGGGTTTGTCTACTCGAGGCAACTCTATTCTTATCTCTTTTATGTACGCCTTGTCCACATCAATGTGGATACCTCTCACGTAAGTGCGGATCGCGCCGTTGATGATTTCTGCGTTGGAGTAGAACTCCCACACCAAATCGACAACAGCTTCCCCACAATTTCTTAAACACCAAACCCATTCCTTCCTTTTTNCACAATTAGTCCAAAAAGGCATAGTAAAATTTGTTAACTTTACGCACGAATCACACTCCCCAACCTAAATATTGCTAGTTTNAGAAATGTTCAAGAACTAGATTACTTAAAACTTTCTACTTTACAAGAGAAAAGATTGCCCCCTCATNATTTTCCTAGCTTTAAATTGTGATGTGAAAATTACTTGGTTGGTAATTCTATGGGAAAGGTGATTATATGAGCATGCTATCTGTTTTATATTATACTTTGTGAATGAGGTGAAAATCCTTGTGTGATAACATGAATTGTTGCCTTGAAGGTGTTTGCTAAAATGCCTATGCGTGGATTAAGTTGTTATGACATGATGATGTATAACATGCTTAGTAAATGTGTTGAAAAGAAATGTTAATATGTGTCCATTGATATATTGACATTGTAATGATTCATGAGATTTATATACTTATGATATGAATTGCCATAGGATATGTGGATATATGGTTAACTTGCTCATTTGGCATCCATTGCATCTTGGGCATACTATAATATTGCATTCATGGGCTTAGACATGAGTGTGGGTATGTGTGGTGCATAGTTTAATCAAACACCACATATGGTGGTTGATGGTGGGCTCGGATAAGTGGAATTAAAAATTCCATTGAGTCGCACGGTTGCATGCATGAAAAATTGGGTCAGGGTAGCAAGAAGGCCTAGACTATCCCTTGGGTGAGGGGCCTAGTGATTGGATACGCACTTCGTTGGTATAAGAGCCCAAGAAGTGTGTCAGTGTACGCCAAACCGTTAGTGGAAGTCCATAAATTTCATGTCGGTTGGGTGCCGTTGGTGTAAGTCCATAAATATTCACCCCATATAAGGACCGGAGATTTTAAATAGCCATTTAGAGGATAATATAAATGGCGGGAGCAAGAAGGGCTCAGTTTTATATGCATTACATTTGCATGTGTTGAGGAGTCGGGAAAAGGCTTGGGGTTTAAATGTGGGAGTGAATCTCATTTCATTCATGGCATGACATGGTAAGTTCCAACATGGATTACATAATTCTTGCATTGGAATGGATTTTGGTTGTGTTTTGTTGCATAACACATTGCATATGCACGTAGGTGGGGAGTAGCCCTTGTAGGAAATTTTCTACTGGGCGTTGGCTTACCCTATACGGGAACACATTTCAGGTGAGGGGTTCGTACCGGTGGATGACTCACATTCGGGGCCTCAAATATGAAAAAAAGTCGGTTTGTGGCTTTTGAAAACAAGTTTTGTAAAAACATTGGTTAAATGCCGTTTTGACATATAAATTATGTAAAGGCATGTAATAGAACTTGTATGGTTCATGTATAGTGAAGAAAATGTTATTATACATGTTTGGGATGAAATTGGAAGGGTTTTGATTGAATTGAAAATCGAAAACTAATGAAATATGAAATTCTGGACAAAACCTACCGGTAGCAGGCAATAACTACCGGTACCCAACAGGTAGTACTTGTACAGCAGGCAATAACTACCGGTAGTTAACAGGTAGTACCTGTCCAGTAGGAGGAAGCTACCGGTAGTTATAACAAACACCTACCGATAGCTCTTCCAAAAACTTGAAAAATCAAAAATTGTTTTGCTAACCTTTTGAACTTTGTCTTCTTTAGTTCCAATGATACAAATGGACATTAAATGAGGTATATTGAGGCTTATTGGACCTCCGTTGAATTAAATGATTAAAGGAACACGGGTTATACATGTAAGTTATGATCCCGGTTATAGGGATGTGATAGAAGTGATGTCGAGCCACGCGACATTCATGGGTATTTTCGCTGGTTGACGGATGGTCAACTGGACCCTCGGTTTTAGGGGCGTCACAGCTTGGTATCAGAGCATAGGTATACGAAATACCTAGGGCTTGATGGGCATTGGGTTTAGACCATTGCATGCATTGTACATTTCATCTTATGTGCTTACATTGTGTTACATGATTACGTGCTATGTGATTATGTAAATGATATACATGGTAAAATGTATATGGAAAGAAACACTAGGGTTAGAAAACATAACCTTGGGAGTCGAAAAAGAAATGAACGGGATAGTTCAAGGTATAAATGTTTACTAGTGGGTGGTATATACTCTACTAGGGAAACAAGGAGAAAAATCTCAATGTTTCAAGTTTGGTCCCTATCATGGGATACTAAATAAATACTTTATTGCTATTTGACATGTGTGTAGATGGCAACTAGAGGGAGGGGACGTCGGGGTGGACGGAACAATAACCAACCACCACCGGCCTTTGACTAACAAGCCTTTGTGGAGGCTATTGGTGCAGCGGCTACTATGATTGCACAAGCTAGTGCTACAGTTGCTAATGTTGCATAGATGGGTGCAAATATGGGGCAAGGAGGCACGAGCAACCTTCAGAAGTTCAAAGCACATAAACATCCAGTATTCAAGGGAGGGGCGGACCCGATTGTGGCTGACCATTGGTTCAGACAAGTTGATAAGGTATTGAGGGCCATGAAGATCACCTCCGACGCCACCAAGATAACCCTAGCTACGTTTCAGCTGGAGGGAGAATCCCAATTATGGTGGGACTGGGTGAAGGACTCCAAGGACTTGGAGGCTATGACATAGGTAGAGTTCAAGGAATTCTTCATGGGAAAGTACTTTCCGGCGGCTGCTAGGCATGCAAAGGCATGTGAGTTTTTGGACTTGAAGCAAGGAATCATGACGGTGATGAAATACGTGGCTAAATTCACGGAATTAGCACCTTTCACTGATGATTATGTGGCCAAGGTGAGGAAGTTTGAGGATGGCTTGAAGTTGTCCATCCGAGGCAAAATTGTAGGTCTTCTTTTGCAAGACTTGGACTCGATGGTCACCATAGCTATGACCATTGAGAGAGAGATTGAGGATGCAAGGAGCATCCGAGAGTCGGGAGCCAAGGACAAGAAGAAGGAGGGCCAATCCTTTTCTTTTAGCTTAGAAAAGAGGCAGAGAAGATCCCTCGGCTGCAAGGCCCAGTGATGGGTGACTTGATCCAAAATGTGTATACCCAAGTGCAAGTGGTCAAGTTGTAGTAATAATCCGGTGAAGTTCGGAGTCTAATCCACAGGAAACTATGATTAGTGTTTAGAAGTAAGCAGTGATAGAGACCAAGTAACTGGAAATCTTGAGGATTTGAAGTTGTGGAATTTCTTGAGTACAATATCAAATTCTTTCCAAGAGTTTTTTAGACAAAATAAAAGATTCTCAAAATGTAACAGCCACCCTTTAGCTCGAGGATTAGAACATGTAGTTGATTATTCGGTTTATTATGTTTGTGCTTTATGACTCAATTAATTCCCGTGCCAACAACAAGTTAATCGGAGGATAAAGATGGAATGTAAGGATTAAGCACATGATTCCAATGCCTTTCTAGAAGTTTACAAGAATTGTCTGTGCCGAGACTTAACCCGTCTACAAACAAGTAAGTGTTTCTACAAGGCATCCAACCATGACATTAATGGTCCATTCTTTGAATAAAGCGTAATAATGTTGGAGATTGAAAAGATGTCATGAAGAGCTAGCCGGGGTGCTTGCCTTGAACCACTAGGTCTTTCTATGCAGGAGTCATCCGTATCATAGAACGAACCATTGGTTATACAAAGTACATTAGCTTTTCTAGATGCATTCAATCATCCAATGAACAAGTGGAATATAAATCATTAAAGCATAAAGGAGTTGCACAAACATAACTTCCGGGTAATCTTTACATATTCATCACCTCTTACTAAAGAGTGAATGAAGAACTACTCACTTATCATGCCTTTGGTCATGCTAGACAAGTGAGTGATATTCATCCCTCCAAGTGGAGGAGCTACTAAGTGAGAGTACAATAAACGAAAAGCTAATCTTTAATGAAGAATAAGTGAATCACGTCCCACCCTTTACGGCTTTGGTAAAGTTCTAGAAAAGTGGAAGAGTTTCACTCTTCTAAGAAAGAAGGAAGCTCAAGCATTGAAAGTGAAAGACATAAATAATGAAAGTAGAAGAAAGCTAGTTACTTTTGGAGGGTTTCCACCACAACCAAAAGTTGAGCTATCTCTGTTGATACTTGTAAATAAAAGCAAGTACAACTACAGGGGAGTCTAGGCCTCCATCATGGTTGTCACAATATGAATGTAAAGACTTAGCATGAGTAAATAAAAGACTTCAACTACAAGGGGAGTCTAAGCCTCCATCATGGTTAATACAAATGAAAACATAGACATAGATAAGAAATGTTCAAGAACTAGATTACTTAAAACTTTCTACTTTACAAGAGAAAAGATTGCCCCCTCATTTACTCTACAAGAGGAAGAATGCCCTTTAAGCTCCCAACATGAGAGTATTTATAAGCAAGGAAAGGTCAGGTGGGTAGGAGATAAGAGAAGATGAGTGAATAGTATTTGTTGCCTATGGGAATCAACTATTCTACAGGCAGTCTGCAGAGGACGTTCGAATGTTATCTGGCATTCGAACGTTAAGTCTGTCTTTTCTTGAATGACGTTCGAACGTGATATGACATTCAAACTTTTTCTGTGTCTTTGCTTTGAGGGCGTTCGAACGCCAGATGGGGTCTGATTCCTTCCACCCAAGTGGCCTGTGGTCACTGACTTGGTCACTTCCATACGTCTTGAACAACATTGACTTTACACTTAGCAACTTGGTTCTCAGTCACTCAAGACAACGTTCGAACGTGGATTGACGTTCGAACGTTTTACTCAAGTACTTCTGTTCTATGGTTCTTGCAACATGCCAGGTTCCAGTGGTGTAGTCTTCTCAGGATTCCAGAGGACGTTCGAACATGATACTCAAGTACCTCAACATTTCCCTTTTGTTGACTGCAACATGCCATGTCTCAGTAGCTGGTCTTAGCAGGATTTCAGAGGACGTTTGAACGTGGGTTGATGTTCGAACGTTCTTGCTTTGTTCCAACCTTATGCAATTTTGTTCTCAATTGTGCTGGTGTTACATTCAAATGTGATTTTTGTTGTTCTTGAGCATTTGTTCACTTTAGGACCTGAAATGTCATTACTTAAACTCCATCAAAGCACAATTAGTCCAAAAAGGCATAGTAAAATTTGTTAACTTTACGCACGAATCACACTCCCCAACCTAAATATTGCTAGTTTCTAGTAATACAATAATAATGAAAGGTAAATCTATTCCTAATGCCTTTTTCATAGGTCATCCGGTTGCATTTAGCTTTTGCAACAAGCCGTTGGACTATTAGGTGTACCCTAGGGGACGAGTGTTGTCTCGTGAGGGTTTTCAGGGAAGCTACCCACAAACTTCAGTCGAACAAGTGTGTATGTGAGATTGCTGAAAAAAAATGAATAAGCATTATGGTTGTTGAGACACTCAACCCTCAATCGTGACTTATCCCCTGCATTTCTTTTCCATTGGTACTTACTCTATGCAAAAATTAGCACCTGTTACATTAGCATTTGGAATGCCTTGAGTAGTAGGATGGTCATACTGGAAACGAGAATTGGTATATAACAATCATTCCCCTTTTTCCACCTTCCATGGGTAGCTTTGATTACACAATCCTCTCTAGGAATGCTCTCAGCAAAACAAATCGCTCCGATTATAGTGACATATCTCTCAAAAGGGCATGTGATCAGAAGATGGCCAGTTGAAAAATCTCATGCATAATTAGTATAAGAGTGAAGTTTTGAGAAAAACAAACTTTACTTTGGCATAATCTCATGGAAGAATATTGATGTAAATAAAGAAATTCTAGTTAACATACCCCACTTGTAGTATATCACATACATATGCATCACTCTTGAGATCACCTAGGACTTTTTGTAGGTTGTAATGGGGCCAGAGGTCGGTGGCTAATGAAATGACGTCAAGGTGATCAAAAGCTATCTTTTTATGCAGTAAAGCACACCTCTTTCTAACTTTTTGACACTTTGCCTGGGGAGGGGATTTCTTTCTTTCATTTTTCCCATTTTTCACTTTCTTGGCAATCCTCTGTCTCACTGTGTCTTTTTTTTTTTCGGTTGTTTTCATTGATTTTTCTGTCATTGAACAATGACCACCTTTTTCTTTTATATTTTTCTTGCCTTTCTGTATCATATTGATTTGTAAGAGGGTACAAGAAATTAGATAGCAAGGTATGGTAAATCAATACTTTTGTGGCTCGGTCATCACACTGGTTTTGTCGAAAAAGAATTCATTCATTGAAGGCTCAAGCATGGCTGACTAGGGAAATATTTTATGAAAGAATTAGCTAAGGCGCAAATTCAATCCAAAGATGGTCTAAGATCCTTTCTCAAGTATGTGCATATGTACGTGTATGCAAAAATTCCCTGTAGGTTCTGAAAATAGATCGCTTTAGTTGCATCAATCAAATCAAGTTTAATGAGATTATTGAAAGGGATTAGAAGTGAAAGAGTTTACCTTGAGTAATTGTTGATATCCTCTCAAAAAGCACCGTAAAGCTCAAGACTTACCATGATTTTCTTTGTCATCTCCACTGATTATGTCGGGTGTTTCAAGGAATGTTAGTTATATAACGATTCCATTTTTGAGTCTAAGCACCTTGTACTTCAAGAATAACAAATACTTATGTACATTTGACAATTTAAGCATAGAGATAGCATCAATGTTCCAAAAAAATTGAGGTTTTATGTCTTGGTTGTTAAGTTAAGGTGTCAAACCGATCATGTGCTTAGTCATTTTCACAAGTAATCTTAACATCCACATGTGTTTCGTTATTAACAAGAATTGGAGTGCTAATCCTATACATGCATTTTAAACAAATAAAAGTGATAAACTGAATCATTCATTGCATAAAGGATACTTGTTTACAATAATGTCAATGATGCAATTCATCCATTCAAAACATAAATTCAACTATCCATAATCAACTCTAAAAAGACATATACAAGTATCACAAAACATCCACAAGAATTATCAAAAGAAACTCCTTCACAACAGTTGATAAATCTCCCAAAAACCAAACAACAAACAATCAAGAACAGAAACCAACTACTCCCCCTTAAGAACAGAAATAATCAATCCTCTCCCCCATCTCCATCAGCACCACTAGCTCCACCAACACCACTAGTACCACCCCTCAGAAGCCTTAGGATCTCATCCTGCTTAGCTTCAATGCTAAGCATGACGTCCATTAATGTCCGCCAAGGGGTTGTGCTGGGGCCTTCCTGATCATGCTGCTCCTGAGTCTGCATGTACTCTCTCTCTAGCTCCCTCTCTTCCTCTCAATCTAACTCTTCATGCACCTCATCAACACCTTCGGGAGGGGGCACTTCTTGCCTAGCAGCCGGGGTACCACTATGCCCTCGGCTTCTCTTGAAAGATCCCTTATTGAGTGGCCCCATTGGCGTTTGCACCTCCATCTCAGGTTTCACCTTCACCCCACTATCGATGCACATCTCTGTCACCAAAGTGCCAAACGGAAGTGCACTTCTTTTCAAATCACATCCTTTTTTCATTTCACTCAAAATGAGGGAGAGAAGATCAATCCTATGGCCCCTTCCAATTGCATAGAGCAAGCGAGCCATTTCTGGCAAAATTTCATTTGATATTTTTATGGGAGAGAAGTTGGATACAACAATCAGGTTTAGCATTTTATATCTATTAGTCAACTCCCCTTGTTTCAGAAAATTCCTCCCAGTCCAAGAAAAGTTGGCTACCCCAATCAATTCTTTTCCTACCTTATCCATTGGTACATCTTTCTTTGGAGGGTATGTGGGTTTGTCTACTCGAGGCAACTCTATTCTTATCTCTTTTATGTACGCCTTGTCCACATCAATGTGGATACCTCTCACGTAAGTGCGGATCGCGCCGTTGATGATTTCTGCGTTGGAGTAGAACTCCCACACCAAATCGACAACAGCTTCCCCACAATTTCTTAAACACCAAACCCATTCCTTCCTTTTTATTTCCTCCTCTATTCCCAATTCAGCAAAATTAGAAAGTACGACGTCCCTTTCGCAAACAACAGAATGCTTATGGTAGAAGTTTTCATACCTTTGAGCCTTTAAGGCACTTGGGAACCGAGTATGATCCTATCCTTTTGTTCTTTGCCTTCCCTCTCTCTCCACTATCACTTCCTCAATAAAGTTTGGCTCCTGACTTGCTAGTGGATTGCGTCTACCAGGAAGTTTCACCCTAGGCATGGGGTTCGAATGTCTTTGAGGTTGAGAGGGTGATAAAAACTTGGAAATTTCTGTGTGGGATTGAAGTTNAAAGGTAAATCTATTCCTAATGCCTTTTTCATAGGTCATCCGGTTGCATTTAGCTTTTGCAACAAGCCGTTGGACTATTAGGTGTACCCTAGGGGACGAGTGTTGTCTCGTGAGGGTTTTCAGGGAAGCTACCCACAAACTTCAGTCGAACAAGTGTGTATGTGAGATTGCTNAAAAACTTGGAAATTTCTGTGTGGGATTGAAGTTTTTTGAGGTGGAAATGAGTTGGGGAGGGTCGAATTTAAGTTTTCTTGGGTTTTGAGGGTGGATTGAGGTCTGTGNAGACACTCAACCCTCAATCGTGACTTATCCCCTGCATTTCTTTTCCATTGGTACTTACTCTATGCAAAAATTAGCACCTGTTACATTAGCATTTGGAATGCCTTGAGTAGTAGGATGGTCATACTGGAAACGAGAATTGGTATATAACAATCATTCCCCTTTTTCCACCTTCCATGGGTAGCTTTGATTACACAATCCTCTCTAGGAATGCTCTCAGCAAAACAAATCGCTCCGATTATAGTGACATATCTCTCAAAAGGGCATGTGATCAGAAGATGGCCAGTTGAAAAATCTCATGCATAATTAGTATAAGAGTGAAGTTTTGAGAAAAACAAACTTTACTTTGGCATAATCTCATGGAAGAATATTGATGTAAATAAAGAAATTCTAGTTAACATACCCCACTTGTAGTATATCACATACATATGCATCACTCTTGAGATCACCTAGGACTTTTTGTAGGTTGTAATGGGGCCAGAGGTCGGTGGCTAATGAAATGACGTCAAGGTGATCAAAAGCTATCTTTTTATGCAGTAAAGCACACCTCTTTCTAACTTTTTGACACTTTGCCTGGGGAGGGGATTTCTTTCTTTCATTTTTCCCATTTTTCACTTTCTTGGCAATCCTCTGTCTCACTGTGTCTTTTTTTTTTTCGGTTGTTTTCATTGATTTTTCTGTCATTGAACAATGACCACCTTTTTCTTTTATATTTTTCTTGCCTTTCTGTATCATATTGATTTGTAAGAGGGTACAAGAAATTAGATAGCAAGGTATGGTAAATCAATACTTTTGTGGCTCGGTCATCACACTGGTTTTGTCGAAAAAGAATTCATTCATTGAAGGCTCAAGCATGGCTGACTAGGGAAATATTTTATGAAAGAATTAGCTAAGGCGCAAATTCAATCCAAAGATGGTCTAAGATCCTTTCTCAAGTATGTGCATATGTACGTGTATGCAAAAATTCCCTGTAGGTTCTGAAAATAGATCGCTTTAGTTGCATCAATCAAATCAAGTTTAATGAGATTATTGAAAGGGATTAGAAGTGAAAGAGTTTACCTTGAGTAATTGTTGATATCCTCTCAAAAAGCACCGTAAAGCTCAAGACTTACCATGATTTTCTTTGTCATCTCCACTGATTATGTCGGGTGTTTCAAGGAATGTTAGTTATATAACGATTCCATTTTTGAGTCTAAGCACCTTGTACTTCAAGAATAACAAATACTTATGTACATTTGACAATTTAAGCATAGAGATAGCATCAATGTTCCAAAAAAATTGAGGTTTTATGTCTTGGTTGTTAAGTTAAGGTGTCAAACCGATCATGTGCTTAGTCATTTTCACAAGTAATCTTAACATCCACATGTGTTTCGTTATTAACAAGAATTGGAGTGCTAATCCTATACATGCATTTTAAACAAATAAAAGTGATAAACTGAATCATTCATTGCATAAAGGATACTTGTTTACAATAATGTCAATGATGCAATTCATCCATTCAAAACATAAATTCAACTATCCATAATCAACTCTAAAAAGACATATACAAGTATCACAAAACATCCACAAGAATTATCAAAAGAAACTCCTTCACAACAGTTGATAAATCTCCCAAAAACCAAACAACAAACAATCAAGAACAGAAACCAACTACTCCCCCTTAAGAACAGAAATAATCAATCCTCTCCCCCATCTCCATCAGCACCACTAGCTCCACCAACACCACTAGTACCACCCCTCAGAAGCCTTAGGATCTCATCCTGCTTAGCTTCAATGCTAAGCATGACGTCCATTAATGTCCGCCAAGGGGTTGTGCTGGGGCCTTCCTGATCATGCTGCTCCTGAGTCTGCATGTACTCTCTCTCTAGCTCCCTCTCTTCCTCTCAATCTAACTCTTCATGCACCTCATCAACACCTTCGGGAGGGGGCACTTCTTGCCTAGCAGCCGGGGTACCACTATGCCCTCGGCTTCTCTTGAAAGATCCCTTATTGAGTGGCCCCATTGGCGTTTGCACCTCCATCTCAGGTTTCACCTTCACCCCACTATCGATGCACATCTCTGTCACCAAAGTGCCAAACGGAAGTGCACTTCTTTTCAAATCACATCCTTTTTTCATTTCACTCAAAATGAGGGAGAGAAGATCAATCCTATGGCCCCTTCCAATTGCATAGAGCAAGCGAGCCATTTCTGGCAAAATTTCATTTGATATTTTTATGGGAGAGAAGTTGGATACAACAATCAGGTTTAGCATTTTATATCTATTAGTCAACTCCCCTTGTTTCAGAAAATTCCTCCCAGTCCAAGAAAAGTTGGCTACCCCAATCAATTCTTTTCCTACCTTATCCATTGGTACATCTTTCTTTGGAGGGTATGTGGGTTTGTCTACTCGAGGCAACTCTATTCTTATCTCTTTTATGTACGCCTTGTCCACATCAATGTGGATACCTCTCACGTAAGTGCGGATCGCGCCGTTGATGATTTCTGCGTTGGAGTAGAACTCCCACACCAAATCGACAACAGCTTCCCCACAATTTCTTAAACACCAAACCCATTCCTTCCTTTTTATTTCCTCCTCTATTCCCAATTCAGCAAAATTAGAAAGTACGACGTCCCTTTCGCAAACAACAGAATGCTTATGGTAGAAGTTTTCATACCTTTGAGCCTTTAAGGCACTTGGGAACCGAGTATGATCCTATCCTTTTGTTCTTTGCCTTCCCTCTCTCTCCACTATCACTTCCTCAATAAAGTTTGGCTCCTGACTTGCTAGTGGATTGCGTCTACCAGGAAGTTTCACCCTAGGCATGGGGTTCGAATGTCTTTGAGGTTGAGAGGGTGATAAAAACTTGGAAATTTCTGTGTGGGATTGAAGTTTTTTGAGGTGGAAATGAGTTGGGGAGGGTCGAATTTAAGTTTTCTTGGGTTTTGAGGGTGGATTGAGGTCTGTGGAGTGAAAAATGAGCTCTAGGGTTTCAAAGATTTAGAGGGATTTTGGGGATTTCAAAATGAATCATACGTTCAGGCTTTTATACTCTGAGTCGCGACGTTTGAACGTCACCAATGTTCGAACGTTTGTAGAAGGATTTTTGAAATATTGTTCAAACAGGGATGTTCGTTCGAACGTTAGGAGCTCCCAGTACTTTTGAGTTCTGTTAGAGGCCAAAGTACTATAAGCTCTCTTCGTTCGAACATTCTATTGGCGTTCGAATGTTGAGTCACGTTCGAACGGTCTATTGGCATTCGAACGTGCTGAGCTCCCAGTACTTTTGGTTTCATCAGAGAGTTCATCAGAAGCAAAGTACTGTAAGCAGTCAACGTTCGAACGTCAGTTGGTGTTTGAACATTGAACCAAAACTAAAACATTTCTATACTACACTATATACAATTACAAAATTTTATTGCCAAATTTTATGGCATCTCAGGACAAATCCCTACCCATGCTTTTGGTTGGTATATCGGGATGTTCCTTTACTCGGNAAGGAATGTTAGTTATATAACGATTCCATTTTTGAGTCTAAGCACCTTGTACTTCAAGAATAACAAATACTTATGTACATTTGACAATTTAAGCATAGAGATAGCATCAATGTTCCAAAAAAATTGAGGTTTTATGTCTTGGTTGTTAAGTTAAGGTGTCAAACCGATCATGTGCTTAGTCATTTTCACAAGTAATCTTAACATCCACATGTGTTTCGTTATTAACAAGAATTGGAGTGCTAATCCTATACATGCATTTTAAACAAATAAAAGTGATAAACTGAATCATTCATTGCATAAAGGATACTTGTTTACAATAATGTCAATGATGCAATTCATCCATTCAAAACATAAATTCAACTATCCATAATCAACTCTAAAAAGACATATACAAGTATCACAAAACATCCACAAGAATTATCAAAAGAAACTCCTTCACAACAGTTGATAAATCTCCCAAAAACCAAACAACAAACAATCAAGAACAGAAACCAACTACTCCCCCTTAAGAACAGAAATAATCAATCCTCTCCCCCATCTCCATCAGCACCACTAGCTCCACCAACACCACTAGTACCACCCCTCAGAAGCCTTAGGATCTCATCCTGCTTAGCTTCAATGCTAAGCATGACGTCCATTAATGTCCGCCAAGGGGTTGTGCTGGGGCCTTCCTGATCATGCTGCTCCTGAGTCTGCATGTACTCTCTCTCTAGCTCCCTCTCTTCCTCTCAATCTAACTCTTCATGCACCTCATCAACACCTTCGGGAGGGGGCACTTCTTGCCTAGCAGCCGGGGTACCACTATGCCCTCGGCTTCTCTTGAAAGATCCCTTATTGAGTGGCCCCATTGGCGTTTGCACCTCCATCTCAGGTTTCACCTTCACCCCACTATCGATGCACATCTCTGTCACCAAAGTGCCAAACGGAAGTGCACTTCTTTTCAAATCACATCCTTTTTTCATTTCACTCAAAATGAGGGAGAGAAGATCAATCCTATGGCCCCTTCCAATTGCATAGAGCAAGCGAGCCATTTCTGGCAAAATTTCATTTGATATTTTTATGGGAGAGAAGTTGGATACAACAATCAGGTTTAGCATTTTATATCTATTAGTCAACTCCCCTTGTTTCAGAAAATTCCTCCCAGTCCAAGAAAAGTTGGCTACCCCAATCAATTCTTTTCCTACCTTATCCATTGGTACATCTTTCTTTGGAGGGTATGTGGGTTTGTCTACTCGAGGCAACTCTATTCTTATCTCTTTTATGTACGCCTTGTCCACATCAATGTGGATACCTCTCACGTAAGTGCGGATCGCGCCGTTGATGATTTCTGCGTTGGAGTAGAACTCCCACACCAAATCGACAACAGCTTCCCCACAATTTCTTAAACACCAAACCCATTCCTTCCTTTTTATTTCCTCCTCTATTCCCAATTCAGCAAAATTAGAAAGTACGACGTCCCTTTCGCAAACAACAGAATGCTTATGGTAGAAGTTTTCATACCTTTGAGCCTTTAAGGCACTTGGGAACCGAGTATGATCCTATCCTTTTGTTCTTTGCCTTCCCTCTCTCTCCACTATCACTTCCTCAATAAAGTTTGGCTCCTGACTTGCTAGTGGATTGCGTCTACCAGGAAGTTTCACCCTAGGCATGGGGTTCGAATGTCTTTGAGGTTGAGAGGGTGATAAAAACTTGGAAATTTCTGTGTGGGATTGAAGTTTTTTGAGGTGGAAATGAGTTGGGGAGGGTCGAATTTAAGTTTTCTTGGGTTTTGAGGGTGGATTGAGGTCTGTGGAGTGAAAAATGAGCTCTAGGGTTTCAAAGATTTAGAGGGATTTTGGGGATTTCAAAATGAATCATACGTTCAGGCTTTTATACTCTGAGTCGCGACGTTTGAACGTCACCAATGTTCGAACGTTTGTAGAAGGATTTTTGAAATATTGTTCAAACAGGGATGTTCGTTCGAACGTTAGGAGCTCCCAGTACTTTTGAGTTCTGTTAGAGGCCAAAGTACTATAAGCTCTCTTCGTTCGAACATTCTATTGGCGTTCGAATGTTGAGTCACGTTCGAACGGTCTATTGGCATTCGAACGTGCTGAGCTCCCAGTACTTTTGGTTTCATCAGAGAGTTCATCAGAAGCAAAGTACTGTAAGCAGTCAACGTTCGAACGTCAGTTGGTGTTTGAACATTGAACCAAAACTAAAACATTTCTATACTACACTATATACAATTACAAAATTTTATTGCCAAATTTTATGGCATCTCAGGACAAATCCCTACCCATGCTTTTGGTTGGTATATCGGGATGTTCCTTTACTCGGCCTATGTTTTTCATTTCAAAAGATTTTGTACAAAACAAAAAGATTTTCACACTTTTTACAACCATTCGGACCCTTGGCTTTCATCCCAACTACTCTAATTCGAGTCTTCATCTATCTCCGTGCCATTTGAACAACTAGTAACTCTCCCAATTTCCTATCTCACGAACCGGTTAAGCAAAGTACCAGAATAGGACGACGTGTCAAGATAATCCTTACTCTGTTCATTTACTATCTAGTCTAATCGATCGAGTGCGCGACCAAAAATTGGTTCAGAACAGTGATTATATCTCTTCTCGTGAAAGTATCTGCCACACTGTTTACAGGCACCAAGATTAGAAAACATAACCTTGGGGTTCAAAAGAAGGGATGAATGAGATAGTTCAAGGTGTAGTTGTCTACTAGTAGGTGGCATACGCACTACTAGGGAGACAAGGAGAGGAATCTCAAAGTTTAAACTTGATCCCTATCTTGGGATAGTATGTGAGGCTCTATTGTTGTCTTACATGTGTGTAGATGGAAAATAGGGGAAGAGAACAACGAGTCAGTGGACGAAACAATGATCAACCACCACCAGCCTTCGACCATCAAGCCTTTGTGGAGGCTATTGGTGTTGCGGCTACTACCATTGCACAGGCTAGTGCTGCAACTGCTACCATTGCACAGACTAGTGCAAATGTGGGCTATGGAGGCTCAAGTAACCTTCAGAAGTTTAAGGCACACCACCCGCCGACTTTTGTGGGAGGGGCGAATCTGATGGTGGCTGACCATTGGTTTCAGCAAGTCGACAAGATCTTTAGGGCCATAGAGATCATCTCCGATGCCACTAAGATAATGCTAGCTACATTTTAGCTTGNTAAAAAGACATATACAAGTATCACAAAACATCCACAAGAATTATCAAAAGAAACTCCTTCACAACAGTTGATAAATCTCCCAAAAACCAAACAACAAACAATCAAGAACAGAAACCAACTACTCCCCCTTANCTCCGATGCCACTAAGATAATGCTAGCTACATTTTAGCTTGAAGGAGAATCCCAATTGTGGTGGGATTGGGTGAAGGACTCCAAGAATTTGGAAGCAATGACATTGGGAGAGTTCCGGGAACTCTTTATGGGAAGATATTTTACAGCGTCTGCGAGACATGTAAAGGCTTGGGAATTCTTGGATTTAAGACAAGGGACGATGACAGTGATGGAATACGTGGCTAAGTTCACGGAATTATCCTATTTTGCCGATAAATACGTGGCCACAGACATGACCAAGGTAAGGAAGTTCGAGGATGGTTTGAAATTATCCATCAGGGGTAAAATTGTGGGCCACTGCTTGCAAAACTTGGATTCGATGGTCACGATAGCTATGGCCATTGAGAGATAAGTTGAGGACTCATGAAACATCCGAGAAGTGGGTGGTAAAGACAAGAAGAAGGAGGGCCAATCTTCTTCGAGTTCGGGGAGGAAGCAAAGGACTTCGATTCCACAGGGCTGTGGCTATCAAGGCCAAGGTCAATCCTCATGACGCGGGAGAAATCAAAGGCCTTCCTACCAGACAGGCCAAAGGATGTGCTATCATTGCAATCAATTGGGGCAAATAAAGCGGAATTGTCCTTAGCGACAGAGATCTCAAAGCTATGGAGCATCCCAGTCCCAATCTTCGGTAGGGCAGCCACAGACACATTTTGTTCCTCCTTATCCCACCATGGGCCAGGAAAGTCAGTACCAGTTCCAGGGTGCTGTACAGACCCCTATTATTTCACGAGCGGGAACTCTGCAATCAGGCCAGATGGGCCAGAATATGGGTCGAGGTCGAGGACAGGACTCACAAGGTGGAACTTCAGGGACCCAGGGGCGTGTGTACGTCATCACACCTTAGACCGAGCTGGTGGATCAATCGGTCATTCAGGGTACATTTCTACTCTCTCACTTGTGGGCAAAAATGTTATTTGACTCTGGTGCATCTCATTCTTTTATTGCTACATGATGTGTGAAAGATTTGGGCTTAGAGGTTGTGACCTTGGAAGAGTCATTGCATGTGAGTTCTCCCCTAGGAACTAGGGTGAGTGTCGATTAGATATGTCGGGGTTGCGAGTTAGAGATCTCAAGGATTCTACTCACCGTAGACCTTAGGGTCATGGACATGTCGGAGTTTGATGTTATCCTTGGGATGGACTGGTTGGCGACACACCGAGTCGTCATTGATTATGATCAAAAGAGGGTCACTGCATATACACCAAATGGTATTTGTTTCAAGTTCCAGGGAAAAAAGCATGACATATTACCCCAAGTAGTGTATGACTCTCGTTGGCACAATCAGTTGATGGGTTGGCTAGCAAGCCTTACCTTGGAGGATGAGGTGAGATAGGAGTTGGGTCTACCTCGGGTAGTCTGTGAGTATGAGGATGTTTTTCCAGATGAATTACTGGGATTACCTCCACATAGGGATGCAGACTTCACCATTGAGCTACACCCTGATACATCGCCCATTTCTATGACTCCACATTGGATAGCGCCTGCTGAGTTGCAATAACTCAAGGGTCCAATTGTAAGAATTGTTGGATAGGGGCTTTATTAGACCGAGTACTTCACCTTGGGGCATTTCGATATTTTTTTCCAAGACGAAGGACAAGACCCTTTGATTGTGTATAAACTATCGGTAGTTGAATCGGATTACTATCAAGAATAGGTACCCTTTGCCAAAGATCGATGATCTGTTTGATCAGTTGAGGGGAGCGCGAGTCTACTCCGAGATAGATCGTCGCATCGGCTACCATCAGTTGAGGATTAGGGAGACAGATATCCCTAAGACGACATTCAGAACACGGTATGGGCATTTTGAGTTCACTATGATGCCATTTGGATTGACGAATACCCCCGCGACATTCATTGATCTCATGCATAGGGTGTTCCAATCTTATTTAGATCAGTTCGTCGTGGTGTTTGTTGATGACATCTTGATCTACTCCAAGTCTGAGGAGGAGAATGAGGGTCACTTGAGGATTGTTCTCCAGACCTTAAGGGACCATCAATTGTATGCCAAGTTCAGCAAGTGTGAATTTTGGCTGACCGAGGTGAAATTCTTGGGACACGTAGTGTCGGCTTCGGGTGTATATGTAGACCCGGAGAAGGTTAAGGCAGTCATGAATTAGGAGAGACCAAAGTCAGTCTTCGAGATACGTGGTTTCTTGGGATTGGCAGGGTATTATCAGAGATTCATAAAGGACTTCTCCCGATTAGCTGCACCTATGACGAGATTGACCTGGAAGGAGGTTAAGTTTCAGTGGGATGATTCGTGTGAGAAGGCATTCCAGGAGTTGAAAGGAGGCTTACTTCAGCCCCTATTTTGATAGTTCCGGAGAGAGGATAGATGTACACGGTGTATTGTGATGCTTCCAAAGATGGGTTGAGTTGTGTTTTGATGTAGTCCAGAAGAGTGGTTGCTTATGATTCTTGACAATTAAAAAACCACGAGTAGAATTACCCTACACACGACATGGAGTTGGCGGTCATAGTCTTTTCCTTAAAAGCTTGGTGCTGCTATCTATATGGTGGGCAATTTGAGGTATTTTCGGACCACAAGAGTCTAAAGTATATCTTCGCACAGTGGGACTTCAACATGAGGCAACGCAAGTGGATAGAGTATTTAGAAGATTGCGACTTCACTTTGCATTACCATCTTGGTAATGCGAACATGGTGGCTGATGCACTTTGCTGGAAGTCATGGGGAGTCCTGACTAGTGTGGCTTCCCGGGAGTGGCGGATGCTCGAGACTATGGGATTGTTTGGTCTGCATTATCGGGGTCAGGCTCAAGGTGTTTTAGGGAGCTTAGTGGCTACACCTTCTCTACTGAGCAGAGTGATCGAGTTCTAGGAGCAAGACCTAGAGTTAGTGTCCATTAGGGGGCGAGTACAGGTAGGTGGTAGTGACGAGGGCTGGGCCATTCACTTAGATGGCAGTCTTCGATTTAGGGGGAGGATTATGGTTCCCTTATCTGCAAAGCTGAGAGAGGAGATTCATAGCGAATTCCATTGCTCTCGATTTTCTATGCATCCAGGTGGCACGAAGATGTATCATGATCTTCGTCGCCAGTATTATTGGAGCGAGATGAAGAGAGACGTTAGAGACTTTATCGAACGATGTCTCACGTGTCAGTAGGTCAAGGCTGAACACTAGAGACTACCGGGGTTACTCCAATCCTTAGAGGTAGATGAGTGGAAGTGGGAGCATGTCTCGATGGATTTTATGACCCACTTGCCACGAACAGTGCGAGGGCATGACACGGTATGGGTGATAGTGGACCGGCTTATGAAGTTGGCACACTTTCTGGCTGTGCGGATGACCTTCACACTGGAGGAATTCTGTCGGTTGTATATACGAGAGATTGTCTAGTCGCATGGGGTACCCGTATCTATAGTATCGGATCGGGATCCCAGGTTCATGGCTTATTTTTGGGAGAGTTTCCAGCGAGCCATGGGGACACAGTTGATGATGAGCACTGTTTTTCATCCCCAGACGGACGGTCAGTCAGAGAGGACCATCTAGACTTTAGAGAACATGCTACAGGCATGTGTCCTAGATCTCAAGGGTAGCTGGAATGAACACTTACCATTAGTGGAGTTCGCCTACAACAACAGTTATCAGGCGAGCATATAGATGACAACCTATGATGCATTATATGGGAGGCCTTGTCATTCTCCAGTTTGTTGGATTGAGGTTGGAGAAAGACCCTTGATGGGTCCAGAATTGGTTAGAGACACCTCAGAGAAGGTGGACTTGATACAGAGGCGTCTTCTTACGACTCAGACCTGACAGAAGAGCTACGTCGACAGACGGCGGCGACCTCTGGAATTTGAGGTAGGAGATCATGTCTTCTTGAAGGTGATGCCTAAAAGAGGGGTGGTCAGGTTCGACAAGTGGAAAAAGTTGTTGTCGAGATATATTGGGCCCTTAGAAGTACTTGAGAGGGTGGGTACAATGGCTTATAGGTTGACGTTACCTCCAAATCTATCGGGTGTTCATACGGTGTTCTATGTCTCCATGCTCTGGAAATACACTCTAGATTTGACTCATGTGGTAGATGTTGTTGATGCAGATGGAACCTTTTAGGAGGGACCGGTGCACATCATGGATAGTCGGGATCAGGTTTTGTGAGGCATGACCGTCAGGTCAGTGAGGGTGTTATGGCAGGACCAAGGAGTAGAGGAGGTGACATGGGAGCGCGAGGACACTATCCGTACTAGTTATCCTTTCTTATTCAAGGATGGAGGTACATTATTATAGTCATTTAGTATTATATGACTGTTGCATATGCATGTGGTTGAATGTGCATGTTTGTGTGAATCTCGGGGACGAAATTCTTTTAAGGGGAGAAGAATGTAAAACCTGGGTAAATTTGAACTTTTTTAGAAAAAGGGTAAAGTGGTAATTTGACACTATAATACGGGATCAAAATTCATATTTTTCCAGAACTTGGATGATGCAACGGACCTCACCGTTGGATTCGTATCGCGAAATTGAATTGCCCAGTCAATTTTTATCGAATTCTGAGATAGTCGAATTTTTAACATTTTTTGAGACAACTAGGGTAGGATGAACTCACAACTGTCTCCAAAAAGAAAAATTATAAAAATTCCTTAAAATTGAAGGAAAGTTCAAATAAAAATAATTTAAACTTCAACCGGGATAGAATTAAGTCGTTTCGGGAAAAAAAAAAACGGACTCGGAAGTAAGAAACGTGCGGCGCAATGTGGACCGCACAATTAAAAAGTATAAATAGGGACTAAATATCTGATTTTTTAGATTTTTCTCTCCCCATAATTTGTTGTAGTTTTGTTGTACGACTTTTGTGGTGCCTCTACTAAAGAAAATGTAACGCCCCAAAATCCATCCTAGAAGGCATTACAATCTAAAAACCATCCAATCATGAGAGCAACTACAAGAACCATTCAATAATAACCCATTCATCCATCTGTCAAAGAATAAATGCGAAAGCCAATAAAATATCATAATTTCTCCAACTTACAATTCAAAACCAAATAGTATTTGGCAGCGGAATAATAAAACTAATCGAAACATTGTTTCACAAAAATCTCTCCAAATACAATAATCAGAACTAAAACGAAGCATCTTTAAGCCTCCACTTTAGGATCCTCATATAGACCCTCTCCAGCCTCGAGATCAACCTACTCGTCTAACTCGACATCCTCCTTGCTACCAAAATCTGTAATGTATTGTAGGGGGTGAGTAAAAGCCCGTAGGAAATCCCTCTCAAATCCAAACAAGGTTTTAAAACAATATATAGAAGGCAAGTCTCCTTTGAAAAATAACTTATATAAATTTTTGAGAGTAAAACCATGATAGTCGTAATGATCTCAAATGTATGGAATACAGTGTGACGCCCATAAAATCGGGGGTCATTTATTAACCGTTGACCATCCGTCAACTCGCAAAAATATCCATGATTGTCCCACAACAAGGTGACATGTCAATAACATTCCCTTAACCGGGATTATAACCCACACGTGTAACCCGTGTGCATTTTATTGTTTGATCTAACCGTGGTGCAATGAACCACAGTTCATACTCCATCATAGTCCATTTATACCCTTGGAACCAAAGAACCCATAGCCCAAGAGTTTGACAAAGTAATTTTAAAAATTTCAGAATTTTGGCAAGTGTACAGGTAGTACGTACCGGTACAGGTTGCTCACTGGAAAGGTTGTACCAGTACGGATAACCCACTGGAAAATCTGTACTGGTATGGGTAGCCTACTAGAAATTCTGTATCGGTACGAGTAACCTACTGGACTTGTTGTACCGGTACGGTTTGCCTTTTGGACAGGGTTGTACCAGTACTATCAACATCTATACCGGTACAATTAACCCACTAGACCACGTTGTACCGGTACTCAGTACCGGTTCTCTCTGCTTACTTTTGCCTATTTCACCAACTTTTCATTTTCAATCCATTCCAACACTATCTAAAACATGCATGATGATGTTTATCACATAAAACTTGATATATACAAGTTCTATTACAATCCATTTATACGATTACATGCTCACAAACATAATTTTTACAAAGATTACACAAAATGTGCTACAAAAGCCACAAGTCGACTTTTCTTCATCTTTGAGGCCCCAAATGAGAGTCCTCCGCCGGTGTAAACCTCGCACCTGAAATGTTTTCCCGTATAGGGTGAGCTATGCTAAATAGAGTATCTCCTACAGAGACTACTCCCCTTAGATGCATATGAAATGTGCACATGCAACATTCAACAATCATAATCCATTCCATGCAAGAACATGTCATTCAAGATGGAAATTTTCTACTATGTCATGTCATGATATGAGATGACACTCACTCATGCACTTTAAATCCGAGTCCTCACCGACTCCCACATCACAATGCAATGCACGCGTGAAGTAAATCTATTATTGATGAATTTCATCCAATGATCATTTTGAAATAAAGGTCATGTGTTTATAAAACTAAATTTTATTCGACGATACACATCGAATGACCATTTATAAAACAAAATCATGTGTCTTTGTTGGGTATCGAATTCTGGAACCACACCACTGGCTCCGTACGCCATTGCACTTATCTAGAATTTCACCACAAGGGAGTGTATAAACCAAGTAGCCGGGTCTTTCACCCGAGGGAGGATCTATCCCTTCTTGATATACCCGACACAATTTTTTCTTTCATGCAACCATGCTACTAAGTCAGATCTTCAATCCAACTTTCCTGAGCCGATCATCAATCACCAAGTATGATGATTGATCCAACCATACACACAAACACCCATACTTATGGCCTAGGATGTATTCCCCCTGTGCAAATGCAATGTAATGCACCATTGCAATATCAATGTCATGCTCAATATGTAATGAATGACATATAAGCTAATTTAACCACATATTCCAACATATGTCATGCCAATTTATATCAATTGCATATAATTACATAAATTATCATGATGTTAGTGTATTAACAACATATCTCTACTTATTCATCCTCAACAAAATTTGCAAGCATGTTATACAAAACTCATGTCATAACAAACTTAATTCCACATAGGCATTTAGCAAAATACCTTCAAGGCAAACAATTCATGTTATCACACAAATTAGTTCACATCATTCACAAGGCACAATGGCAACACATATCAAATTCCAAGGAATTTCATAAGTAAATTCCCTATACCAAACTTAACTAGGAATTGGTTTAAGCCATTTTCATACCCGTTTCCTTATTTCCATAACCATAGTCAAGTGACCTATGTTATTCTACATACTTACCCATTGCATATAACCCTCTAGCTAAGAAATGGACCAAAGTAAGAGGGAACCCTACCTCTTAGAGCGTGAAATGAAAGGGAGAAAGCTTCAAAACACCTCCCTAGCCCCAAAAATCCTTGATTTTACAAAATCTCTTCATTGGATCTTCGGTGAAATCCTTCGTTCTTGGTACGTATGCGTAGCCCTCGTTACATAAACCAAGTTTAACTCTTAGTTCGACGAATTTCGACCGACAGAACTCCTTGGATCGTGGAGAGAAAGTAGAATTTCTATTTTTCTTATTCTCCTTTCTCTCTTTCTCTTCCAACGTATGTAGTGGTTGGTTTCCATCTAAAGAACACAATATAAGAATGGCCCTAACTTACTGTCATGTACCATTAACAACATCAAAGCATCATAAAATATATCACAACAATACAATGATGCCGTAAAGTATAAGACCCTGTATTAAAATTAAATAAGGTTAATATTATTTTAGGAGTTCTCTTAATATAAATAAAATGATGGTAGAAAATTAGAATCATTGTCAAAATATTGATTTTGAAGTTTGAGTTTCAAGCATATTGACTTTCGGGGTAAATTGAATTTTGGAGATGTTTAAGTTTGAGAAGGGTGGATAAGTAATTTTATAAATATTTTTAGGTTAAAATAAGGTTTCCATTGAATCTGGAAGGTTGAAAAATATTGGAAGATGTTATATGAGTTATATTAAAAGTTTAGAAGTATTATAGAGTTAAAACCTACTTTGAAGAGGATTTGGATAGAAAGGAGTTTGATACTATATCAGTATTTTGGCAATACATTTTTACCCTAATGTCCAATTGATCTGAAATTTTGATAGTAAAAACTAATTTTCAAGGACTGCAAAAGTGTATTTCACGCAACTTTCATGAATTTACCACTAACTAGATCACAATCAGATGAAAATCAGGGGCAGATTGCTTCCCGCGCCCGCACAAGATTTCTCTATTTTTTAGCCTATAAATATCCTAGGGCCATGATCTAAAGAGTATTTACCTATTTTTCAACCCCAAGAAGCTTATAAAAGTTTGAGAAGAAGAAAAGGAGGAAGAACGGGTAAAATCTTGAAGGATTAACATGTGGTAATTGCAACAAAACATGTTAGGATTAAGATCTCAAGAATCAAGGTAGGAGTTTCTTCCTAAAGTTGTTCATTGAGGCTAGGATTATTATATATGTATGTTTTGATTCTAAATCGTATATTTATGTTATGAAATTATTTGTTCTTGTTTTTCTTGCAAATCATATCATGTCTTGAAAGAGGTTATCGTTTGATAGCCATAAAAACTCTCGTTCTTGTCATCATCAAAACCCTAGTTTTTAAGAAATATAAGTTTTACCCTTAAGATTAAAATTATATTTCTTGATGATCTCTTGCATATTTTCTTGAGTTGTTATGTTAAAAAAATTGTAACACCCCAAAACACACCCTGAACGGCATTACATTCTAAAACCATTCATATCATGAGAGCACTAATATAATCCCTTAAGAAACAAGACTTCATTTGTCATCCACAAATATTTACAACATTATAAATAAGCCCAAGTCATGGCTATTACATCTCAAAAATTAATTAAAGAAGCGCAGCGAAATAAACAAAAGAAGCTAGACTACACAATGTTCCAAAAGAATGTCCTACTCTAATACAAAAGGAAAGGAGGTCGCTCTATGCATCCACCTCGGGATCCACACTCCCGTCCAGTGGAGTCTCCCAAGTAGCGGGCTCCTCGACCCTTACGTCCTCCTCAAGTAGATAATCTGAAAAATATTAGCGATAAGGGATGAGCACGAAGCTTTGTAGAAAAATTCTCCCAAACCCATACAAGGTGTAGAAAAGCATTTAAAATGGTCAGTCTCAATAACATAACATAGATACATAATTTGAAATAAAGCAGTGACATTTAAAAAGGATCTCAAGTTTATTTAAAAATATTACTTAAATGAATAAACGAGCACCACATACAAATAATAACCATTAATTGTTATAACCAATTCCTAACAATTCTTTCGGTAGGTGGCATACTTTGTGGTAACCTCCACCCCCCTTTAGGTCACCTTTGATTCTCAAGCATCCTTACTTGGAACCTCTTGAGAATGGATGAGCATCCTTACATGGAACCTCTCACCAATCACTACATTGTTTCCCAAGCATCCTTATCGGGAACGTCTTGGGAAGGGGTGAACATCCTTACAAGGAACATCTTACTCATGTGCATCACAAACAACCCAACCAAGCATACAATTCCAAAATTTATCTCAATTTACAAGCATCTATCCAAAATTCCCAAAATATATCTTGTAACAATTCCACAACCAACTAAGAAAATACATGAGATCGCAATAACATCATTTTTCTACCCAACACAAAGTACTAAGGTTGAAATCCATAATAAAAAAAGCATTTAGGAAGGAAATACATCACTCTCCAAAAATTAGGGTTTTAAAACTAGAAAGGAGTTTTTATGGGTATTAAATCCTACTTTGTTCAAAACATGTAATCCTTGCAAAAAGCCTAAGAAAGGATGATTCCATAGCATATATATATACCATTGATAGCCAAAACATACATATATAAATACCCTAGCTTCAATGTAAGTGAATGAGAGAAAACCCCAACTTTGAATCCTTAGTTTGTAGGAAGAACTTGAGCTTTGATCTTGAATCTACCCTTAAATCTCCTATTTTTTCCTTCATTTCTTGCTCTCTAATGCTCTCTAGGATTCCAAGAGGTGTGGGGTGAGATTGGAGTGAAAGAAATGAGGGAAAATGAGATGAAAGTGGGGTTTAAAACACCTCAGCCCCGAAATTCACTGTTCACCGCCTGTTTTGGTTTTCTCCAAAATTACGTTTTACCACTAAGAACCTCCAATTTGATCCATATGACTACTTTAAGGTTTTTTGACATTTTGGATTCATTTTTAATGTTATTTTAACCTAAAAACATTTATTTTTATGATTTATCTCAAAACTAAAGTTAACGTACACCCAAAACACTAAAATTTTTATTTTACCCATCTGAACCGGCTATTAATAAAATTTTACATTGTTTGCAAATAAAAGGTGATAAAGGGTGCTTCTTAAAGCCTTTTATACTTATTTGAAGCCTAAATATACTCATTATTCTTATATTTTGATTTAGGATGCAAATGAAGACGTTAAATGCAAAACGAAGCTAATTGGATTGTTTTGACATCGCTTCGTTATCTGGGCATAACTCTCTCATCCGAGCTCTGATTGAGATGATTCAAGATGCTATGGAATGATACGAAAGAGCTATAAAACTTTCATGTTTTTGGTTTTGAGAGATATTGACTGAATAAAGGTCTAATTTGGGCTTGAAGTTGCAGCCAGTGCACTGTTTAAGCTAATTAGGCTGTTTTGACATGACTTCGTTATCTGGGCATAATCTTTCATCCGAGATCCGATTGAGATGATTCAAGATGTTATGGAATTCTAAGAAAGAACTCTACAACTTTCATGTTTTGAGTTGTGAGAGATATTGACTGCATCAAGGTCGAAATCGTGCTTGAAGTTGCAGCCAGTGCACTGTTCATGTGCACTGTTTACGTCCTGTTTCATCTTTTTTCCATTTCCAATCCATTCATNAAAAAGCCTAAGAAAGGATGATTCCATAGCATATATATATACCATTGATAGCCAAAACATACATATATAAATACCCTAGCTTCAATGTAAGTGAATGAGAGAAAACCCCAACTTTGAATCCTTAGTTTGTAGGAAGAACTTGAGCTTTGATCTTGAATCTACCCTTAAATCTCCTATTTTTTCCTTCATTTCTTGCTCTCTAATGCTCTCTAGGATTCCAAGAGGTGTGGGGTGAGATTGGAGTGAAAGAAATGAGGGAAAATGAGATGAAAGTGGGGTTTAAAACACCTCAGCCCCGAAATTCACTGTTCACCGCCTGTTTTGGTTTTCTCCAAAATTACGTTTTACCACTAAGAACCTCCAATTTGATCCATATGACTACTTTAAGGTTTTTTGACATTTTGGATTCATTTTTAATGTTATTTTAACCTAAAAACATTTATTTTTATGATTTATCTCAAAACTAAAGTTAACGTACACCCAAAACACTAAAATTTTTATTTTACCCATCTGAACCGGCTATTAATAAAATTTTACATTGTTTGCAAATAAAAGGTGATAAAGGGTGCTTCTTAAAGCCTTTTATACTTATTTGAAGCCTAAATATACTCATTATTCTTATATTTTGATTTAGGATGCAAATGAAGACGTTAAATGCAAAACGAAGCTAATTGGATTGTTTTGACATCGCTTCGTTATCTGGGCATAACTCTCTCATCCGAGCTCTGATTGAGATGATTCAAGATGCTATGGAATGATACGAAAGAGCTATAAAACTTTCATGTTTTTGGTTTTGAGAGATATTGACTGAATAAAGGTCTAATTTGGGCTTGAAGTTGCAGCCAGTGCACTGTTTAAGCTAATTAGGCTGTTTTGACATGACTTCGTTATCTGGGCATAATCTTTCATCCGAGATCCGATTGAGATGATTCAAGATGTTATGGAATTCTAAGAAAGAACTCTACAACTTTCATGTTTTGAGTTGTGAGAGATATTGACTGCATCAAGGTCGAAATCGTGCTTGAAGTTGCAGCCAGTGCACTGTTCATGTGCACTGTTTACGTCCTGTTTCATCTTTTTTCCATTTCCAATCCATTCATAAGCCAAAAAAATCCATCCCAAACCTCTCCAACACATATTTCTACACCAAACCTATTTAATACAAGTTCTAGGACCTAAAATTTCATATTTTCACTTATTAAAACTAAATTTCAAATATTATTTCCACTAACATTTTAAATCTCTACTTTTCCAATCTACCAAATTCAAACACACATCACTACACATATCCACATTTTTACCACAATTATTTACTATATATATATATACTTATATAAAAGAAAATACGGGGTGTTACCAAAATACATGTGGAATTAAGGTTCTTGGTTTACTTGTGATTTGATGAACTAGTTTGATATTATATCTCTTGTGTAGATGTTTTGATGAACATGGGTGACCATTGTTCAGGAATCCTAGAATGGGTAGATGTGTTTCTTACACTGAGTGGGTTTGAAGGTTCCCTATCACTCGTAGTGGGGTTGGTGCCTTGCGAGGATCAAACCACTATTTGCTCACGGATATCGAGGCTAAAGGCTAGTATACTATTCCTAGGTTGGATTCCTTACTACCGCTGCGTCATTATACGCCCTTCCTAAAGTTGTGTATCTTTGCGAGGATTAGGTGTGTGTGTGGGCCAAGATATTCTCAATGTGTGTATGTATGCTAAGTCTTACTATATACCTGAGATATAATGTTGGTAATGGTTTCTTGTCTGAAAGTTGGTTTTGTTTCTTATCTTAATTTATTGCTACTACGTAAACTTGAGATTTGAAGAACTATCACTGTTTTATCTCAAAAGTTGTATATGATATTTTATAAAATGAGAACAACCTGTTTTATATGTTTTCAAAATCTTATTCAAGCTTGGGAGGATATTCGTATAGAGCTTAGTGCTCACCCCTTGCAAACATCTTTTTTCAGATTACAGTCTAGAGGAAGTGTTTGGATTGGATAAACAAGTAAATTGGGAAGTTCAGATTGATAGTGATGTAGATCATGATGTGGATGTTTAGTGCTGATTCCTTTATGTGGTAGATTGGGAGGTTAATTATGAGACAATGTTAAGGATAATGTTTTATTTATTCCGCTATAAGATATTATTTGGTTTCAGATGTAATTGCCTTGGGTTGACATATTTGTTTTGGATGAAGCTTTAGTTATTATGGATGATAAATGAAATTTTTTTAATTTTTGGATTTTAATAGTTGCTCTCATGATAAGAATGGTTATAGATAATAATGCCTTTTAGGGTGTATTTTTGAGTGTTACAGGTTTGGTATCAGCGTTTACGAATTAGGTCTTACATGTGAGTTGTAGATTATAGACTATTGCTGGAGTATTAGGTTAGGTTGAAAAAACTCTAGGCTTGAATTTGTTTGAAGTTATATGTTTATAAGATCATTGTGATTGGTTGTTTAGGCAGATTATGGATTAATTATTTCCTCAAATTCATGGATTAGCTAGCTTAGAGAAATTGAAGAAAAATTTTCGGATAGATATGTTAGTTTTATATCATGTTGTTATGGACTATTTTGGGAGACGGATGGTAATTTGGCTTGTGGATAGTGAATAATGTTAGGTATGGATCTTTATGAAAGTGATATTATATATATTGGAGATGGGTATGAGATAGAATTTGTGGCAAAAGACACCCAAACTTGAATTGGACAAATGTAGTAGAACCATCAGTCCAGCAGACTGCTTTTCACTAATTAGACCATAACTCTTTGTTGGAAAGTCCAAATTGTGCACCATTTTTTTGTTCAAAGCTTAACTCGTATATCTTTCCAACCATATAGGCCACTTATGCTAGAAATACCTAAATTAAATTAGTTTATTCTCATGAGTTGATCAAAATCTACAGTGTGCTGTTCCTTGGATAGCAAAGTGTAGTGTTTTTCTTCTTAGACTCTGAAGGACTTATTCTTAAGCAACTTCCACACTATCTAGGTTTTGATTTAGAGACACCTCCATAGTGGTTGCAGTGCTTTGATGGATAACATTATAAATTTAACTATGATTTGAGCCTTTTTGACTCTAAGTATTCTATTCTATTGTTAGTGTTGCTCATATTTTTGGAAGTCAAGGAGACATGATAACCTAATTTAACTTAGATGTTTTTAAGATGGATTAAGTTTTGAATAATAAGGTTATGGAAAATTATGTATATTACTTAAAAGTCATGAAAATTAAGGAATGAATGTAGTTTTAATTTTACGATATGAGCCATGGGAGTGTTACATTTTCCTCTAGGGTGAGTACGATGGTACAAGATAGTATAATTCTAAAAAATGGTAAATTAAAGGAATATGGTGAAGTAACATTGAATGATAGCCTATTTTGGAATAACGATAGGAATTGTGGTGATGGTTCTTAAATGGACAGGAGTTTGTTTCATAACCGCGTACTTGAGATTATCAATACTGGTTTGAAAATATTATGGAGTATCGATTAATTTATTTTGGAAGTATTAATGAATTAGAAGGGTAATAAGAAAGATACTCATTGAGGATGATATACTTAGGTAATCTTATTTTGTGGTGGGCTTAGTTCACTACATTTAGGTTGTCTAAAGTATTAACAATTAAGAATCTCTTGGTTGAGTGTGGAATGTACAACAAAAGAGAATTGGTGGATAGTTTTGATTCTTATCTTAATGTCATTACTAACCTTTGAGAATTCTTATAAACCTATGTAAATTCTTATCTTGTGGCTAGTTTTGATTGTGAATTGGTGGATTATAATTTATATTAGAATGCGCAGTGAACTATTTAAGTAATGACTACAATGGGGAAGGTAAGGAGAATCATGAGAAATTGAAAATGAATGTGTAACATAAGAGTTGATCCTAGAATATTGACTTATGTGGCAGTTTGTAGTTGTGAATTGAAATTATTGTTAGATTTCAAATATTGTGAATTTGTTTTAGCTAGTGAGAGATAAAGTCATTAAAAATGTTGTATCTATTTTAGGAATCGAGATAAATCTTATCATAATGTCATTACTAAATTTTGTGTTATACCATAATGTTAGTGTAGGAAAGAAGAGTAACCCTATTAGTGGAATTGCATTTGAGTTGTTTTGATATGCTTATGTATAAGCTACATGTCAGAAACAAATATGAGGTTTATTGAAATGATTGGTGAAATTCAGAAGAGAAGTGGTATTTGATTAGTAGACAATTAAGTATTATGATATAGAAGTTATGCATGATAAGAAATTAGTTGAAACAATCGTATAAAATTATTAAGAATAGAAATAATAAACGAATGCTAGTAAAGGAAGGTAATCTTGGGACTTTAAGTAATTGAAATGATGTTATAAGTGGAAGGGATGGATTTAAAATTTAGAATATGATATTCTATTCTGATCTTAGAATTGATGTTTAAGGGATTAACATGCGTTGATACTCGGTGGTCAATTATAATTAGATAGACTCACTCGACGATTAAGTTTCGAGGACGAAACTTTCTTTCAGGGGGTGGATTGTAAGACCCAGTATTAAAATTAAATAAGGTTAATTTTATCTTAAGATAAATAAAATGACGGTAGAAAATTAGAATCATTGTTAGAATATTAATTTTGAAGTTTGAGTTTAAAGCATATTGACTTTCGAGGTAAATTGAATTTTGGAGATGTTTAAATTTGAGAAGGGTGGATAAGTAATTTTATAATTTTTTTTAGGTTAAAATAAGGTTTCCATTGAATCTGGAAGTCGAAAAATAATTGGAAGATGTTATATGAGTTGTATCATAAATTTAGAAGTATTCGAGAGTTAAAACCTACTTTGGTGAGGATTTGGGTAGAAAGGAGTTTGACAATATATCAGTATTTTGACAATAAAGTTTTACTCTAAGGTCCGATTGATCTCAAATTTTGATAGTAGAAACTAAACTTCAAGGGTTGTAAAAGTGTATTGCATGAAAATTTCATGAATTGGCCACTAACTAGATCAAAATCGAGGTGGAAGTTAGGGGCAGATTACTACCTGCCCCACACAAGATTTCGCTATTTTTCAGCCTATAAATACCCTACGGCCACGATCTAAAGAGTATTTACCTATTTTTCAACCCCAAGAAGCTTAGACAAGTTTGAGGAGAAGAAAAAAGGGAAGAACGGGTTAAATCATTAAAGATTAATAGGTGGTAATCATAACAAAACATGTTAGGATTAAGATCTCAAGAATCAAGGAAGGGGTTTTTTTCTAAACTTGTTCATCGAGATTAGGATTAATATATATGTATGTTTTGATTCTAAATCATATATATTTTATGAAATTATTGTTTCTTGATATTCTTGCAAATCATATCATGTCTTCAATGAGGTTATCATTTGATAGGTATAAAAACTCTCGTTCTTGTTATCATCAAAACCCTAGTTTTTAAGAAATATAGATTTTACAATTGAGATTCTATTATTCTTGATTTAAAAGTTGTAGTGTTTTTTTGGAACAATAAAATTATATTTCTTGATGATCTCTTGCATATTTTCTTAAGTTGTTATCTTTGAAAAATGTCGGTGGAATTATGTTTCTTGGTTTACCTGTAATTTAGTTAACATGTTTGGTACTATATCTCTTGTGTAGATGTTTTGATGAACTTGAGTGACCTTTGATCGGGTATCGTACAGTGGGTAGATGCATTTTGACTCACATTCGATCTAAATAATGGTATACACCCAAGTATAAGTGATCAAAATTGTAATATAATACTAGGTTTAAGTCTGAGGTCGAACCTAGAGGGAGCTCATATTGGAAATAAAAATAGAAATGGTGAAGTTGCTACATTCAACTGGTAGGTATGATGTACACTGAACCATATCCAGTAACTGATTAGGTTAGCTGGCAGGTATATTTCTATGCAATGATCAAATAATCTAAATAAACCATAAGGCAAGCCATTTGGGAGGAATACTTGAATTACTCAATCGGCATCTCTGTACCATGCAATAGTTAAAAAACTATAATATACTAGAAGGGAATCCATTCAGAAGGAATACTATTGTTATTTAACCGGTAGGTTGATGATTAACTGATGACAAGATTTTGATTTATACAATGAATCAAAAGCATTGGCTATGCCGAGACTTAACCTGTCTATAACTGTAAGACCCTGTACTAAAATTAAATAAGAATACTAATATCTTAAGAGTTTTCCAAATATGAATAAAATGAGGATAAAAACTTAGAATCATTGTTGAAATATTAATCATGAAGTTTGAGTTTCGAACGGATTGACTTTCGGGTCAAACTTAATTTTTTTTTTTTGGATGTGTTTAAGATTGATAAGGGTAACTAAATAAATATATTAATTTTTTTTATCAAAATAACATTACCATTGAATTCGGGAGGTCGGAAAACATTGGGAGAGGTAATATGGGATGTATTAGAAGTTAGGAAGTATTTTAGAAGTAAAACCAAATTGGAGTGAAATTGGGTAAAAAGGGGTGATAGACACTGCTTAGTATTTTGATCATAACTTTATATTTGGATGTCCAATTGCTCTGAAAGTTTGACAGGAAATATTAGACATCTAGGGCTACAAAAGTGTATTTCATAAAAAATTTCCACTTCGATCTCTAAATGGGTCAAAACTGACCTGGAAGTCGCACCAAAAATCTGTGAACAGTACGAAGGAAACCCGATTTTTTCTGAACAGAAAATATCGGGTTTTGCTCGATTTTCTTGCCCTATAAAAACCTAATGTCGTCCCTTTAGCATTCATTTCACCCCTCCAAACCCTAGGAACCATTTTAGAGGAAGAGAGGAAGATAGAAATACCAATCAAGAGGGATTTATACCTTGTAGAAATCAAAACTTCAAATTCTTCAAGAATACATTCTCCTCCCATTTTCTTCCATTCTTGCTACCCTCTCACCCAAATCTTTTGAAACCCTAGGAGGAGAAGATTAAGAGGAAAAGAAAGGAGAGCAAGAAGGTCTTGAAGCTTGGGTCTTAGCTTGGAATCTTGATTTAAGGTAGGGGATTTTCTCTCAATCTCTCACATTGAGGCTAGATATATATATATAGATATATATATGTATATAGATATATGTTTCTTCACTCTCCTTCTCATATATATAATATGAAATACATGATTCTTGTTCTATTTGTAATAAATGCCATGTTTTGAACAATATGAAGGGTGGGTAACCACCAAAGCTCTATTGATTTTTTTTTTTTATTCAAAGCCCTAGTTTTCAAGAAAAGGGGATTTTCTCCTAATTTCTTCTTTGTCTTTGATTTTAAAACTTTAGTGTTGAATATTGTATAACACAATGATATAGATTACGATCTCTTGCATATTTTCTTGGATTATTCGATTATATGACAAATGTGAAAACAAAATTGGGGATTTTACTATATTTGGGAAATTGTTGTGAATTGTGAATATTCTTGATTTCCTCATTGTATGGTTGTTGTGATGGACTTGGATTACCTTCGAGAGATGCCGTAGAGTGTTAGAGGTTAGTCTATCCCAATGGGGGGTGAGATGGTTGCCTAATGCTCGTAGTGGATCGTTGTTGTGCTCGCGATCACTATTGTTCACATATACACCGAGGAAAAGGGTTAGTATACTAGACACCTTGGGAGGATTTCGTCAATGCCGTAGGAGACGGTACACGCCCTTCCTAAAGAGATTTGTGATTGTTGGTTGGAATTGGTGGACTAGGCATGATCGTTAGGTAGATTCACGAGAAGCAATCAACATACATGGTACGGGGATGAACCAAAAATACATGGAATCGGGAGTTGGGTCGTTCTTGCCGATGCATTGGTATGGGACAATGCTTAGGGAGAAGCCCTTCTTAAATAGCTTAAATTAGAATTTTGTTTATCGATGCTAAACTCACTTTATTCTTTTAACTGATTATTGCTATTGTTTAAACTTGAGATCTCTTTTAAAATGTCACTGTTTTCATTCCAAACCTATATATATGTTAGTTGTGAAATGAGACCGACCGTTTGCTATGTTTTTCAAACCTTGTTTGAGTTGAGAGGATTTTGCTACAGAGCTTCGTGCTCACCCCCTACAAATAAAATTTTTTCAGATTTCACACTTGAGGAGGAGTTAGGAGCCGAGGAGCCCACCCATTGGAAGACTCCGCTTGACGGGGATGTGGATCCCGAGGTGGACGCTTAGAGCGACACTTTTATTTTGTTCTAGACTAGATTATGCTTAGAATATCCTTTTGAACTCTAGTTCATTTCTGTTATTTCCGCTGCGTTATATTATTACATTTTGGAGATGTAAAGGCCAAGATTAGACCTATTAATTTGGGATGATAGTGTGGATATGACATATGATGAATGCAAGTTTATTTTATGATGGAAAAATGGACCCGGTGTGGTCAATAGTTATGCATATGTGGACCCGGTGTGGTCAATTGTAATATAATTGTACAGGTTGTGTTTTGGGTAGAGCTCCCCGTACAAAGGAGACTCTGCCCAAATTTTGTTAAAATATGAATGGTTGATGAATGAAACTTTCGTCGTGATGAATTTTACTTAATGCTCTCATACGGTAAATGGTTTTTAGAATGTAATGTCACCCACGGGGGTTTTTGGGGCGTTACAGATTTGGTATCAGAGCCAAGGCTTTAGGTCTTACATGGGAGCTGTAGGTTATGGAGTACCACTAGGGAAGTAGGATTAAGTTGAAGGAAATTGTTGGTCTAATTTTATATGAACCTTATGCTTTAGATTAAAGTGATATTTAGGATGTCTTGTACATCAATGAAACTAAATTGTGAATTGATATGCAGGATGGACGGTGAACGGGTACGTGGACGTGGTCGTGGGCGTGGTGGTCAAGCAAATCCACCACCTCCACCACCTCTCGACGCCATACAGGGTATTTACCAATGTTTAAGGGAACTCACCACCCTAGTGCAACAACCAGGTGGGAACAACCACCACAACGGTGGAGTTCGTCCTTTAGTCCAAGTACCGGGCAACGGCGATGAGAACCGAAGGATGGTAGCTCTTCGAGAATTTCTACGGCAACACCCACCCACCTTCCAAGGGAGCTCCAATCCCTTAGATGCGGATAGATGGATCCGCCGGGTGAAAAAAATTTGTGATGGTATGGGGATCGCCGGGGACCTTCGGGTTGGCTTGGCTACCTATTTGTTGGAAGGGGAGGCCGATTACTGGTGGGAGTCAGTGAAGAAAAGGAGGGACACTAATACGCTCACTTGGGAGGAGTTTGAGCAAAGTTTCAACGACAAGTATTTTCCAGAGTCTGTCAGAGATAAGATGAGTGCAGACTTTCTAGCCTTGCGGCAGGGCAGTATGACCGTGGCTGAGTATGAGAGGAGGTTCGATGAGCTATCCCGTTATGCTTCAGAGTTCATATCCACCGAGGATAGGAGGGCCAAGCGCTTCGAGCAGGGTTTGAGACCGACCATCAGAGAGAAGCTTGTGGCACTCAGAATCCGAGACTATAGAGATTTGGTTGACAGAGCGGCATTGGTGGAGAGAGACATTGATGACTCTCAGAGGAGACAGAGCTATGCTAGAGGAGGCCCGATCCGTACAGGTGCCAGTAGCAGTGGAGCACCGAGGGCGTTACCATATCGTCGCCCCGATCAAGCGGTGGGGCAGAGACCTCTTACAGTCCGAGGAGAGGGGCATGCCCCGACTAGACCAAACACTGACCCTCGTCAATGCTTTGCTTGTGGAGGTGTAGGACACTTCCGAAACAACTGCCCGTCATTTCCACCCAAGGCCAATCAATCAGCCGGGCCATCACATGCAAATAGGCCCCCTCCACCACCGAGACCATTGAGAGCTCAAGCCCCCGGTGATGCCAATCCGGGGAGGGTATTTGCCTTAATCCAACCGGAGGAGGATGCTTCCAATGCCGTTGTGGAAGGTATCATTCTTCTCTACAATTCTTGGGCCCGAATCTTATTCGATCCTGGTGCTACTCATTCTTTTATACGTACTGCATATGCTATGAATTTGGGATTGGGTTTCGAGAAGTTAGAACATGCTTTGACTGTTGACTTGCCTACGGGAGAACAGTTGGGTACTAGCCGAGTCTGCAAGGGTTGTGTGCTTCGTATTGGGGAGCACGAATTGATTGTGGATTTGATTGCTTTAGAGATGAAGGGGTATGACGTGATTTTTGGGATGAACTTGTTATCCACTTTTCATGCGGTAATGGATTGTTTCCGCAAGCGAATTACATTTCAATTGTCGGGAGGAGTAATTTTCAGTTTTGTGAATAACCGAGATTCTTTCCATCCATTTCCTACTACGGGAAGTAAATTCTTAAAAGCTAAGGCAGGGAGCCACTTGAGTTTCTTGGCTAGCTTGATGGGAGATAATCGGGATAGATCCCACTTGGGTATGGTGTTGATTATATTAGATTTT